>JARHVA010002478.1:267500-780000 GCA_037957365.1 Torreya grandis
TAGCTCAAACCTATAATCCAAGGCATGGATTGAGCACATAATACAAGAAGTGTCATAATGGCAATGGCACAAGGGTATACGAGAAAGGCACAAAAGAGATAATAAGATAAAATTTAGACTAAAGTAAAACATGGTGTCTAAATAAATGATCATGGGTTTGATTCAAACATGTCATAGAATCAAGACTCTCAAATACATTTATAAATCATCATTTATTATTTGTAACCACCCCATTAGTGCACTAAGATATAAATAGACACCATGATCTCATCAACTTGTCTATATAATTGCAAGTCTATTATTGTAAAAAGGGTCAACATTCTCTTGTGAAAAAATTCTACATAAATAATGCCATGATTGCACCTAATTATTTCTCTCTGGTTTTGGCTTACTTGCCTACCTAGAAACTGACCATAACATGACATTTTGAGAATTTTGAATACATATTTGATTATGTTTTACTCATATTATGTCTCTAATATTTGGTTTAGTTTGTCGATTGATGCTTGGATTGATATTGTGCTTGATTGTAGATATGAATGCGGTCATTATATTTTGCTTATATTAATCTAGTTCCTTGTAAGCTCTTTGATTTTATTTATAACATTCCATGATTTATGTGCTTTCAACTATAAAGTGTTTCAAAATCTTTGTGAACAATTTGTTACAAATCTTTGGGAGTTTACATATGGTGAAGGATTTTCAAGATGAGAGTTCATATTTATAGATGATTGTCTTAGTTAGGATGTGCAGTATCCATTTTAACTAGTTTATTAGATTTGTTCATGATTTACTTTCATGTTTTCTCAATCATTGTGTGCAATAGTTGTAAACTGTCAAATTAGGTTACCTTTAGAATTTGTTCAAGAGATAAATGGATTTCATATTTTCCTTAAAAGCTCACCCACTATGTGATTCATTTTTTGTAGCAGCTAGACTAGAAACACATTGATATAACTATGGTCACGCATGCTCTTAAATCCTTATCATCAAGATGCTTATTTATATCAAATACAACCCTCTCTTTTCTACCTTACCCTTTCCTCTATTTTTGATGACACCATCTCTTAGTCTATATATTGATATCAATAGTTGTGAAGAGGCTTTAATTTGTTTATCAGTTGAATCAAATAGACAATAAAAATTATACATACTATCAGAAAGAGAGTATAAATACTCATACCAATTAAATATATGGTGGTAGTAGTTAATTCTCTTTGAGTAAAATTGCTTAAACTGCTCAGTCCTTGGATTGAACTAGTATCAATCCTAAAATTAATGAGGGGATATCTTTATCCCATGCATTGTCCCCTACTATTCTCTCTAGAATACTCAATATCATGAGTGTTTTTAGACTAGTATTTTAGGGAGAAAAAAAATTTTATATTGGTATTATAAGTCCCATCAAATGAGTTCAGATTATCTACATCTCAACATCAAACCATAAGATGATTTAGATTATATATTTTTTATTTCAAGTGATTTTAAATATCGAGAGAACACAAATAATATTATTTAATTTATTAAATAATCAATCATAGGATTATAAATGTGTTTAAATATTAAAATAAATTTATGTTCAACTAATTTAGTGATTTTCTCAAATGGGTGGTTCCATCAACCCAGTCCTCATCTAAATATTTTAGAGGTCAATCCCCCCTAAAATTTAAGTAAATTTAGAGATTTTCATGTGTGAAATAATTTAACCCTAAATTGATATGGGTAAATATAGTATATGGTTAAGAATATAGAAATGAATAAGCATAAGGGTGATAAATAGAATTATATCATGCCAATTAATTTACAAACTCAAATAACCAATATTTTGAATTTAAATACTAAAATATGCTAAAAATACTAAGTAAAACTATTGATTGATATAATGATGAAATGAAAACAAGATTACTTATCTATTTTAATATATGCATGTAGATTTTATATGGAACATGCTATAAATAGATTGTATCATTTACCTATATCATTCATAAGATTCTAGAAATTGGACTATGTAGCCTCAAACACTTGTGTCGATCTTAGATGGTTGCATTGACACTTCTGTCTAACTTGGACACATGTATAATATGGAATGCCTACTAAATATTAATGAAACCACCTAATATATTCTAAGTTATATGTCACCTTTGCTCTAGTATGCTCAAATATGGATCATGTGTTATTTCTCCTTATCAAACATCAAAACCTTAGTTCTTCATCTTCATAGTGGCTATTATAAAAATGGGTTAGGGGGTTCATGATATTGAGATAACTCCAAATACCCCTCTACCATTAGGTGTTACCTACATATCCACTACTTTGAAGTGAGCCTTAGACTAATTTAGTTTTCCTCTACATTATTTCTTATTGTGCACAAGTATGCAATATGTGGAAATCAAGTACAAGAATAAGTTAGCTTATAACTTGCTAGGTAGGAATCATGAGTTGCTCATTTAGTAATTTAGATATGTAGATGTGTTTTCCCAATGACTGATATGGAAATATGGTAAATAGGAAGCTTTTCAAACTTTTATTCTTTATTAAATTCTTTTGGTAAGTTTCCCTATGAGTTATTAGGTTTGTGCTAGGTGAAGAATGAATGAGGGTTGATATATATATATATATATATATATATATATATATATATATATATATATATATCACTTAGGTTGAGATTAGAAATACATTTAATTTTTAAATTTTATGACTTTATGGCATTAGACACTTGTGTTGGAACATGATGTTAGCATCGACATAGGCATCTAGTTGGGATGTAAGTGTTTGGGAAGTTATAAAATATGTACAAGTTCAAAACTTGCAAAGGATGATAATAAGTAATATATATATATATATATATATATATATATATATCACTTAGGTTGAGATTAGAAATACATTTAAATTTTAAATTTTATGACTTTATGGCATTAGACACTTGTGTTAGAACATGATGTTAGCATCGACATAGGCATCTAGTTGGGATGCAAGTGTTTTGGAAGTTATAAAATATGTACAGGTTCAAAACTTGCAAAGGATGATAATAAGTAATATATATATATATATATATATATATATATATATATATATATATATATATCACTTAGGTTGAGATTAGAAATACATTTAATTTTTAAATTTTATGACTTTATGGCAATAGACACTTGTGTTGGAACATGATGTTAGCATCGACATAGGCATCTAGTTGGGATGCAAGTGTTTGGGAAGTTATAAAATATGTACAGGTTCAAAACTTGCAAAGGATGATAATAAGTAATTTTTTAGAATTTTTACATGATAGAAGGTTTAGGTCATCAAAATAAAACTACTTATACTAAAATATAATCAATTTTTCATAGAGAGATAGTGTGTGTGAGCCTTCTGACAATGGGAAGGTTTATAAGTTGAAGGTACATCCATGATATGTATTTTCAAAGTCTACAAGGCTGAGGTTCTATATAATTCAAATTTTGTGTCTACATAAAGTAAGATCAATCTTTATGTAATAAATAACTAGAGATTAGTTATAATTATATTTTTATATGAATGAATTCTCTAATGAATAAATATCAATATTAAATTTTTGAAAGTTTACACACCCATCAAGAAGTGGTGGTAAGTGCATACATTTTGGGAGAAATACTAAACATAATATGAATATAAAAAACTTGAGAGAAGTTCTAAGAATCATTTAAATATGAATACTATCTAAAATAATTCCATGATGATGGATACATTCAATGGAAATAATTATTCTAAGTACATGACTAATTTGTCCAAGACTATGTCAATGGCTTTCATGACCTATATGTAAAAATGGGATCATTTTAATGAGATAATCTAAGAGTTCTAAAGTATTACAACACCTTTAAACCATTAATTTAGTCAAAAATAAATTTAGATAAATCTAAGATGTTGGGATAATCCTATCATTATGTAGAAATAATCAAGGAAGAGTCTATGAAAAATGGTAATTAAGACACATATCTGGAATTGAATAAATTGCCTTCTTCATAAAATAAGTGAACCATCTAAGACATGTAAATGGTGTAATAACACACAAAAACTAATCCCCTTATATGAGGATTGTCATGATTAAAATAAACCTATTACATATTCACAATTTAAGCCCTTTGATTGAATCATTAATTATGATCCAAAATTTATTATCACCACCATAAAAGTTACACCAACATCACCAAAAGAAATGAAATACAATTACTTTTTAGATGTGGGTGAAAGCAAAATATATATATTTTCTAATGGATAAAAATAGAATGAAACAACTTATCTCTAATGCAATCAAAAAGTGATTGAAATTTCCAACCATCCCTTATCCTCATCCTTAAAAAATATATGGTTCATTTCTTTCAACAATGTATTCACCACTCACAAATGTTTTTTCTCATGTTTTATTCATCATTTTAAGGAGGATTTATTCTATTATGTAAAGTCAATTAATGTTTTTTATGTTAACCTTAGACATTTAAACATGCATAGCCACCATGGTGTATATATAGTTAATCCATATAATACATTATATTTTTAGGAAACAAAAGATAAATGATTCATGAACTAAACTATGTAATGCTAACTCCTAAGAATATTGTGAAATATAGTTATGAACTTTCTACACTTAAAATCCCACCCTATTTAGTAAATTAACCTGAAATATTAAAGACAAATGAAATTCTAGAAATAATGTGCACACATTAATGTGTTATGTATTTATATATATTTGTTAGAACAAGTGAATTTATTCACCAATAAAGATGCTTGATTATGTAAGAACATCCTCAATAAGTCTATAAATCTTGTATCATCAAAAAACATTTAATGATTAATAGGTAGTATGTTTTTCATATCATTATTTTTCATTTGATGACATTAAATTTTAAATAAGCTATCTCCAATCCCAAGATCTTGATTTTTATGAATTCAAAATATGAATGGTTAATATTCTTTTAATCAATTACCCATCCATCTAATATTCAAAACATTATTACTCCCACTACAAGTTCATAATTTTTTATCTCATAGAGTCTAAAAATTGTTACTAACTTATCATCACTATCTAATCATTATTGACGATTCATCATAAGCAATGGATAAATTTTTTAACCATATGCTATGGTAAATCAATAAAATCCCATCCATTAAGTGATTTGTACAAGAAGGAACACAAGCATATCAATGGTTGGGAAGAAAATAAAACTAATAAATTGGTAAGCAAAGGCCATATACAGGTTAAGGGGACTAAATGAAGAGCTTGGGTGAATAAGTGAGGGACACATGACTTAATATGATATCCCTAAGACATACGTAGATCCAGATGTGAAAATAGGTAGGCCAAGACATCAAGGGATCCCTAGAACTTAAGTTTATGACCTATCTAACCATCAAGGTTATCAAATTTATGAGTTGATGGTGCTTTCAATTTAGTGACAAAATTTGAGACTTTATAGTTGGCATAGTGAGTAGAATTGAATGCAAAGACACCAAAATGTAATTCTAAAATATCTCAATCACCTAATATAAGGCATGGATTGAGAACATAATACAAGAAGTGCCATAATGGCAATGGAAACACGTTCTATGATAAAGATTAAAAAAAAGATAATAAGACAAAATTTAGACTAAAATAGAACATGGTGTCTAATTGAATTATCATGGATCTAATTCAAACCTATCATAGAATCAAGACTCTCAAATACATTTCCAAATCATCATTGAATATTTTTAACCACCCCATTAGTGGGTTAAGTTGGAAGTAGAGACCATGAGATCATTGACTTGTCTATATAAGATCAGGTCTATTATTATAAAAAGGGTTGACATTCTCTTGTTCCAAAATGATATATAAATCATGCCATGATTGTACCTACTTATTTCTTTCTCTATTTTTGCCTTAATTTACTACTTATAAACTAATTGTAACATGACATTTTGAGAATGTTGAATACATATTTGATTATGTTTTTCTCATATTATGTCTCTATTATTTGGTTTAGTTTTTTTATTGATTCTTAGATTGATATTGTGCTTGACTATAGACATGAATGTGGCCATTAGATTGTGGTTATGTTATTCTATTTCCTTGTAAGTTCTTTTATTTTATGTAGAATATTCAATTATTTATGTGTTTTCATCTATAAAGTGTTTTAATATCTTTGTGTGCAATTTTATATAAATCTTTGGGTGTTACATTTGGTGAAGGGTTTTCAAGTTGAGCATTCATATTTCTAGATGATTGTCTTAGTTAGGATGTGCATTAGCCATTTTAACTAGTTTATTAGATTTGTTCATGTTTTAATTTAATCTTTACTCAATCATTATGTGCAACAATTGTAGATTGTCAATTAGGATACCTTTAGAATGGGTTCAAGAGATAAATGGGTTTAATATTGTCCTTATAATCTTACCCACTATGTGATTCATGTTTGTACAGTAGTTAGACCAGACACACATTGGTAAAACTATGGTCAGACATGTTCTTAGCTCCTTGGCATCAAGAGGTTTATTTAGATCAAAGATAACCCTCTCTTTTATACTTTACCCTTTCCTCTCTTTGTTTTTTATGATACCATCCCTTAGTCTAGATAATTATATGAATATTATAGAATAAGCTTTAATTTGTTAATCAGTTGAATCAAGCAGACAATAATAATTATGCATGCTATCAAAAAAAGAGTGGAAATACTTGTACCAATTAAACCTATGGTGGTAATAGTTTGTTATATTTGATTAAAATTGGTTAAGCTACTCAATCCTTGGATTTAACTAGTATCAATCCTAAAATTAACTAGGGTATATCTTTATCCCATGCATTGTCCCCTACTCTTCTCTCTGGAATACTCAATATCATGAGTGTTTTTAGAGTAATATTTTGGGGAGAAAAATAATTTAAAATAAATTCATAATGGTAGTATAAATCCCATGAAATGAATTTGGATTATCTATAACTCAACATCAAACCACAAGATGATTTAGATAATATATTATTCATTTCAAGTGATTTTAAATATCGAGAGAACCCAAATAATAAAATGTATTTGTTTAATAATAAATCATTAGGTTATAAATGATTTTTTATAGTATAATAATTTTATGTTAAACTAATTTAGTGATGTTATCAAAAGGGTGGTTCCATCAACCTAATCCTCAGCTAAATATTTTAGAGGTCAAGTACCCCCTAAGTTTCAAGTAAATTTAGACATTTTCATGTTTGAAAGCATTTAACCCTAAATTGATATGGGTCAATATAGTATAGGGTTAATAATATAGAAATTAATAAGCAAAAGAGTGATAACAAACAATATATCAAACCAATTAATTTACAAACTCAAATAAATAATGTTTTGAATTTAAATACTAAGATATGCCAAAAATACTAAGTACAATTATTGATTAATATAACAATGAAATGAAAATAAGAGTAATTAGCTATTTTATTGTGTGAATGTCTATTTGAAATGGAACATGCTATAAATGGATTATATCAATTCCCTGGATCATTTGTAATATTTTAGAAATTGGACCTATGTAGCCTTGAACACTTACATTGACCTTTGATGGTTGTGGCAATGCTTATGTCTAACTTAGACACATATATAGTATGTAATATATACTAAATATAGATGATGCCACTAGTATATTCTAAGTTATGTGTCATCTTCACTCTAGTGTGCTCAAATCTAGATCATGTGTTATTTCTCCTTGTCAAACATCAAAACCCTAATTCTTCATCTTCATATTGGTTATGATAAAAATGGGATATTAGGATCATGGTGTCAAACTAACCCTAAATAAATCTTTTCCATTGGGTGCTACCTACATATCCACTAATCTTAAATGGGCCTTAGATTGATGTAGTTATCCCTTATATGTTAGTTTATGTGTGCATAAGGATGCAATATGTGGAAATCAAGTACAATAATGAACTAGCATGTAACTTGGTAGATAGGACTCATGGGTTGATCTTTCAGTACTTCATATCTATAGATGTTTTATCCCTATGATTAATATGGAAATAAGTAAAATAGTAATATTTTCTCTCTTGAATTATTGATTGAATTATTTTGGTATGTTACCCTTTGAGTTGTTAGGTTTGTGCTAGGTGAGAAATGAATGAAGGTTGATCTTACATATATAAATATATCACACTAAATCACTTAGTTTGACTATAGATATACATTTCATTTGTAAATTTGATGACTTTATGGTACTAGACACTTATGTTGGAACATGATGCTAGCATCAATGTAGGCATTTGGCCAAGACATAAGTGTTCATCAAGTTGGCAAATAGGGACAAGTACACAAATTTTAGAGCATGATAATAAGCAAGTTTATATCAATTTTACATGAAAAAAGACCTAGGTAATCATAATAACCCCAGTCATATTAATATATAATCAATTTGGCATAGAAAGATAGTGTATATGAGCCTGTTGACAATGGGAAGGTTTATAAGATAAAGGTACATCCATGATATGTATTTACAAAGTGTACAAGGTTGAGGTGTTATATAATTCATATCTTATGTCTACATAAGTTAAGATAAATATTTATGTAATAAATAACTAGAGATTAGTTAGAATTATATTTTTTTATGAATGAATTCTTTGATGAAGGAAATATTAATATTGAACAAGAAGTGGTGGTAAGTGCATATTTTTTGGGATAAATACCAAACATAATATGAATCTAAACTAGCTTGAGAGAAATTTTTAGAAGAATTTAAAGATGAATAATATCTAAAATAATTCCATGAAGATTAATACATTTAATGAAAATAATTATTCTAATGACATGACTAATCTGTCCAAGACTATGTCGATGGCTTTCATGACCTATATGTAACAATGGGATCATTTGAGTGAGAGAATATAAGAGTTCTCAAGTATTATAACACCTTTAAGCCATTAATTTAGTCTAAAATAAATTTGGATAAAGATAAGATTTTGGGAGAATCCTATCATTATGTGGAAATAATTGAGGAAGAGTCTATGATAAATGGTAATTAAGACACATATCTAAATTGAATAAATCACCATCTTCATAAAATAAATGAACCATCTAAGACATGTAAATGGTGTAAAAACACATAAAAACTAAGCCACTTACGTGAGGAGTGTCATGATTAGAATAATCCTATTACATATTCATAAGGTAATACCTTCGATTGAATCATTAATTATGATCCAAACATTATGATTTCCACCATCCAAGTTACACCAACATCACCAAAATAAATAAAATACCAATTCATTTTTAGATGTGCGTGAAATCCAAACCTCTAAAATTTTTGATAAATAGCAATAGAATGAAACATATCATCTCTAATATAGTCAATAAGTGATTGAATTTCCAACCATCCCTCATTCTCATCCTTAAAATTCAATATGGTTCATTTCTTGAAAGAATGTATTCACCACTCACCAATGTTTTTTCTCATATTTTGTTCATCATGTTAAAGAGTATTTAATCTATTATGTAATGTCAATTAATGTTTTTGATGTAATACTTAAACATTCATATATTCATAGCCACCATGGTGTATATATAATTAATCCACATAATGCATTATATCGGTAGGCAACAAAAGATGCTTTATTCATGAATTAAAGTATGTCATGCTATCTCCTAAGAAGATTGTGAAATATAATTATGCACTTTATGCACTCAAAATCCCACCCTATCTAGTAAATCAACTTATATAAGTAAAGATAAATGAAATTCTAGAAATAATTTGCCACATAAATGTGTTGTGTATTTATATAGAGTTATTAGAATAACTGAAGTCATTCACCAAGAAATATGTTTTACTAATGTAGGAACATCCTTAGTAAGTCTAGAAATATAATATCATCAAAAACATTTAATGATTAATAGGTAGTATGTTTTTCATATCATTGTTGTTTATTTGATGACATTAAATTATAAATTAGCTATCTCCAATCCCAAGTTCTTGATTTTTATGAATTTTAAGGATGAATTTTTACTATTCTTGTAATCAATTACCCATCCATCTAATATTCAAAACATTATTGTTCCCACCACAAGTTCATAGTTTTTGATGTTATAGAGTCTAAAAATTGTTAATAACTTATCATCACTATTGATCATTATTTTAATGTTCTTCATGATCAATAGATACCATTTTAATCATATTCTATGGTAAATCAATAAACTCCCCTCCATTTAGTGATTTCTATAAGAAGGAACACAAATGTGTAAGTCATGGTAAGAAGATCCTTGGCCACAAGGGATAAATATAAAGGCATATTCATAATGGGTTTTTTTACAAGGATGGTGAATCAATAATAATATTAATAAAAAATAAGTGACATTTTATTTTTTCTATAATTTTCCTCTACTTTAGATGTCATGTTCAATGATGGAAGTATGTGATGTGGAAAATTTCAAGGAAATCTGATGGAAATTTTGTGATGGGTTTTTCTTCCCATTAAATAATAAATAATGACAAAAAACTAGTCTCCATGAATAAAAACATTATGTTACCTTGTCGAAGGTGATTTTGAGCATGTGTGCAAGTTGTAAGTTATGAGGAAAACTTAGGAAAAAGTGTGTGTGTGTGTGTGTAGGTTTTTTCAACATGGAAGGAAAATGTAACACCATTTTAATAAAATGAGGATTGGGTATACTAAGATATTAAAATATAATAATATATATATATTAGATTTAATTTGTTATATTATGAAATATATTCAAAAATAAAATAGTAGCCTTGAGGTAGGGTAACACCATACAATAATTCTTAAGGAAGGATTGAATCCACAAGATATCCCAAAATAAGAATGCCACTTTTAGGAGGACAAAATATAATATTCTTATAAAAAATATAATACTCTCCAATTTATTTTTATCCTCCATGATGATATTCCCCTCATTTATACAAATCTCTAATACTAATAATGGATGGGTAAACATCTAATCTTAATGTAGGCCTACTCATTTTCCAATACAACTAATTTCACAACTTACCCATTTGACCCAATATATTTGACTCATATAACTAACTAATTGGTATGCTTGCCACATGTTAGCATCTCCATCAACCCATATAAATTATAATATAGTATCCTTAGGTACATAACAAGGTCATAATTTTGGAGGAAAGAATACATACCCAAAATGTTATTTTAAAGGATTTTTTTTTTATGTCAAAAATATTTTTGCTAGCAGTCTAAAGGTTGGGACTATTAATAAGGTTTAAAAAATAAATAATAACATCTCTCTAATGTTAATACCATGAATAAATCCATTCCATAAACATAAATCATATTCAAACTATATGATTTTTTTGTCTGTGCCTTTTTTAGGAGAACATGTCACATTTTTCATTGTAAAGTTTGAAGAGTTTGGAGCATTTAAAAGAGAAATGGAGGATAAATTTCATATAATTTTTTTATTATAATGAAGGATAAATTTAGTTTCAAAGCTAATTCAAAAAAAAAATGATATGTTTTTCTTAAAATTCAAGGATAATTGTTTGATAAACTACTAATATTCTATTTCTTATTTTACTTATCCCATAAGTGGATTTTAGAAGGTGATTGTGGGTTTTTTTAACATCTCAAGTGTTTTAGCACTTTTTATACTCATGTACATTTAAACTCAGTTTAATTTTTCTTAAGGAATTTAAAATTTTCCTTTTATAATAGTTTTCCCATGCTTATTGTGTAGTGGCCTTGGAAGGAAAGTGTGAATTAATTTGTAGATGCTAGTAGTAGGGGATACTTGACAAAATACAAGGTTAAATATGAATTAAATTTTCCCTCATTTATTTATTGCATTAAATTATATTATAATAGGACTATCTTTTAGGTGCTTAAGAGGATAAGAAGACATCTAGTGTTAGGTAGAAAATGTGGTATATATAACAAGTTGTTCTCCATCTTTCATATGTGGGTAGAGAACTAAATGTCCAATTAGAGGCCTTTGTGTGTTGTGAGAGTATAAATGATATCCATTGAGTAAAAAATGAGTATAAATTGTATAGAGTGTTCTCCATCTTGTGTATGTTGGTAAAAAACAAAGATTTGAAAGAGAGATCCAAAGAGAAGCTAGTCCATGTGTGAGAAAATACCAAGAGTGGTATAGGGAGGTGTATGACCCATGTAAAATTTTAATATGAAGATTACATTAATAAGTTATATGTGTGTGTGAATTTATTAAATCATAATAAAAAATATATAGAAATATATTATCCAAGAATTGCATTAATGTGAATTGGGTAAATAAGTTGTGGTAAAGATAAAAGAATGAAAAGTATGTGACCCACATTGTTGAGTTTGAAGTTTCATTAAGGATAATGTGACTTTGAGTGGAAGATAAGGAAAGAAGAAAAAATAAGAGTGGTTCTACACCACTTATGGTGGGGATTAAAGATCTAAAAATAGAGTTGAATATGGTGAAATCCATTTTATAAATCCTAGAAATGGATATTTCTAAAGCAAAGAATATAGAAAAAGTAGAATAATAATAATATCTTCCATTTGAGGAAGAAAAATATGTAAATAATATATAGCATACTTTGAGGAAGGGAAAAGTCTAGCTTAATACAACAAAGGAGAGAAGAGAAGTAAACATCACATGGACAAAGAAACAACCATGTGTATGGGTGAAAATGATGGTGGAGAAGATATGAAGGGCATTCCCCCTGAATAAAAAGAGAGCTTAGAAGATAATGATTATATGGGTCAATAATGGATTATGACAACTACTTTATAAGTTGAGATGGAGGTATATGAAGCCCCCCTATTTGTAAAAGAAGCATGTGAGTATGACTGTCTCATGTTGTAGAGGGAGGAAGGGTAAATTGTTAACTTTTTAGAGGAAGCATCAAGGATGAAAGTGGAAAGTGATGAGAATTTATATTCTATATAATTTTATTAAAGGATAATAATGAACAAGATTTATCACATAGACAACTAGAGATTGCAAAGAAGGGTAAAATAATGAATAAGATGATAGGAAATATCCTATATCAAGAGAAGATTGTAAAAATGGAAGAGGTGTTCCATTATGGATAAATGGTTGAAAAAATAATGAAGTTGATGATGGTCTCTCTCTTAAATTAGAGACAAATATTACACAAAAATCCTCGAGGTCATAAAAAGTAGAGAAAGAAGAGGAGGGGAAATTTTTAAAAATAGAATTGAATTGTCATCATAGCAATAAGAAACAAGGGTTTATAAATGAAACCATGGAATAAAACAAGGCATCAAGGATGGAAAAAAATATATGAATCCTTAGGAGTGGTTGAATAGAATATATGGGGAGATGGAAGAGTTTTAAGTATAGATTTTGAGACAAACATTCAAATATGGTCTTTGGAGATAAAAATTGGGATTATATTCCCATAGTGTTTATTTCAAAGGAGGTACAAAAAAATTATTCATGAAGAATGGTTATCTTGTGGAGGTGGTAAGTTATGGAATTTAGCAAAAAATTAGAAAGAGGGATGGAGTTTGGGATATAAAGAGAAGAATGGTGCAGAGGAATTTTTTTGATGAAGAATAATACATTTGGTGGAGGTGGATAAAATCCCATTGGAGTATGGATAAAAAAAGGATAATTGTAGATGGGTGAAAAATGATGGTTAATGGGTCTTTAAACCCAAAGGAAGGAGTATATGAACATAAGGTGAGTTGGAAAAAAGGCAATAAAAATCACAAATTGAGAGATAATTGACATGATGGAAGGGAACATCATGGGCATTGTAATTTTATGACTTCATACCAATTATGTGAGTATGATCTCATATTTTTACCAACCCTAGGTGTCTGATTTAGGAGCATCCTCAATAATTCAAGAAATCTTACACCATCCAAAAAAATTAGTAATTAATATATAGTAGGTGTTTATGTCACATCATAATTTCTCTCTAAGCTAAATAACATTTTGATCCATGTATTTTTATGGTTGTTAGTTGATTAACTACTATTTTATTAAGCTTTATTACATATTCTAATTATGGGATAGTTATATGATTCACATAGACAACTAGAGATTGCAAAGAAGGGTAAAACAATGAATAAGATGATAGAAAATATCCTATATCAAGATAAGATTGTAAAAATGGAAGAGGTGGTCCATTATGGATAAATGTTTGAAAAAATAATGAAGTTGAGGATGGTATCTCTCTTAAAATAGAGACAAATATTACACAAAAATCCTCAAGGTCATAAAAAGTAGAGAAAGAAGAGGAGGGGAAAATTTTTTAAAAAAATGAATTGTCATCATAGCAATAAGAAAAAAGGGTTTATAAATACAACCATGGAAGAAAACAAGGCATCAAGGATGGAAAAACTTTTTGATGAATCCTTAGGAGTGGTTGAATAGAAGATATGGGGAGATGGAAGAGTTTTAAGTATAGATTTTGAGACAACCATTCAAAAATGTTGTACCTAAATGAGATGAATTGAATTGTGATAATATGGTCTTTAGAGAGCCAAAATGGGATTATATTCCCATAGTTTTTATTCCAAAGGAGGTACAAAAACAATTATTCATGGAGAATGGTTATCTGGTGGAGGTGGTAAGTTATGGAATTTAGAAAAAAAATAGAAAGAGGGATGGAGTTTGGGATATAAAGAGAAGAATGGTGCAGAGGAATTTTTCTGATGAAGAATAATACATTTGGTGGAGGTGGATAAAATCCCATTGGAATATGGATAAAAAAATGATAATCGTAGATGGGTGGAAAATGATGGTTAATGGGTCTTTAAACCCAAAGGAAGGAGTATATGACCATAAGGTGAGTTGGAAAAAAAGGTAATAAAAATCATAAGTTGAGAGATAATTGACATGATGGAAGGGAACATCATAGGCATTGTAATTTTATGACTTCATACCAATTATGTGAGTAGGATCTCATATTTTTACCAACCATAGGTGTCTGATTTAGGAGCATCCTCAATAAGTCAAGAAATCTTACACCATCCAAAAAAAATTAGTAATTAATATATAATAGGTGTTTATGTCACATCATAATTTCTCTCTAAGCTGAATAACCTTTTGATCCATGTATTTTTATGGTTGTTATTTGATTAACTACTATTTTATTAAGCTTTATTACATATTCTAATTATGGGATAATTATGTGATATTTAATTTACATGATTTATTAGCTATGGGGTTAGTTGTACTTTCATATTTTGTACTTGATGATCATGTTTATTAGTTTATACAATAGTATTATATAGATTTCAATGTTTTGGGATAACTACCTTCATTTTTGTGAGTTGGATGAAGGATAGATCCATCCCTCAAAGTGTGATAGAGGGAGAGCATCATAGAATAGGGTGGTGTAGATGGAGGCATTGGGGGATTATAGAGAGAAAAATTGGAAACCCACACACACACCATAATAGATTAGCATGTTTTATGCTCATTACTTAAGTAAGATAGTTGTAGTATGTTTTGATTTCTATTATATATGTATGTTGTGATCTTACTTATATTTTCTAATTTTGTTGATTTATCTATTTGATGTCATTAATCTAGTTGTATAATTGCATTAATAATTGTTGATTTTATTACATGGTTGATTGAGTGAATATGTGCATATCTTATATAACTTACCATTGTCTAGTAAATAGTTATGTATATTATGAATAGTGTTTGTTGGATTCATAGTCATAGGTATTAGACAAATTCTAATACTATGCTTGATTTAGTTGTTAAGTGATTACTTATGCTTATAAGATTACTATTATCATTTATAATAGTTAAATAGCTTGTATTGAGTCATTAATAAACTAGAATTTCTTTTTTAGTATTAATGAAGTTAATGTTATTAACTAAAGAATGTTATTAAGTTTTGTGACTAGGCAATAAACATTATTTTATACCAATTCAATAAAGGTATTTTTATTTCTAAATGATAAAAAGAAACATCATTACATTAATTTTGACTAAGGTAAAATTATTCTTAGGTGAAGTCATAGTGTTTAAGCAATATGTTTATGACTTGTGTGAAGGTTTGTGATTAATTGCATTGTCATAAGTTATTATAATGTTTGATGACTTTATGTTAATTTGATGCATTGAATAAATACATTGATACATGCATAGCTCGATGGATTTTTGTGGAGTCAATGTTAAAATGTATATCTCTAAGGTGATGATATAAAGTTAGATTATTTGTTAATAATGGAACATTTGAGATTATTAGGGTTAAGTTGGCATATACTTAGTGTTAAATGCACCATCTTGAGAAAAGAATAGTTCTATTTGGTTTGCATGGAAAAATGGCTAGTGCACTGTGAGTTGGTTAATCATGGTAGAGTGTGAGGAGAGTTATGTGGCATGCAATGATCATATATATGAATAAAATGAAAGAAGGGATGCCATGGAGGATAGGGTTGGTGGAAAAAATAATTTTAGAGAGGATTAAAACTTGCAGAGGAATAAAAATTTAAATCTTTGGCTTTGGATTTGGAGGTTTCATTACCAGGTCAGTTTTACTTTAAGATTCATATGTTGGTTATGATGATTCTCGTAATCAAATATTTATGGGCTTTAGTTTATTAATGTTTTTGAAACTATTTTAGAGGGTTAGATGATGGGCCATTTGGTTGGATCAACTATCCATAGAACCCATCATATAACCCCAAAACCTTAGTTAAATGCCATAGTTCATGAACCCTTCTTGCTATGAAAATAAAATATTAGAAAACCATGTAAGGGATTAGCAAACTATGTATTGTGTACAATTTAAAAACTTGGTATAACTATTTTAAAAAAATTGTGTTTAGAGTATGATGGAAACCCTCAATAAAGTTAAAGGGTTAATATTTTTATTAGCAAAGTATACATATGACTCTAACTAAGATTATCCTTTAGATTATTATAATAAGGATATGGTGGACTTTTGTTAATATAGCTTTATTCTAGTCAAGATAATCACATGGATTAAAATAAGATTATTATGTGATTATTGTTTGAGATAAATGCAATCAATTATAAACCCAAAAATGGGGGTTAACTGTATATTGAAGTTATTTAGTTGATTTTAAGGAAATATAGGTTTTATCATTATTCATATATATATATATATATATATGGTCATGCAATGGCATCCATGTAACTATGAGTCGACTTAAGGTTATGTATTGTATTAGAAGTCGACTAGTTTTTTTGTGTATGTTGAATTTTGGTTATGTAGTCAACTATACATATTTATGTATGTGCATAAAATATATATAGTGTTGATATAAATGAAAATCATATAGATATATTGATATCAGGTAGTAATATAACCTTGAGTTGGATTGGGATAAATGGTGTTTTGTGAGATCAAAGTTTATCTATTTTATGTTTATATATTTTACATATATAAGTATTTACCAGTCAACTAAGTCAAACATATGGTTGAGTGTGATATGTATACTTTAGAGCGAATATTTATATTTGGATGTGTATTCAAATTTAATATATAAGTTTATATTAAGCTATCTTAAGTCTTGGCTATAATTATATACTTATCATACATCGATATATATATATATATATATATATATATATATATATATATATATATATATATATATATATATATAAAGCAAAATAATGCATACAAATAATAGATTTAGATATGAGATAAAGAACAAAGGCGTACATGAAACTAACACAAGATATACATGGGAAAAACTCCAAGAGGTACAAAACCCATAAAAATTATTCATATTATGAGAGACTAGAAATTACCCAATACATTCTTTCTTCCTCTCACTTCTCAATCAATCTTCACATAACTTAAAAATGTGTTCTCCACATTTCCTCATTTATCTCAACTCTCCTTTTTTTATTGAATCTTACAATATAAACTCTTTATTATATAGGCAAGATAATCTTACCATTATAATGTAACATTTTCCAACCACCATATTAACAGGTTCAACCTCTCTAAAAGTCATTTAATATATTTTATTATTTATTTACATGAGGACAAACTCATTATAAATAATAAAATATATTATAATTTAACCAATGTAATTTAATGTGTTAAGGGTACATAAATAACACCACTTAACCATTAATTATTCCAATACTCCCCCTTAATGTTAAGTTGGGATACATGCCATGATCACCTTTATAACAATGAATTTATACTCCATGAACCATCTACATGATAATTTTTAGGAGGTAACAACATAAAAAACTTACACTCCATGAACCATCTACATGATGAATTTAAGGAGGTAATAATTAAAGGAAACATCCTTCATCATGCCATATTCACCTTTAAATAAATTATGCTATGTAAACATAGTCACCCAAATGTATTACACTATTTAACTATATATACCCAAAGGTATTACACTATGTAACTATAGTCACATATTCACCTTTAAATAAATTACAATATACATCCATAAATACCTAAATGTTTTAAAATATGTTTCCATATGTACCTTTAAAGGAATTACACTATGTTAACCTAAACCACTTAGAGTGAGTTTAGGCTAGCATGATCATGAGACTATATCCCACAGTGAGAATACATCCCAAAATTTTCTCATGAATAATCAACCAATCATATTGAAGTATTTTATAACATAAGTACCTCCATGCTACTGTATATTAGGTACAATGTAGACTTCCATATGAATTTTACCAAAATCACATAAAGTGATATATTAAAATGCTTTACAATGATAAGTATGTAAAGATATAAGGAAACACATGACCCATATGTATGTTAATAAGTGACATTGTCATACACACTCCCCCTCAATAGCAACTTTGATAGGCCCAACTTTGAATGAACTTCAATAGGCTTTTGTTTGTTAGTGTTGCATTAGATTTTTTTCCAAAGCTATACAACTTTTACTATCACTAAGAAGGTTGGTACAATGAAGAATTTTCACATGATGTTCTTCTATCATCCTTCATAGCCACAAGGATTCTTTAGTAGCTTCCACATGAACCACTCCAAGTGATAGAAATTACACCAAATATAAACACATACATAATCAGACTCATAATCACATTGTATGGTTAGCATCACAATAACCAAATAAACTATCATTATCAAAGGAAGAATAATATAAATCAAAGTTTATAATTCCTCATATATATCAAAATATCCACTTTACTAATTTCCAGTGATCTAAGTATAGATATTACATGAATCAAGAAGTAACACCCCCATCATATAAAATATCTATCCTATTAATGGTTATATAAATCAAACTACCAACAAGATGTTTGTAAATAGGGGTTATATTTATCTACACAATTTTTAAATCAAGCTTTAACACAACCTTAAATAAGAGTATACGTAAGTTTACAATCAAGCATGTTAAATTTAACAAGCAGGTTATGTGATGTGCATACAATAAATTCACTAATAATTTGATACTAAGTTAACCAAACATTACATATCTTATTAGGAATAATTCATATTATAATTTGAGTCATGAATATTTCTTCTTCCTTTTAAAGTTGATACTAAAATTTTGTGTTTTATACTAAACTAACAAAAAAATATTTAAAAAAAAAAGTTTGTAATGTGTTTTATACTTGATTTTGCAATAAAAAAATATTCTAGTGAATAAACAACACTATCCACTTAGTTGATTCTAAAAACAAGGGAAAAAATTACAAGTGTCACAAAAATAACTTATACACTAAAATTTATATTAGGAAGCTTCAAATTAAATAAAATACCATCCCATTGTGTTTAAAAGGTGTAAGAATCTAAATATCAACTGGTCACATGACCATCTTTGATAAAGAATATGACAATTAAAGTGAGTCAAAAGTGTCAAAAGTATTGCAAGCTTCACATGTGAGAGATTGGATGGCTAACAAAAGATCATTTAAACTAATTATTTATAAACAAAATAAATTATATTTGAACAAATTATATATTGGGATGGAGATTTTAATTTAAGACCTTGTTTTTATAAGTGTCCTCCACAATTAGACTAGTCAGCACCCCTTTGACCAATACAGACTTATATGTGCAAAATACAAATTTTAAAGAATATTTATTTCATTCTAATTTTTAAATAAAAATATTAAATTCATGTGAAATAAGTATTTGTTGACTATATAAATAAAATAGTTAAATATTTTTCATTTTTTGAAAAAAGACAAGTCAACACATAAGGGCCCACCATGTGCTTGCATGGGAAATTGGATAATTATTAAATAAAATATTTAATAAATAATTTATTTAAAAACTATTACTAACTATAAAAAATATGCAACAACACATGTAGAGTAGAGAAATGGTGTAGGTGGAGGAGATGGAAGCATGTAATGAGCTTTTGGTAACCATTTTTGAAGATTTAAATCTTGAAACCACCTTGAAACTCCCTCCAAAACATTTGAAAGACTCATATCTAGGTTTTATTGATTGTAAAATGATATTTAAATGTTGTTTCTACTATTATGGTACATTATGGTGCCCAAACAAATGTAAAAATTTGAAACTCTTCTTTGCTCCTCCAAATGATCTTTTTGACAGTTTTGAAAGGCCTCAAAACTAATAAAATACATTTTACATATCTGAAAAATATTGAGAATTGCAAAATATAATTTTTTTTGTTATGAAGGCCATATCAGGTTATACAAAGGCATCAATGGATGTTGAATAAAAATAGAACAAGCTCAGATAGTGGTTTGCAGGGTCTAGAAGGAGTTGGGAGGCTTAAAAACTAATAATAAATCCTTCAAATACCAAAGCTAGTGAGTAGAGGATCTGGGACAAAAAAATTGAATGTTCTCTTTTAGTGGCCATACAAAGCCATACAAGCATGCTTGGGAGGAGAGAGAAAAATTAAAATCGGCTACAGGGGTCTAAAACAAACAAAGTAAAGGTCAAAAATGCTTTAAAATGACAAAAATAATTAGTTGGAGTGACCAAGATAGAGAATTAAAACCTAAAACATTTTTTTTACTCATTTTTAGCTTTTTCATGTTAAAAAATGGTGCCCCAGGCTGACTTGAATTTTTAGATCTTTAACTAATAGCTTCAGAGACTTCTGAAAGTGTGTTACCAAGGTAAAAAATAGAGATCTAACATTTAGAAATGAATTTCAAGCTATAAAAATATTTAAAAATGAAATTCTTATTAATTTTTATGAGATTTAGGTCTTTAATAGACCATAAAATAGTGCCCAAGACTGATTTTGCCTTGAAATTTTTTGTATTTGCTCATATTTACAACTTGAATGTTTTTAGTGTATAGATCACACTCTTATTAAAAAAGAAACTTTAAAAACTTTTAAAAAAACATATCATGGCTTGAAAATGGATAAAAATTTTCTTGAACACAAGCCCAAAACTCGATCTATGATCTTGTTGCTTAATCATCACATCACTATGCTTTGATACCATGATAAATTAAGCAAAATAATGCATATGAGAAATGAATCTAGATACGAGATCAAGATCAAAGGAGTACATAAAACCAACATAATATATACATGTAAAATCCTCCAAAAGGTAAAAAAACTATAAATATCATTCATATTATGAGAAACTAACAAGTACCCAATATAGTTTTTCTTCCTCTCACTTCTTCTCAATCAATTTTCACATAACTTGGAAATGTGTTCTCCGCATTTCCTCATTTATCTCAACTCTCTTTTATTTTTCATTACATCTTACAATATGAACTCTTTATTATATAGGCAAGATAATCTGATCATTATAATGTGACATTCTCTAACCACCACATTAATGGGTCCAACCTCTTCAAAGGTCATTTAATATATTTTATTATTTATTTACATGAGGATAAACTCATGATAAATAATAAAATATATTATTATTTAATCAATACAATTTAATGTATTAAGGGTACATAAATAACACCACTTAACTATTAATTATTCCAAAAATGTGTGTGTGTGTGTGTGTGTGTGTGTGTGTGTGTGTGTGTGTGTGTTAGTGATATAGAAACAAAATATATGATCAATTCAAATAAAATTGTATAAAATAGAGGTTTGAGTATAATAGTTAATTGTGTAAACTAGTTTTCCAATATCATGAGATTTGTATCTTATCATGAAATAACTCAAATTAGTTTGTGAATGTGAGTTTAAGGGCATCATATAGATTTATAAATTATTGATTGTGCATTTTGAATCAATTGAATTGATAAAGCTTTTCTGGTTGTGTTTGAATTGATAATTATTTATATTTTACAATTTTGTGCATATTTAGTCGAACCATTAAATTAAGAATTTATTGGTTTTATGAAGATTTGAGATGAAATAATACATTTGAATGTGTATTGTTAGAACATGTGATAATATAAATAATATCGATAATATACCATATCCATACTTTGAATGTCTATTAAATAGGTTATTAATCATAAAATTGTGTGTTTTTTAATGTATGGAATATACATGTGATTTATCAATCATAAAGTAAATATGAAACTGTATTCCATATAGAGATGTATGTACCATGTTCAATATGTGTGGCGAGTAATTAAATAGCAAGGTATTATGGGTGATTTGTTATGTATTTAATGTTTAGTTGAAGCATTATAAAGAAGGTAGTTAAATTATTTAAATACAGATCATATAGGGTTGTTATATGACTAGCTTATTGTTATATTTTTGAAATATAAACAAATAAATAAGCTATGATTAATGATTATGTTATGTGGATGAAATAAAATTTTAAGTTACATACTATATTTGGGTAACTTGTAGTCTAGATATATTTCTTACATGTATGGTATGTTTATATTGAGGATTGTTTATGATTTTATTTTTTATTCTATAATAAATTGATGATAATTAGATTCAATGCATTACATTTGATGGATTAAATGTATGTATTTGATATTTCTGTTTATAACATATTTATTGTTAGTTAATAATAAATATTATAATTAAATATATTAGTTTTTATATTATTATATAATTAACCAAATCTCACATTCATGATACTAAATAAGTAGTGGGCATGTTTCACTAGCTTAATTATTGTTATCAATGCAAGATGAGTTGTAATTTGATTGAGTCGTGTGTATGAAATTGATTGATCCTAAAGATCATCAACTATTTAAAATTTTTCGATAAAGTAACATTTATAGTTAAACATTATCATTTCATGTGTTTGATATAGTTTACATGTTTATACAATATCATGTTAGAATAAATTTATTTATGGTATACATCATGTATTAGATATCTAACAGCACATAGATTCTAGTTTGTTGCTCTGGATTTCCACACTATCATTATCTACCCATCCATGAATGGAGGGATATTCCCTTGTTGGGAGATAGTGTGGGGGATTTATGATCTGCATTTAGTATGGATGATGTTCTCCCTCCTCACAACAGTACTACATTTGAGATTACATATAAATACTTGAGTTGTGAAGACTCATGCTCCCTAGAGCTTTGTATAATTGTGTTGTTTATTGAGACATTATTTATTGTTAAAACTATACTATTTATTCATTTGTACATCTACAGTGGTGGCCATAATATTTTATCAATTATGCTTGAAATTGTATAATTATTATAATGTAATAAATGCAATCTTTATTATTTATTTAGCATTGTTTATATTTTGATATATCATTATCATGTTGATCATTAGTTAAATGGATTAGCTGTAAACCTTGTGGGGTTAAATAAAATAATACATTTATTTAAAGATTACTTTTTTAGATTTCTCATGGTAAAATTTTTTAGATGAATATGTGTAATTAATTTTTTATAAAATACTCTATTCTGGTAAAACCTAGTAGGGTTGTTACATTATGGTATCAAATTTGAGGGTCAAACTCTTAGACTTGAGGCTCACACTCTTAGACTTAATGTGTCTTATAATTAAAACTTATTCTCCTATTAATCAAGAAGATGAATGGTGCACTCTAAATGAAGAAGTGATGTTACTTCAAATACCAATCCCCTTGTTGATCCAAATCAGTTCACCATTGAGCAAGCTATGAAGTTAGATCAAATCCTCATAACCATGAAAGAAACTAAGGAATAAATCACTACCTTTGAATAATAAGTGCATGGATATGAAGAGGTGAATTCTCAAGAGGAACCTAAAGAGCATCTTGCTGAGCAAAAACATATTCAAGAGTAGAGGTAAGAGAAATTGATATAAGATACAAGAGCTTGAGTAGCTATAGAATTGACACATGACATGAAAAAGGTGAATCCACTCAAGTTCAATGGAATTATATTTTGAGATGGATCTAAATCATGGTTGACAAAGATGGATAAATATTTTGAGATTTAAAATTACTCTGAAGTCATCAAAGCAATCTAGGGAGCATATCAACTTGCTAGTGAATCAACAACTTTATGTGCAAACAAAAATCTTGAGATGAACCTTGACTCTACCACCACCACTTGGGAGTTTAGTTTTTGATATTATTTAGGTTATGATGTCTTCCATATATATATTTAAACCATAAGATTAAAGACTTTCAAAATCTTAAGGAGACCTATTAGTGAATGAATACTAGGAACAATTCACGAAGTTCCTTAAGTATATACCTCGATATCAAGCAAATGAGAGGTTCAAGATCAATAAATTCATCATAGGATTAAAACCCCAAATAGGTTTTGAGTTAGATGTGCATGGGCCATCTACCATGGATCAGGTTTTTGAAAAGGCATTCAAGTAGAAATAGAAACTAAAATCTCTTACCCAAGTCAAAGACAAGCTCAAGAAGAAGTTTGGAAGTTATAAACCAACTTTAAAAAATAAAAATTAGAAGCAGAGGAGTGGAGACTCCAAGAGTCATTTCAAGAACCAAAATTCTAAGTTTAATAGTGGTTTAAGGAATAAAAAACCTGGTAATGGTTTTAAAAGAATTTTCAAGTGAAACCAATAGTCTAAAAATAAAAAACTAGCTAGAGGTTGCTTCATTTATGGAGGTGACCATTATGCTTGAGAGTTTACTCAAGACAAGGAAAAGAAAAGGTTTTTGTGTCTCAATAGGGTACTTAGTAGCAGATTCATGCAACTATTCACAGTCATCGAGCTAAGTATCAAGCTTTACTCATAGAAGTGTCAACTATTTTGTCTGATCATCTAGTTTCTATTTTTAGTGACATGAGAGATATAGAATATTTCATTGCTCCTAAAAATCTTAGTAAATTATCTATAAAATCTAGAGTTATGGAAAATGCATGGTCAGTATAGTATGGAAGTTATTCTAAGTTGATAAGTGTTTAGTCAAAGATGAGATTAGGTTGCCTAAATTCACTAAAATAATGGATCTTTATGTTGTACCATTAGGGTCATATGATGTGATCCTAAGATTCAATTGTATTGAAAATTATAAGGCTAAGGTTGATTGCTATCTAAGAAATTTTGAATGTCAAGATGATTTTGGAAGTTAGACACAACTTCAGGGTTAGAAAAGGGAGTTGAAGCTTAGGCAAATTTATGTAATTCAACTCAAAAATGCTTAGAGGAAGGGATGTCAATAATTTGTCATTAAAATAAATGAGATGGATGAATCTAAGGAACCATCCATAAAGGATTATTATTTTTTAAGGAACTTTTAGGATGTGTTTTCATTGGAATTAATGGGATTACCACTCAAACATGAGTTTGATTTATCGATTGATTTCATACCTAGATCAAAACCATAGTCTAAAGCATTGTATAAGATAATGACCATAAAATTAGTTGAGTTAAAGGTTCAACTTTAGGAGTTATTTTCAAAAGGACTGATTCAACCAAGTGTGTCACCATGGAGTGTACCTATTGTCTTTATCAAGAATAAGGATAATACTCTTTGCATGTGAAATAATTATAAGATATTGAATAGGGTAACTATCAAGAATAGATACTCATTGCCATGAATTGATGATCTCTTTGATCAAATGTGAGGGTAAATAGTATTTTATAAGATTGATCTTATAACAAGGTATCATCGTCTAAAAATTTGTGATGAGGATATTCTAAAAACATTGTTCAGAACTCGATATAGGCATTAGAGTTCATAATATTACCTTTTAGGTTGATAAATGCTCATATAGCATTTATGAATCTCATGATTAGTATGTTTATAGATTATATATATCATTTTGTTTTGGTTTTTCTTGATTGCATCCCCATATAATTGAAGGATGAGGAATAGCATCTATAACATCTAGGACTAGTTTTGTATCATTTGTAAAAGTATAGGTTATACAATAATTTATCTAAGTGTGTCTTTTACCAAAATAAATTATAGTATTTGGGACATATTATCTCTTTGGATGGTATTTTAGTGGATCCAACAAAGATAAGAGTCATAATGGAATGTCCAATGCCTAAGAATGTGTATGAGGTAAGGATTTTCAAGGCATTAGTGAGATATTACAAAAAAAAAAATTGAATTTCTCTAAGATAGTTAATCCAATTACCTCTCTTCAATGGAAGAATGAAAGTTTTTTTTGGATAGAAAGTGTGAGATATATTTTCAAAAATAAAAAAGGAGGCTTACTTCAACACTAGTGCTAAGATTTCTCGATCCTAATGGTTAATTCTCTATGATCACAGATGCATCTAAGGATGGACTTGGAGGATTTCTTATGTAGGATGTCTTAGTTATAGCATATGAGTTAAGGAAACTTAATTCATATGAGGTGAAGTATGCCCTTCATGATATAGAGCTTATGGAAATTGTGCATGCCTTGCATGTTTGGAGGCATTATCTATTGAGAAAGCCATTGAGCTCAAGATTAATAACTTGGAACTCAAGTACATCTTCACCCAACCAAGCTTGAATGTTTATTAGAGATGATGTTTAGAGTTCTTATTTTATTATGTTTTTGATATTAACTATGTCAAATGCAAAGAGAATAGAGTTGTTAATTCTCTAATCCATAGAAGGTATATAGTAGCTGTGGCTTATTTCAAGAGTAATTTCTAAGATCAAGTAATTAATTATTTCTAGGAGATGAATTCTATGAATAGGTTAAGAAATTATTATCAAATAATGCTCAAAATCCTAGATATAAAAGATTAAATATAGAGAGTGATGGTCTTTTAAGGTACAATGATAGGATGTATGTGTCTGATAGAGAGAATATGAGGATCATAGTGATAAATGAAATGTGTAATACCCCATATTCAGGCCACCCAAGTGTAACCAAGCTCATGGTTGAGCTAAGACCACTCTATTTCTGGAAAGGAATCAAGAAAGATACAATGAATTTTATGTCTCATTGTTTGAAATGTCATCATGTGAAAGTTGAACCTATGCATCTAGATAGACTGTTATATCCACGTGATATACTAGAATGGAAGTGGTAGGTGATTAGTATAGACTTTGTCCAAGGGTTACCATTGTCACAAAACTAACATGATATGATCTAGGTTGTAGTTGGAAATCTAACCAAGGTAGCCCACTTCATACTAGGCAACTTGATAGATATGCACCTATGCTTGCAAAGAGATTCATGAAAAAGGTGTATATATTTCATAGATTTATAGAAAAGATCATTTTGGATCAAGATCTAAGGATGACTTCTAGAGTTTTGTTGACTTTGAATTCAACTCTAGGTGCATAGTTGAATTTCATCACTGTTTATCACCCAAAAATTGATGGATAGATAAAGTGACTTAACTAAGTTTTAGAAGATATCCTCTATATATATTACATGGATCAGTAGTACAAGTGGTAGGATTACCTTCTATTGGTTGATTTTTTTTACAATAACTCATACCAATATACACTAAATATGGCTCTATTTGAGACATTATATAGAAGGAGGTGTAGGATAGTAATCAGTTGGGGTAGGTTAAAGGACAAGGTAGTCTTTAGACCTAAGATACTTGTGAAAATGTAAGAGCAAGTTGGGACAATCAAGAAGAGTTTGGACAAATCCAATAATATATAGAAAATGTATGCTAATCTAAAGAGAATAAAAAGGTAATTTTTTGTAGGTGATAAAGCGTTTCTATGGGTTAAGCCTCAAAAAATATCAATTAAGTTCAAGAAGTCATCAAAACTTTCACCTAAATATGTGGGACTCTTCAAGGTTTTAGAAGTGATCAATCCTGTAATGTATAGGATTGCATTTCCACCAGCTCTAGCTCTTTTTCATAATGTCTCCCATGTGTCTTATTTTATAAAGTATGTTATTTATTCTTCAAACGTATTAGATTGGAATGCTTTGTATGTTCTAGATCTAATGAGACCAATATTATGAAGATAGTGCCACTTAGAAAGACTATGATGATTTTTACAAGCTATCTCCACATTTATTTGCTTGATTTATTGTTGCATATTATGTTATTTTTTTATGAATAATATTTTAAATTCAAGACTTATGTTTTAATAAGTGTCATCAAGATGATGACCATCTTTAGGGCAAAGGATGTCACATAATGATTTCTCTCTAAGTTGAACAACCTTTTGATCCATAAATTTTTATGGTTGTTCATTGATTAACTATTATTTAATTAAGATTTATTATATATGTTGATTATGGGATAGTTATATGATGTTTAATTTACATGATGTATTATCTATGGGGTTAGTTGTACATTCATATTTTGTACATAATAATCATGTTAGTTTATATAGCAATATTTTAAGGATTTAATATGTTTTAGGATAACTACCTTCATTATTGTGAGTTGGATGCATGATAGATCCATCTCTCAAAGTGTGATGGAGGGAGGGTATCATCAAAGAGGGTGGTGTATATGGAGGCATTGGGGGATGATAGAGAAAAAAATTAGAAACCCATGCATACACCATAATAAATTAACATGTTTTATGTTCATTGGTTGAGTTAGATCGATGTAGTATGTTTTGATTTCTATTATATATGTCTAATGTGATCTTATTTCTATTTTATAATCTCATTGATTTAGCTATATGATGGAAATAATATAGTTTTATTACTACATTAATAGTTGATGATGGTATTGCATGGTTGATTAAGTCAATCTGTGCATATCTTATATACTTTATTGATGTCTAATATATAGTTGTGTATATAATGAATAATGTGTGTTGGATTTATAGTTGTAGGTATTAGATATATTATAATGTTTTACTTGATTTGGTTAATAAGTAATTAATTATGCTTATAAGGTTACTATTATCATTTATAATAGTTGAATAACCTGTATTGAGTCATTAATAAACTAGAAGTTCTTTGTTAGCATTAATGAAGTTAATGTTATTAACTAAAGAATGTTATTAAGCCTTGTGCCTAGGTAATAAACATGATTTTATACCAAGTTAATAAAGGTGGTTTTATGAATAAATGATAAAAGGAAAAATCATTATATTAATGTTGACTAAGGTTGAATTATTCTTATCATTAAACAATGATTATGTTATATGTATAACTAGGCAAAGTCATAGTGTTTAATCAATATATTTATGACTTGTGTGAAGGTTTGTGATTAGTTGCATTATCATAAGGAATTATAATTTTTTATGACTTTATGTTAAGTCAATGCATTGAAAAAAGACATTGATACATGCATAGCTTGATGGATTTTTGTGGATTCAATGTTAACATGTATATCTCAAAGGTGATAATATAAAGTTAGTTTATTTGTTAATGATGGAACATTCAAGATTATTAGGGTTAACTTATCATTGAATTGGTGTTAAATAAACCATCTTGATAAAATAAGAGTTTTGTTTGGTTTTCATAGAAAAATGACTAGTGCAATACAAGTTGGTTAATCATGGTGGAGTGTGAGGAGAGTTTTATGGCATGCAATGAGCATGCATATGAATAAAATGAAAGAAGAGAGGTCATGGAGGACATGGTTGGTAGATAGAATAATTGGAGAGAGGATTCAAACTTGATAAGAATAAAAATTTTAATCTTTTTCATTACCTTTGGAGGTTTCATTACCAAGTCAATTTTGCTTTAAGATTCATATGTTGGTTATGATGATTTTGGTAATCAAATATTTATGGGTTTAGTTTATTATTATTTTTGAAACTATTTTAGAGGGATAGATGATGGGCCATGTGGATGACTTATCCACCCATATAATCCATCATATAACCCCAAAACTTTGATTAAATGCCATAGTTCATGAACCCCTCTTGCTATGAAAAATAGAATATTGGAAAACCCTGTAAGGGATTAGTGAATTCAGTGTTGTGTGCAATTTAAAATCTTGGTATAACTATTTGAAATAAATCTATGTTTAGATTATGATGAAAACCCTTGATAAAGTTAAAGGAATAATATTTTTATTAACAGAGTATATATATGACTCTGATTAAGATTATCCTTTAGCTTATTATGATAAGGATATGGTGGACTTTTGTTAATATACTTTTATTTTGGTGAAGATAATCACACAGCTAAAAATAGGATTATTATGTGATTCTTGTTTGAGATAAATACGGTGAATTACAAACCTATAAATGGGGGTTAACTATATATTAAATTTATTTGGTTGATTTACAGGAAATCTAGGTTTTATCTTTATTCATTTATCTTGTGTGTGTGTGTGTGCGCGCGTGCGCGTGCATGCACGCGCAAGGGTGTGTGTATCCACCCTATATGGTCTCGATGACCTAGGGTATATACACACATCAACATATGTACACACACACACAACACTATATATATGATCGTGCAATGGCATCCATGTGACTATGAGTTGAATTAAGGTTGTGCATTGTATTAGAAGTCAACTAGTTTTTTTTAGTATGTTGAATTCTAGTTATGCAATCAACTAGGTAGATTTATGTATGTGTATAAAATGTATACAATGTCTATATAAATCAAACTCATATAGATAAATTGATATCAAGTTGTATCATAACCATGAGTTATATTCGGATAAATGGTGTTTTATGAGATCAAAGTTTAGCTATTTTATCTTTATATCTTCTACATACATAAATATTTACCAGTAGACTGAGTTGAACATATGGTTGAGTACGATATATATAATTTAAATCAAATATTTATATTTGGTTGTGTATTCAAATTTAATATATAATTTTATATTAGGTTCTCTTAAGTCATGGCTAAAATAGTAGACTTAACATGTGTGTGTGTGTGTGTGTGTGTGTGTGTGTGTGTGTGTGTGTGTGTGTGTGTGTGTGTGTGTGTGTGTGTGTGTGTGTGTGTGTGTGTGTGTGTGTGTGTATGATCAATACATATAAAACTATATAAAATAGAGGTCTAAGTATAATATTCTACTATGTAAACTTGTTTGCCAATATCATGAGATTTATGTATCTTATCATGAATAAACTAAGATTAGTTTGTGAATGTGAGTTTAAGGGAATCAAATATATTCATAAATGATTGATTATGTCTTTTGAATCAATTGAATTGGTAAAGCTTTGTTGGATGTGTTCAAATTGATAACTATTTATATTTTACAATTTTGTGCATATTTAATCAAACCACTAAACTAGGAATTGATTGATTTTATGAAGATTTGAGATGAAACAATACATTTGAATGTGTACTATTAGAATATGTGATAATCTAAATAATATGGAAAATATACCATTTGCATACTTTGAATGTCTATTGAATAGGTTATAAATAATAAAACTGTGTTTTAATGTATGCATAAATGTATGAAATATACATGTGATTTATTGATCATATAGTAAATTTGAAACTGTATTCCATATAGAGATGCATATACCCTATTCAATACATGTGACCAATAATTATATAGTAGGGTATTATGGATTCTTTTTTATTTATTTAATGTTTAGTTGAAGCATTAAAATAAGATATTTAAATTGTTTAAATACAGATATATAGGGTTGTTATATGACTGGCTTATTGTTTTATTTGTAGAAAATAAACAAAGACATAAGTTGTGATTAATGATTATGTTACATGGATGAAATAACATTATAAGTTACATATTATTTTTGGGTAACTTGTAGTCTAGATATAATTCTTACCTAGATGGTATGTTTATATTGAGGAGCATTTATGATTTTATTTATTATTTTGTAATAAATAAAATGATTATTAGATTCAATTCATTACATTTGATGGACTAAATGTATGTATTTAATATTTACATACTTAGCATATTTATTATCAGCTAATAGGAAAAAAATTGATTCAATCTATTGTTTTTTATATTATTATATAATTAACCAAATCTTGCATTTATGACACTAAATAAGTAGTGGATATATTCCACTAGTTTAATTAGCACCATGAATGCAATATAAGGTGTGTAAATAGATTGAGTGGTGTAAATGAAATTGACTGATCCATAGATTATTAACTATTTGAAAACTTTGGCCAAAGTAATTTTTATAGTTAAACATTATCATTTCATGTGTTTAATATAGTTTACATGTTTGTATGATATCATGTTAGGATAGATTTCTTTATTATATACATTACATATTAGCTATCTTATAACACACAGGTTCTAGTTTATCACTCTAGATTCCCACACCGTCATTATCTACCGATCCATAAAGAAAGGGCCATTTCATTATTAAGAGATAGTGCAAGGTATCGATGGTCTATGGTTGGTGTGAAAAATTACTCGTATGATGCTCTCCCTTCCCGCAATAGTATTACACTAGAGACTACACTTGAGATTATAGATAGATATTTGAGTCATGGAGACTCATGCTCCATAGAGTTTTGTATCATTGTTTTATTTTTTGTGACATTATTTATTGTTGAAACTATACTTTTTTATTCATTTGTACATCTATAATAGTGGTTGTAATATTATATTAGTCATGGTTGAAATTATATAATTACTCAAATGTAATAAATGCAGTATTTATTATCTATTTAGCATTATTTATATTTTGATATATCATTATCATGGTGATCATTAGCTAAATAGATTAGCTATAAAAATTTTGGGGTTAACTAATATAATACATTTATTTAAAGATCACATATTTATATTTCTCTTGGTGAAATTTGTTAGATGAATATGTGTAATCAATTTTTTTAAAAAACTCTATTCTAGTAAAACCTAGTGGGATTGTTACAGTTTAATAACATTATCATTCATTTGATGACATGCTAAATTGTAAATAATATATTATTAATCCTAAGGTCTTGATTTCATGAATTCTAAGTACAAATGGTTAGAAATCATGACATGGATTACTTATCCATCTAATATTCAAAACTTTCCTTTCCCCACCATAAGTTCATAATTTTACATGGCATGGAGTTTTAAAAAAATTATTATATCATCATCATGGAAAGTTCATAATGAACATTGGATACCATTTGTAAACCATAGTTTTTGGTAAAACAAGCAAGGATTGGGTCATGATTTTGGAGCCTTAAATATATGCCCAAAATGTAATTTTTAAGAATGGTTTTTAAGATCCTTTGCATGTGGACATGTTGGGGGAGGGAGGAGAGGGGGTATCATTTGGTTTCTCTCCCTAATGATGGGGAGAACCTATTCTTTGAAATATAATAAAGGAGGAATTCAAAATTATGGTTTTTCATGACTATTTTTAATTAGAAGAAAGGAATTATTAGAAATTGTGGATTTTCACACATGAAAAAGTTGAAAGTAGTAAAAAGAATTAAATAGTTCAAAAAAAAAGACTCATAGAGTGCATATTAGTTGGTAACCACAATTTTCATAAGGACTTGAATTGATAAGTGTAATTTTAGGATTGTGCAAGGACTCTTGTCTGGGATCACACAACTATGGTATACCCCACAAGGTTTCAAGTTGGTTCATCTCAAAACAAGTGGTGTGAAAATAATGTGAACTAATTGTAGTGAAAATAATGAAAGAGAAAACAAAATAAATAAAACAAAAGTGAAACTTGAAGAAAAATAATATAGGAAAAGGGAATAAATTTAACACTAAAAGTGGAGGAAATCTCAACATGGTGAGACATCTCAGCATGTTTAAGGAAAAAATATATAAAGAGGAAGTTACCCCTAGTAAAATATTTTCACTTGCAAAGAATAAACTGAGTGGTAAAAAAACGAAGAGGCAAAGTGGAATGAAAAGCATGTGAAATAATTGTGGTGAAAAGAATGAAAGAGAAAGGAAAAAAGTGAAACTTGATGAAATATAATATAGGCAAGAGGAAGAAAGGTCACACTAAAAGTGGAGTAAAATTCAACATGAAGTGAGATAGTTCAACTTGCTTGAGCCAAAAAGCTACAAAGAAGAAGCTACCCCTAATAAAATATATTCAATTGTAAAGAAGAAATCAATGAGTGGTAAAAATAGAGAGAATAAAGGCACAACATTTTTTCAAGGAAATTTTTTAGAGTTAAGTATAGAATGTATATTTATGAATAGATTTGAAATATTTATATTTTCAAGACTCTTGTTGTTCCTTGCACAACATGACCCATTTTAAAACTGAAAATGGGGATGCTTTTCCTTTTTTATCAGGATTTTGATCTCTTTATTTTGAGGAGTTTTGGTGGTTTGGTTGTTTGATTCCCTTTTGATGGTGTAGGTTACTAGATGATAAGTTAAAAGTGCCTCAGCGGCCTTATTTCCAATGTTTGTCCTATCTTCAAATATTCATTCCAAGCTTTACATCTAGGGTTGGTTAATCATTTGTTTGAGTTTGCTTAATGTCTGAAAGTTATGGTTATTTTAGGTTACATTTTGGAGAGTGCTCTGAGATTTATCTATTTAAACCATCTAATAATGGCTTGTAAAATTCATCTAACTTTTCAAAGTTATCAATAGCTTTCCCCTGATAGTTTAGCCTATAAATCATTCAACTCCATAGTAGAATTATTAGGTGTTCTTAATGTTTTCCCTAAAAGATTTAATCATTTTTTTGTATTGTAGGATTTCATATAACGCATTAGGACTTAATCGAGCCTTAGAGTAATTTATTTTAAGTGAAAAATGACTATCTTTATAATATTTATTACAAAGACTTAATCAAATTTCAACTTCTTTACTTGGTTAAAGATTTATTCAAGTCTATTAAATTGAAACTGTTGGGCCTTTGACTCAATAGAGAGTTTTAATTAAATATCTTCAGTTGAAATCTCTAACCACATTGAAAATTAGTTTGCAAAATATCTTGTCTAAATTCAAAATCTTTATATTTTCTCCTCATTTTACCTTGTTTGAATTCTAGTTTCTTGGCCTTAATAACTTAGTCATTTTTGTTTTATTTTCATAGGTTTGAAGACTCTTCTCCATAGCCATATATTATCTCCATGTGTCTAAAAAAAATATGAAACTCCTAAGCCCTAAGTTTGTGCCATGTGGCATGATCTTGGTGACCCAAATTGACATGGATTTAGTGATTCAAAGAATGCCCCTAGTTTTCAAAGACCTGAGATGGTGCCATGTGGTGTTGTCTTGGGATCCCATAACCTAGGTGCAATTGATGATCAATGGTAAAGTCCCTAAGAGCCCAAGGTCTCATGATGATGCCATGTGCCATCAATGCAAGGACTCAAGAGCCTAGGAGGTATGTGAAATAGTTGGGATACCCCAAACTAAGTGGCCAAATTGTGTCACGTAGCATGATCATGGTGACCTAGGTTGGATAAAAGTCTCAGAGAGGAGTGGTATATACATAGATCCCTGATCAATGTGATGGTGCCTTGTGGCATCATTGCATGAACTTGGAGCCATTGGATGAAAACCAAGTAAAATATTATATAGGGAATAAATCTTAGTGAAACCTAGATGAAATATGTGTGGGAGGAAATCGATGGACCTATAGTATAAGTAAATGCTAAGTTTTCATAGGAAGAAGTTAGAAAGGGTGTAAATGAGATTTATGAACTAAATTGAGCTGCTAATTCATCTCATAGGACCATAGACTAAAAATTGATGGCTTATCTAGATGGCAAAGACTGTCAAAGCTAGAATTTAGACTGTGTTTTCCAATAAATAGTGAATTTTGAGACATTGTAATTGGCATGGTGAATAGAGATCAATATAAAGGCCCAAATAATTTAATACAAGTTGAGATACTTGAATGCTAAGATAGTTGATGACATTAAATCAAGTATGGTAGGAGTGTGAAAAATAGACCAAAATCACAAATGAAAAAGAGTGCCTTAATGTCATAATAATTGAAAGTTTGAAAAATGGCATAAAAAAGATGAGAATTATCTTAAATAAGCATGAGTTTAATTGAAAATAACATGTCTCAAGTGAGATCTTGTCAGAGATCAAAGCCAACCCCAACCATATCCCCCAATCACCATTTGAATGTGCTTGTAATTGCCCCATTAGTGGTAAAGTTTGATTGTTGAATTTGGATAGACCGATGTGTCTATAAAATAATAGATCCAACATTATATTAGGGGTTGTTCTTTATGAATTATAAGAGAGACATAGATAACCAAACACTTTTTTAATGAGTATTTATAACTTTCTAGATTAGTTTTGCTTCTCTAAGTTTTTATGAGTTTTTTTGTTGTATCATGATGGTTATATGACCTCTAAACTTTGTTAATCAAAAGGAAAATCTTGATATTTTAATACTATTGAGACTATGTGGTCATTTTTTGTGCATATTATATGGTGGTTATACCTTTTGTCTCACAATCAACCTCTCTAGACTCTTGCACTATCTTTAGTTGGAGTTGTGTTAGGTATGGGTCAATTAAAGATTGGTTTGATGGAGCTTATTCAATCATGCACCTCATATTCATTTTCATGACAGTAGGATTTGTTTTATCTTTTTACCCATACTCTTTTGTATTTTATTTGTAATCAGGTTAGTCTAGGAGTAAAAGCAATTTAAAATGCATGTTTTATCTTGGTTGATAAGTCTCCCCAATTATTGTTGAAGCAATGTTATACGTTAAGGTAAAGTAATTCATCTATCACTTGTTTATGCATTATTGGATGAATGTATGTGATGAATCTATTTCAAAATCAGTCAGTTATTATGGGCATTTCATGAGCTAGACTTCATTAAAGGTAAAGTGTTAATCAATTTTATGCAGGTCTACCTATTGAAGCCTCTATAAGAGAGGCCACTAAAAATTATAATATTTCCCATAATTTAATTAATCTTGAGCTAATTTTTAAAATTAATTTGTAAAATTGGCCCCTTTGTTAGGAAAAATCCACATTAACAAACTTAGTAAAGACTAGTATACCAATACCTTGTACATTTAGACCTTGGGGAAGCATTTTATTTGTGGGATATTCTTCCTTTCATGAGGGGAGGGACTTAACAACCAATCCATATTATTGATGTGTTAAAACATAAAATAACATATTTGATGCTAGAAGGAGGGTCATGAACCATGATTTGAGCTTGCAACTAGAGTTTAAACTAAGATATTTTAGAAACCTTTGATTCCACTGCACTAAACCATATCTTGAGCTAGAAAATATAAGGATAATCACTCAATAAATTTATGTTTGGGTTAGCTTTGAGTTCTTAGAACTTACTGATAATAGATTACCAAAATAGAGAGCTAATAAATGAAAATAAAAGGCTAACCCCATTCCATTAGTTGGTAATTCATAAACAACTATGAATACTCCATTTTCAATCCATTTGTTGTCCCTCAACATTTACCAATGTCTAATCCCATGGCTTGGCTTGGCAAGGAGGTTATTATCTTGTGGTTGTCCCAGTTATAGCTCATGATTTACCCAAAAAATTAGAAATTTTTTTCCCCAAATTCATAGTTGGAGGCATCCAAACAATATAGGAATATATTCAAGCCTTTAAGGACGTATTAATAAGAATGGAAGTCTAGCATGAATATGTTGCCTATAGGTTATTTTCCTATATTTTAAGAGAAAATATGTATCCTTGGTACCTAGGGTTACCCCATGGATCTATTACTTTTTAGGCAGAGTTAGAGACATTGTTTGTTATCCATTTTAGACTTCCTATTGACCATGTTGTCTTGTATCACTATTTTATTGATGTAAGGAGGGAACATAATGATGCAAGGAGCATATTCAATGATCGATTCCATAAGCTATGCCAAAGACTCCAAGCACCTTACATATTAGTAGAGGGTATTGTAATCTAGACATACTTGAGGGATCTTAATCCATTGACTTCAATGTTTTTGAGAAGAACCCCAAATTCACTTACCACTCTATCTCTAGCCTACAATAAAGTGATGAATATAGATCATCAAATGGTTCCTATTTTAACTATTTAGGACATAGACATATAAATCCTAGGTTGTTAAATGGGTTCGGTATAGAGGTTAAATTCAGACAAATATTACAAATAGATATATTGAACTACTTTACTTGAGATGTATGCATAGTAAAAATTAACTTATCTGGAGTGAAAAAGGTGTTATCATATGTTAATAAGGCTAAAATAGGGTTAGATATTAGTCTATATTCCTTCATTATATAACTGGGGTTAAAAACTCACCTTCAAATAGTAGCATGGTTAGGAGAATAGTAGTGCACTATGTTAGTGTCCAAGGTACAACACTGGTGTCCTTTTATGAAAAATATGCTTGAAACTTCTATGGATGTTAGGGGAGGGTTTTATAGCCCTGTAGGTGAATTTTTAACTCCTAACATTTGTTCATGTCACTTTTTTTCTAAATCTTTTCCAGAACCTAATGAACACCTACACACATTAAATAACAATTAGATCAAATACAAAGGGAAGATAAAAATTGGGTTGTGGGATGTTACAATCACATGATGCAGAAACCCTACTATCTTAACTATTGCCTACATTAACCCCAATGATTTAGGTATCATATCAAATGTAGTTCTCACTTAGGGAACATGCATAATTACTGTGTATAGTATTCTAGAATGACTTTCACTTAGGCCCTAATTTTATCAAGCATACAGATCTAAGTGTGGTTATTGAGTAATAAGCAATGTGCTAAGCTATATTATTGATTGATTTTATGTAATCATGTGCCAATATAGTAAGTGTTAGATGTAAAATGCCTTTTGAGGCTATTTATATTGAAGTAAATTTGATTTGAATAAAATACCATTATTTGCTAGCTAACAAGATGTAAAATAAAGATAAAATCATAAGAGAAGGCTCAAGGAAGGGTTAGGACCCAAAACACACTGAAAAAAGTAATTATTAGACACGAGTACTAAAATAGACACTAGCACACTACACTAATGTCCAATACCATACTAGTGTCCTAAAAACACAAAACTTAGTGAAGACTATGCAAAATAGGCTAGGGGACCCTTGTGAGTGGGATGGGATAACATATAACCATTGGGGGTACAAAAATAGAGAAAACAAGTCACAATAAAGATAAAAATACCCAAAATGACCATGCTAACAAGACTCACATTCATCACTAAGACCTTCCCATGAAAGAGAAACAAAATAAATAGTACTTATAGTTGCTTTACCAAATTAGGGTGTGTACATTTTCCCCCTCCCCTTTTATTCTAGTAATGAAATGAAATGCAAGTGCTAGAGTAAATGGAAAAATAAAATGTGTACTTGTACTTACCCATGTGATCAATCTATGTGTAAAATGGATGTGCTCTAGGATTGGCCCATTTCTTGGACAGAGAAGTGGACAAGAGTTGGAATATTGTCTTTAAAATAGGAAATCCACAATGTAGATGCCCTTGTACTAAATTTGAATGATGAGATGAATTTTGAGGAACAAAACCCTATTTTGCCTCACCCTGATATGTGAACTAAGTCGTGAGAGGCATCTGAAAGTGTGAAAAAACAAGTCTTGCTTTTACCCCAATCTTGTATGTAAATTGAGTCTGAGAACTAATTTATATATGTGGAGAAACAAGCCTTGCTTCCCCCACTTTGGTAAGTGAACTAAGTCTGAGAAGTAATCTATTTGGAGGTTGAGACTCTTGCTTGACCTTTGTAATTTGGGTCTAGTGACAAACTATGGATCAACCACTGTAGTCAATTATATGACCCAACATGTTGAAATCCTAGTGATAATCTAGGTGTAATCTAATAATCTACACGTAGAGAATGGTATAATGTGCCATTACATTTGTATAACCTAGTGGAATCCTATAAGATCAAGGACATGTGCTCTACATCATGGCCCCAAACTTGATATCTAATTAATGTAACTATGTTCCATGTGTATAAAACTATATCTATATAGGGACAACATACCATGTATGTGCCCCCATAGTCATAATCTAAGTCTATAATTATTTTGAAAACATATGTAAAATTTGAGAATGAGAACCAATATCTGAAAAGATCATGGAACCCTATAAATTTGATTCAATTTATGTGTCTGAATATCCAAGTAAATATATGTATATAAATATTTGAGTCAATTTGAGTCAAATTTGAACCAATCTAAGTCAATCTATGTGTTTGAAAGAATTTTTGTATCTGAATCATTATATATCTCAGTATATAAATCATTGTATATCTAGGTATCTAAATCACTATATATAGATATCTAAATAACTATATATTTGGGTATTTGAATCACTATATATCTAGGTATCTAAATTAGTGTGAAAAGTGTATGTAAGCCCCCATTTTAGAGAGAGAGCTGAGACTATGGTAAGGGTGTCGAACCAAAAGTGATGTCGGTAATCATGTTATAAATAGTTATTATTAGTAATATGATCATAAGATTGATTATTTAGATATTTGTAACATAATTATTTTTGGAAATTGGGGCCAATATAGGTATGTGGTCTATAGTGAGTTTGTTAAGGAAGCATAGGTTTTATCACTTTGTTGATTTAATTTGATTGGAATAGTAGTGTAACCATAATAGTGTGGGGGATATCATGATCAAGTCCCACATACAAGAAATAGATCAAAAATTAGAGTTGTAGTTCACAAGATATTTCATTTAAAATAATCTGGGATTACTTGGTGAAATATGCTTGCAAGGTTAATCTTAGGCAAGTGGAATTTTTAAAACATGGCTTAAATAGGTTTGTTGATTAGTTTGAGAATCATTTAAATAAATTGACTTGAGAGAAATTGTTGCTTTGAGCTTATAAATATGTTGAGGATATGAGCATCAAATGTGACACACTATGAGGAGGTAGAGGTGCTCATCCAAGTCGACGAGGAGGTTACCCTAGTAAGAAACCTATCATTTTCCCTATTTTTGAAACATTTATTGCATTTTTCATCATTTTTAGTGAAATTTTGGTAGTTTAGGGCCCTACTTAGGAGGATTGTGCTAGTGTCCCCAATATGGCTAGTGTCTTGGGCTGTAATGCTACCATTTGAGGTACAATGCTACTATCTTATGTGCATCTCTAGTGTCCACTAAATCTAATTTTTCCCTATTTTCTTTTGTTTTGTGTTTGATGATTTCTAATACATGTTTATTTATTTTTTAAAGGTTTTAATTCTATATTTGGATATGTTTTGTGGGCAAATGCATGTATGAGGGAGTTCCATAGTGGTCATATGATGGAGTGATTACATGGATTACCCCTGACAGATGAGGAGAGAGTAACAATTGATAATATATTTTGGGTCATGTGGCATCACTTGCTCTGATGCCTTGAGACTTATATATGATGATGAAATTGTGTAAAAGGTAGAATGTTGATATTTGTACATTTTTTTCCCACTAGGGAGATCATTGTGATGTTGGAGGACATTTATACGATACTGAGATTGCCCATTACTAGTCAATGGGCAATATTATAGGAAGCTATTATATTAGAGCTATATAATAGGTCTAAGGTATTTTACAGTTATGCCCATGAGGACCAATCAACTAAGGAGTTGTAGTGATGTGTTTTTATCTTTGATTGTCATGGTTAATATTTCATGGTTATAGAAGTTTTTGGTATTGTTACTAGCTTCCTTTGTTGCTATGGATGGGAGTGGGGTATCTATCTCATACAAGATGTATGGTATAGTGCAGGATATAGAGTAATATAAGACCATATACTCATGGGGTCACACTATGCTAGCCCACTTGTATCGAGATTTGTATTTTTTAACTTAGGAGTTATGCATAAGTGGCAATGGGTCTTTGACATTGTTGCATTTTAGGGCTTATGAGCATATTATAGTAGCTAGACTAGAGGGGTTTTTGTGGATGGCTTGAGACCAACTATAAATGTTTGTAGAGAAATGGACTATATGGATCACATGGACTCAAGTAGTATAATTCATTGTCGATAGGTAATGGATAAGTTTACAGTTAGAGATATTATTTAGAGACCCTATAGGGGATTTTAGGGGTGGCTTAAAGATAATGTTCAGTTGAGAAAGGTTTGAGTGAGTTGTTGGTTTCATGAATGTTAGGCCAACATATTTGAAATATTTTAGTATGAGTGGGTGACATGACACTTTGATGTTATCTAAGATGTGTCACTATGCCATGGGTATGGATGAGGAATTATTAGGTATCAGTGAGATCGAGTAGTAGGCTAAGACTCATAGTTATTGATTTGGTTCTATTTTCAGTGGCAAAGAGAGATCTAGTGTTGGATACAAATTATGTAGATGATGTAGGATTGATTGATGCCTACATAGTATGGTGGAAGTATCATAGATAGACACCACTATTTCTAGGAGATCTAGCTATCATGTAGGATGTATTAGAGTTGGATCTCATTAAGGCAGCTAAGGGTTCATTATCATTAAGTATTTTTATGTTTTTTTTTACTTTTATGTTTGACTTATTGATGAAATATCTAATGCACTACGTTTGTATGTGTAGGTCCAAGAGATGAAAAGTACTAGGAGACCATTATTGAGGCCATATGAGTTGACATGGCATATCCCTAATCATGTCATGGACAATGGGCTAGTGGAGAGGGTCATAGGAGATACAGACATTTGTGTGGATCTATTTGACCAAGTGGCCATTGCCATTGTATCATATAGATGAATAGTTACTAATAGAGACAAGAATGTGCTAAGTTATAGAGGTGAGATATGCCCCCACTTGATGTTTTAGGTGGGTTAGGTGGTAGGATCATAGATGACTAAATTCATCTACAATGAGAGCATGCATAGGTGATGGTTGAGGTGGTAGTAATATGGGGAAGAGAGAGGAGATGTTGGTCTTAATCAAGATCTAGAGGGGATGCAAGGGCATCTAGTTCTAGTGTTAATGTATCTGAGAGTGAGAGTGAGGAAATTGGTCTTGGTGACTAAACTTTGGTTATTGAGTGATTATGTGTTATTATTTTGAATCATATATATGTATGGACCTTTTGATATATGGGCAATATGTTATTTGGCATGTTAATTTATGCCATTGTTTACTTGATTAAGTGTTTTGGTTGTATTTATTACTTATGTTTTGATATAGATATGTATTTGTTTGGATAGGTAATTGTAATTGATTACTCATATATATATATATATATATGGATATTGGAGTAGATATGTATATCATATTAGTATTATTAGTTGTTAGTTGTTATATAAATGTCATAGTACATCAAAGTGTGGATCATATAACTATGACATGCACTATCTAAATCCAGATGACATGGTAAACAAGTGACCATACTACTCATGTTGTGTAAACATAGATGTAAACTCTAGAATTGATATTGCTCATGGTGCATTTTTGGTAGTTAGATGTGTAGATTATATTGTAAATAGATTAATTGGTTGTTGTACTAAAATTGTTATTTGATATCTATGGTTATTACCAAATATCATAATCAATGGTCAAAATACTACTATGCTCTGATCTCTATTATTATTACCAAATATCTTAATCGATATTCAAACTAAATTTGTGCTTTGATCTCTATGATTGTTTCCAAATATCTTAATCAATGGTTCAACTAAAATTATACTCTAATATCTATGATTATCTCCAAATATCTTAATTGATAGTTGAACTGAAGTTATGCTCTAATCTCTATGATTGTTGCCAAATATCGTAATCAATGGTCAAACTAAACTTATGCTCTAATCTCTATGATTGTTTCCAAATTTATTGATCGGTAGTCAAACTAAAGCTATGCTCTAATATTTGTATTTACTTCCAAATATATTAATTGGTGGTCCAACTAAAACTAGTGGTGGGGTTGGTTTCCATTTTTTATCATGTTACTATGAGTAGGTTGATCTCTATGAACTGACTTGCATCTTTGTTCACTGTGGTGCATGAGATCTCACATAAGTAGGTGTCCTAAAAAACACATGACTCATATGATGAGTAACCAATGGTTCCTTAAAAGGAACATCCAAGGATAACTCACTTGTAGAAGAGTGTGATATAGGAGAGTGTGGAGAATGAGATATCGATTCCCCTATGTGAATGTTATAAGTCCTCTATCAACACATTGGTCATTATGATCTCTGAGTGCATAATAATTATTATCCCAATGTTTATTGATTCTATGATCGATGCAATTTGGTTTATTTCTTATTCTCTATGAGTGTTTTGTTGGATGATGTTGAGTAGGATGAAGGGTGATCATTCCTTTGTTTAGTAATGTAAGTAAGATATCATGAGGCATATCTCTATCTAAAAATTGTATGGCCTTATTGTGGGTGTCACGTGTTTTATCCAATATAGTAAATGTTGTGTAAAGTGGTACTTTACCTTTATTGAGTATCTTGATTGTTTTTTTTTTGTTCCACATTTTCCTTACCCAAAGGTGGATTAGGTACATATAACATATTGGATGACTATGGTTGGGGAGACCTAAATCCAAATTTAATTTGAATCTATCTCAACTAGTTCCAATATCTTCTCTAATGCCATAGCTATGTTACATAGATGACAAAATTATTTAGATGTCTCATATAGTAATTTTGCCTTAAGATGGAAGATGAGACCACTATAAAATATGTATTTTACCTCTAAATATGTCAGCTGATAGATCAATCATTTCATGCATGATTTGAACTATAGAATGTAATCACTCATTGTTTTTGACTTACCCTAGTGTAGTGAAGTTAACCTCTCATATGTGACTTGAGGTCCCTTATTCTATATGTAGTGCATGAGAAAGACTTCTCATAACTCATTGTATGTATGTAGTGAACTATTGAGGAGTGAATTATCAAACTATTTTAATGCCTCACCTTCTAGAGTCTATGGAAACAATTGTAGGAGAATCAAACTACTAGTGATGTGTCATAGCTTTCCCATAAGCTTTAAGGTGCAAGTATGGGTCTCCATGTCCATTGAACTTTGGTATATTGGTATATAAAATTTTCATTGGTAACTTTATACTGAAGATTATGCATGGGTTAGGATTGCGGATGGCATTGGAATCAACCCAAGAGTGGTATGATTTACTTTCCAATGTGACATAATGTATTTGTTATTATAAATCACCCATGAGACGCATCAAGGAGACTAACTCTTGTGAATGTATATTAACATCATCAAGGCATTCATTTAATTCTTAAATCTTGTTACTAATTTTAGCTATTGGTATACTACATTAGGGACCTTTGGTTTTGCTCATTGTAACCTTTATAGGGGTGATAGCTTGGACCTAGTGAGAGGGATATGGACTATCACCCTCTTGGAGGTTAGGATGAGAATTAGGTTCTACTGTAATAAGGGGGGTTGAAGGATATTCATTGGTACCTCTTATTTTATTAATTACCAAAGAAGAATCACATGCTAATGGACTAGAAGATACATTATTATCATGCAAATGTAAATTGTTTAAATTATGAACATAAGCATAAGTTCATTTGTGTTTTTCTAAAGGCATACTATACTTTTAATTAGCATTTGATAAGAAATCAATTTTAATATGAGATATGGGTGAATTAGGGAGAGAAATAGAAGGATTAGACTCAATGTCTTCTTCATCAAAATCGTAGTAATCTTTTTTATTCTAAGGTTCATCAAAATTATAACTTAATTCACTTGTAGAGGTAAGAGTATAATAATTAGCATTCGCATGCTCACTAAGAGAGCTAGTAGGAGAATATTTTAAATTTTTACTACTATGAAATATATCATCATGTTTAGGTGTAATGTAATGTATGTCTTCACTAACTATGAGTGGAATGTATGTATGATCATTATTTTTATTCTTGGAGTTAAAGGTAGAAGAATTAGAATCATGTTTTCATTTGGCACATTATGACATATAGGAGAAGAGTTTGAGATATTTGAATTATCATCATTTTTCAAAAAATCATTGTGTTGAGCTTGGAATATAAAAGAAGGTGATAAATTAATTTCATCCACTTTAGTTTGTGTATCAATAAAAGGTCCAATATCATTTGTACATGATTTTTTAAATTTAATTGAGAAGGATAAATAAGATGCATTGCTCTTTTCTGTATTGCTTGAATCATGCAAAAGTAGATTTCATTTATTGCACTTATATTATTTTAATTTAAATAAGGAGGTAGCAAAAGTGGTTGAAAAGATAGGATCACATTGGAACAAATAAATACCAACAAGAGTTTATTTGGTATTATATTTTTAGTTTTATTTTGAGAAGTAGGATAAAAGAGAGAAGAAAGAGAAGAAGATGCATCTAATCGATCCTCTTTAACAATTTCATTGTCATGCTCATAGAAATCATCATATCCATGATTACCACAATAATCATCACCATTATAAATAAAATCACTATCATGTGTTAATGTGCAACTTGAAAATTTGTCCATTAATTATAATAATTATGGGAAAAGGTTATAAATTTATCAACTAGGTGATGGGCAAGAGGCTTTTCGGACATCATTTTAACCTTGCCAAAAAATAGAATGCAAATAACAAAAAAAATCATACAATAGGTAGAATGTAATATAACATATGTATATATGAAAATATACTAGATATTTATCCCAATGTATGGAAAAAACATAATTTTATTTGAACCCCTAAGGGCTTATATTTAGATGTATAGGGACCTAGTATTCATATCTAGGGTTTTTAAGGGTTTTGTAGATAAATTTTAAAGTGTATTAAATTAATGAAACCCTATTAGAGGATTGATTTGGATCGATTAGGTTGTGTAAAAATTAGAATTTTATAAACCCTAATTTATTACACAAAAATGAAGAAGATAAACCCTAAGACGGAACTAGGATTTTAAGCAATATTTAAAGTAAGTCAGGTTCACCAAATGTTTTAGTTATTTATGAATTAGACATATAAATCCTATATTTTTAAAGGGGATGGGTATAAATGGTAAATTCAAACAAATATTTCAAATAGATCTATTAAACTAATTTTCTTGAGATGTGTGCATAATGAGAAATTTGACTAATCTAGAGTAAAATAGGCATTTTTGGATGTCAAGAAGGCTACAACAGGGTTAGAGATTAGTCAAGAGTTATTTGTTCTAAAACTAGGGTTAAAAAATACATTTCGATAGTAATGCCATTAAGAGGACAGTAGTGCACCATGCTAGTGTCTAAGGTACAATGCTAGTGTCTTTTTGTGAAAAATCTACCTAAAACTTCTAAGGATGTTAAAGGAGGGTTTTAGAGAATTTTAGGTGAATTTCAATCCTTAATAATTCATATATGTCATTATTTTATTGAATACTTTCCAAACCCTAATGAACATTTGCACACATGAAACAAAAAGATTAAATGCAAAGAGAAGAGAAAAACTGGGTTGTGGGGTGTTACAATTGCAAAATACAAAACCCTTATTATCTTGATTATTGCCTAAATTAACCCCAATGATAAGGGTCTAAAATTACATGTATTTATACCTTAGGGAACATGCATAATTAAAATTCATAATATGATATAATGACTTTCACTTAGGACCTTATTTGATCAAGCATACAGATCTAGGTATGATTGTTGAGTAATATGCAATGTATTGAGCTATATTATTGACTAATTTTATGTAATTATGTACCAAAATAGTAAGTGTTAGATGTAAAATGCCTTGTGAGGCTCTTTATATAGAAGTAAATTTGATTTGAATGTGAGACCCTTGTTCACTAGCTGACAAGATGTAAAAAAAGATAAAATCATAAGAAAAGGCTCAAGGGTTACAACCTAAAACACACTAAAAAAGTGACTGTTGGACACTAGTACACCGCACTAGTGTCTTGGGAACACAAAATTGAGTGAAGATTGTGAAAAATAGGCCAAGGGGCCTATGACTAAGATGGGATGACATAGGACCATCAGGGGTACAACAAACATAGAAAAGAAGTCACAAAAAAGATCAAAATACCCAAAATGACCACGTGAACAAGACTCACATTCATCACTAAGACCTTCTTATGAAAGAGAAACAAAAGACATAGTGCTTGTAGTTGTTTGGCCAAATTAGGGTGTGTATAGATCCATGAGGATTTAGTGTAGGATATTTGTCATCCTTAGGATAATTAATCCAAGATATTTGTCATCCTTAGGACAATTAGTGGCATATAATCATATTCTTATGATGAATTAGGCCATTATGCAAAAAACCTCACTCATAAATTTCATCCTAGATGCTATGTATGGTATCCTTAGCATAGTTTGTGCTCCCATTCCAATGAATTACATGCCTAATGGAGTTCCCTATATGCCTCCCAATCATATAGTGCCCCAAGTGAATAATCAATAGTTGGTCACAATGACATATAATAACATTGTTGTTGTACCGAGCACTAGTGGGTATGTTGCATTTATTAGTACTCATTAAGTAGTTCCATCTTATTTTAACCCCTAGACACTTGTTATAAATGGTCACAACCATCCTCCCACTACTACCCCTATGGTATTGAACATAAATGCACTTGTGATTAATCCACAACATCAAACATTGAGCCAACCCAACACTAGCATAGACCTATAAGTAGGCAATTTGAGATAAATGGTCCAAATATAATCAAATGATGCGATTAACATAAGAAAGTAGGGACCCAACAATGTAAATCATAATATTAATAACACACCCTAGGGTTAGAACTTTAGTTTTTAAAGGCCTAATAGACAATGGAATTCCCAGCCTAATAATAGAAACATGCCCAACCCTCTTGATAATGGCAACCATAATAGTAATCATATTTGCAATTCTATGAACTTAGTTGACTTGGCCTTAAAATCCTAGTGTAGATTTCATAACATGACTGACGACGTAGAAAAAAATTGTGTTGAATTCATATCCACTTCTACTATCTTCTAAAATAAGAGTCAAAACCAAGATGGAAGGAGACCAAGCATAACTTTAGTATTGTAAACTTATGAGTTTCCATTTGAAATTTGAAATAAGCCATAGGATATTTTAGAGGAGGTCCATGTTTTTAGTTGGTTCTAAAGAGGGAACAATTACCAGCTGAGAAGTAAATCAACCAACCCATTAACCACCTCTACTCTTCCAAGTAACACTCAGGTCCCACATGATGTGAATTCTAATAATAACCCTACCCCTCCTAAAGGACCTTTCACTTCTTATCAACCCAAGAACTATGTTGCATATACCCTACCTTGGAAACAACAAGAGCAAATAAAATTTAGCTATGATATTATAGAAGATATCAAAAGGACTAAGGCTAGTATAACAATGTTTGACCAACTTTAGATTTATAATCAAAAGGAGTTATTGATTAAATATTTTTTTGATAATAAAGGGAAATAATCTAATGAAACTTTTTATGCTCATGTTTCTCTATATAAATAAAAAATAGAGACTCCACCTTTTCTCCTAATGGTTAAAATCTTTGGAAAAAACTTACAAAATTGCTTGGTTGATTCATGTGCCTTTGAGAACATCATTCCTTATGTTATTTTCCAATGGTTGGGATTTACACCTACAAAGTCAAATCAAAAGGTTGTCCAGTTGGACAAAATAGAGGATAAATTAGTGGGGGAACTAGATCGTATACACATGCAGTTGGCCTTACATCCACGGATTCATGAATTTATTGATATCCAAGTAACAGATGTCCCATATGCTTATGGTGTGTTGTTGAGCCAAGATTGGTCAAGAACATTGAATGGTTACATGTTGACCGACTTCAACCACATGTGGATACCATTGTGTTCTCTACCTAACTAGATCATAATTAAGTGAAAATAGAAGATGACACATATGATCACTAAGTATAATCAAATGAATGAGGTCCTCTATAAAGAATTAAAAATAGGAGTATACACATTGGATAAATAAAAATGGACCTATAGTAGCCTCTATATTAACATGTTCAATCTACAACAAAGTTCATAATTATAATAATTGAACCTATTGGATGAATAGGACTTCTATTGTGCCCCTAAAATAATTAGATTTTGGATGAATAGGACTTCTATTGTGACCCTAAAATAATTTCATTTTAGGATGCATTTCTAGTAGAACAATGGTCAAAAACACCTTTGTCAATTGAGAGACTCAATGTGTGCTTAATGACAATTAGGATGTGAGCCAAAGATACCCAAGTTTGAATGAGGATCTAGTTTAGGACCTTTAGATGGTGAAATTATAGATATTGATATATCTAGGCCTACCCCTGATACTTAAGATCTAGTTGAGAGGCCTTCACTAATTTAAAAATAGAGTGATTATCTAATTGAAGATAGAGGGGATGAAAACTATATTAATGGCCAATTAATTAATAGATACCTCTCATTAGCTTCCCCTATTATTGAGCATCAACTTGTGCAATCACCACCAACAGGTAAATAGATTAAATACATACCTAGTTGTAAACATACCAAGAGTTGAACATTGTAGCAATGCTTCCTATTAACAATTTTGACCCCACAGGTCAAATTTTAACCTCTACCATTTGAAGCTCTATAGGAAAAAGACTTCAGGTTCTCAAGGAAGAAGACTTTAGGTTTTTCTTAAAAGTTGATTGAAGAATTCATTCTTTTGAGAAAGTATTTTACAGAAGCTGAGGGAACACTTTGCAAAAATTTTGAGGGGTCTTTTCCAAAAGTTCCAAGGTTCATGATAAAAAATACAAAGGGATTTCACATGTAGAAGGACTTTTCAAAAATCTGAAAGGCACATTTTGAAAGGTAAAAGGATTTATCAAATTTTTTGAAGAGCTCTTTTCAACTTTTTTGAAGGGTTTTTTTCCTTCAAAAAAGTTAATTTCAATATTCTTGAAGGATAGTTTCAATTTTGCCAAAGGATTTGAAAGGGACATTTTCAAAAGGGAAAGAGGCACATGTTAAAATCTTGAAAGGACCTTTGTAAAAATTCTGAAGGGACAAATTCAAGAACTCCAAAGGGCTTTTCAATTTTTTTGACAGGGCCATTTGCAAAGTCCTGATAGGCAAATTTTCTGAAGGAAGGACCTTTTTCAAAATTCTAAAGGACTTTTACAAAAGTCTAAAGGGTAATTTGGAGAGACAATTCCCATGAATAATTTATTCACAGGAAAATTTCAAAGGAAAAGCCGAAGACCTAATTCCTTTGGACTTTTTATTTGAAGGAATAAACAAGGATATGGGCTCGAAACAATTCAAATGGCAAAAAGTTTGAAGGAATTCCTTTAGACAAATTGTCCAAAATAATTCCTTTGGAAGAGGAAAGTCTAAGCAAAAGGTCGAAGAATAAATGCTTGACTCAACAAACTCTAGAGGAAATGGTTCAAGGAAAATCTCAAAGACAAGATTTCCTTTGGACTTTTTTCCTGAAGGAAATGAACAAGAGGAAAATGCTAATAGAAAGAAAAATACAAAGAGGAAGGTTGTGGACAAAAAGACCAAAGGAATTCCTTTAGACAAATTGTCTGAAATAATTCCTTCGAAAGACTTACTAGTAGAGAAGTGACAAAGACAAAGGGCTCAAAAATAGATTTCCTTCAGACTTTTTATCTGAGGAGATATGTTTAAAGGAAATGAGCAAGAAGGAATAAGCATGAGACACATACATGCAGAAGAAAAGTCCATAAAAAAAAGACAAACAAATAGAATAAATATAATAGATAGAAATGAAGAACCAAAAAATGCAAGAGATTTAAATAACCAATATTAATAGGTTAACACATTTTACAACCTGCAAAGTGGCCCATAAATAGGATTAGACATGTCCAAGATATACAACCATTTCAAACATGACTCTTTCAATTCTAAAAATGGAGACTTATATGCATGAAGGACTCAAGGAGCTTAATTTTGGGGAGCTTAACATTAATTTCATGCATGCACTCTTGTTAATCTGAGCCTTTCAAATGTTCCAATAGTTTAAGCAAAGTTCTACATTCAGATGTGGAGTTGATTGTTCCTATTTTTAGAATTGACTATACTTAATTTATAGATTTGATTGGTTATCAAGTACCACATATAATCATTGATTTCATGCAAAGGAAAGCCTTTCACACATTCCAACCTAGCTTCAAAATGGTTCAAGCTTAAGTTAAGACATCCAAAGTTGGCATAGATTTCATGCATGAAAAAGAACAGCCTAAGCTTGAACCCACCATCCATTTTTTAATGCCAAATATTTTTAATGCAAGGAAAAAGACAAATTTAGAAGACTTTGATAACACAATTTGGACTTTGGCTGAAGTGGGAGTTGTCCTCTTCTTCTATCTTCAATGCCAAAATCTTAGCTACTATATATTTTTTTATATAAGTTAGCTTTTAAACCTTGAATTGTATCCCTATTTTGACAAGATCAAATTGTACCAAAGATTGAGTTTTTTAACCTTTTTCAGATTAATAGAAAGACTATTTTTATTTTCCACAATGTTGGTATAGTGTACTCATGTCAATGATTTGCATAAGTGATAGAATTTCTATTCCTTATCAATTCTTGATGCTTACCTAGCAGCATACTTGATTAGTTTATGTAGGTCATATTATGCATTTGATGTCTCTTGGTTGAGTTTATAGTGGATATAAGTGGCAGGTTAGTGCCTTAAATCAGACCTATTTTTTCATTTCCCTCAAGCTTGGATCACTAGATAAAACCTTTTCATGAAATACTTATGCATATTGGTCAATTGAAGTTGAAATTTCAACCCTTTTATTGTCTAAATCAATGTTCTTAGGAGCTCAAATTGAGTGGATAAATAAAAAAATATAGGTGTATCACCATCATTAGATAGGATTTATATTCAATTTTCTCATTCTTTTCTTGATAGTTTTTAGTGTAGAGCAAATATCCTAATTGATACACCAAAGGGAGCTAGCCCTTAAAATCTAGAAATTCAATCTACTAATTAGGTCACCCATAACCTAGGATTGTTTCCATATTTTAGCAAACTGTGAAGGTCTGAAACTACCTTCACAAGGGTGCAAGTCTAATTGATAATATTTTTTTGGCATGCTCAGTGGGACCACAAAGAGATATTTTCATATTTGAAGAAATTTTGGAGCTAAATAGAAGCATTTATAATAGAAGAGAATATCTATCTTCATAACAAGTCTAAAGATTCTTCAAGTTACAAAGTTCATAGCATCATTTAGGGAATTATTTCATGTCATTACCACAAGGTCAGCAAGAAAAAGTATTCCTTTTGAATTTATATCTTATAAGAGATCAAGATTTAGAAGGGCAAAACCATATCCTCAAAAATGGTATTTGCCTGTTGGTCATCCTAATGTTCTAAGCACTATAATCCCCACTATCCAAATGGCCATCAGAAACTAGGTGTTTGCTCCATTGAATAGAGGTAGCCCACTAAATTTATCCCATTTTGATGATATTATAGTGTCTACCCTCAAGAGTATCCCATTTTTATCAGGAGAAAATCAAACAACCCCTATTGATCATATCCAAGATGTGGCTAATCTCTGTTCAGTCCATAATGTTGTTGAGGATAATGTTGCTATTAGATTGCTTATTACCTCCCTCAAATGAAAAACATTGTAATGGTATATAAACCTTCCATTAAACTCCATTTCTACTTGGGATGAATTAGGTGCAGCCTTAGTCAAGCAATTTGAGGACAAATTTGATCACCTATCTTTAGTTAAGTAGTTAACAACCATAAATAGAGCTCCTCATGAGTTCATGTCTGATTTTAATCTTAGATTCCAAAAGACATGGAATAGGATACTTGTGTTGATTAGACCATCACCTGAATATGCATTTTGGTATTATTTGAAATCCCTTAATTATGACATTGGTGTGATGATATAGTCAATGGGTGGTACTACTTTGACAGATGCTTATGAGGTTGTAATAAGGGTAGAAAATAGTTTGATACAAGATGGTAAGCTTTATATAAGACCTCAAATGCCTATATTTCCAAAAATAAGTTATATACCAGCCTCTCAAGTTTCTCAAATTCCATCCTTAGCTCCTATTTCAGCACCTCAAGCTCAAATTACAACCCCTACTAGCCAAGCTAGTGAGATAGTTGAGTTGAAAAGCTTGTTACAATCTTTTGGAAATGAAATAGTACATCTCAAAAGACAGAAATATTAGTCTAAAATTCCCTATCAACAATAAAATTAGAACACATATCATCCCTTTAAAGATCAAAGGCCTCCTTATCAAGGTTTCAGATAGAATAGACCACCTTATCAAGCACAAAGAGCCATAACTCCAGCTAAACTATATGTTTCTCTTGATCCCAATGTTATTTCCACTTCAAAGGCCATTGTTCCCACCCCACCTCAAAACAACATGATGTAGGATTTAGGTTGGTAGCCCTCAAATCTCAATTATGCTCAAAACCAAGCTTTGGTATCACAAAACATCACTATGCCACAAATGACAAAAGAAGAGTTTTCTTTTCAAGAGATTAGTACCAAGTTACAAGTTTGGCATCATAAGGAGAGAGTCATCAAGTTCAAGGGAAGCCTAAAGCCATTAATTTAAATTAACAAGTACATGATCATGTTTCTTTTACTCAAGGTGTTGAAACTAATAAATCAAGTGGTTAAGTTACATCTATAACTAGAGATAAAAGAAGAACCATTGAAGAGGCTCAAGAGATGACAAATGCTTCAAGTACTCCTAGGGTTGTTTCTAAGAGTACAAAATAAAAAAATTGTTATCTCTATAACTTATAAAAATTAGAATATAGAGGATGGTAAGGTTTATCAACTACCTCTATTTAGTGAACAATCAGTGCTTCAGAAGGTGTAGCCAAGGGTTAGTGGATCTCATTTCAATATAGTAGATCAGATGAAGAAGTCTAACATCAACATTATCAATGGATATTCCCTTTCCATTTCAAGACAAAAGGATAAGCTCATTCAAGAGCTTTCAGCTCTCGAATTGTCTCTAAAACTAGTCGAGAAAGAAGGTGTTGTCTTAACTAATTTAGATCAGCCAAAAAATCAATAGGTGCAACAAGTAAATAAGATGGAAAAGGTAAAAAAAAATTAACTAAAATTAAATAAAACTCCTTTTTACCTTTCTTTGATAGTAGGTGATACTTCGGTTTATAATTATATGGTGGATCGTGGAGCTAGTAGTACAGTCATGCCTAAACATATTACAAATAAGCTCAGCCTTGTATATGAGCCAAACAATAAGGGATTATTATAATTGGATGGGTCACCAAAAAAGATGGTAGGCATCATTAAAGATATAAAATTAACTTTACATGCTTGTCCCAATGTTACTATTCAACAGGATGTTATTGTAGTGGACTTGCTTCCTTACTTTGCTATGTGCCTTTTAAGAGACTTCACTTGAAAGATTGGGGGATATCTATTAGTTGATTAGACTTATTTGATGTTTATAACTAGGTATGGTATCAAGGTAAAAATTCATTCTTAACTTATTGCACATTTTCATATGGAGCCATACGTGCTAAGTGTTGTGAATACTAACTGTATCATCTCAAATGACGTACTAGAAGCTAATGAAGTAGAAAGTGAATCACCTTTGGATGGAGTTATATATTTGTTCCTTGATGATTGGGATTCTACTTTGCATGAGCATGATCCTTACAAGTTGATTGAAGAAGAAGGACTTGGTGTATATTGCCTTCATGAGAATGATGCACCAATTCCAGCCATGGTTAAAGAAGATGAGTCTAATGAAGGTCTATGGCAATTATACTTTGATGGATCAAGGAATAAGCATGGAACTAAAGCTATAATGATTTTGGTTTCTCCAACAAAATAAAGGTATTTTTTTTTTAAATTTTAGTTTGGTTTTTCAAACAATGTTGTTGAGTATGAAGCACTAGTTCACGGTTTGTAGTGGGCTAGGAAAATGAAAGTCAACACCTTACATTTTTTGGTGATAGTGAACTTATATTTCACCAAGAGGTTTAAATATATGTAATTTTTTTTTACTTAAGTCTTACAAGCATAGACTATGAGACTTACTTGAATATTTCCAAGCTTTTAACATTTAGGCAATACCAAGAGGTGAGACTAAACATGTTGATAGGCTGGCTATCATTGGGTCATAATTTAGTATCTCAGCTGATATAAAAATGAGAAAATTAGTCACATATAAAGGTGGTTGTAAGGCCTTCTATTCTATATAATCATGAGAATTAGTAAGTGTTTGAAGATGATAATCAAATTGTGAGATTCTTGCAAGAGGAGGCTGAGTTTTCTTCAAGAAATCAATCAAAGCAACTACAACAGTATGGTGATTAGATTGTGAAACTAAAAAAAAATAAGCTACCCAAAGGATTGGTCACACTTTAGAACATTTTCAGTGGTGATGATGAGCTAAGGAATGAGAAGTCATCATTGTCAACAAAAGAAGAACACTATGCCAATGTAAAGATTGCAGCTGGTAAGATTTTGAAGTTGGATAAGGTATGCACTCTTTCACAAAAGAAAGATTTTATTGATTTATGCATAAGTTTTTCTAATATATGTGCATGGAAGTATAGTGATATCAAGGGATTTGATCCATGTTTGGATCAACACACCATTGAGTTAGAGGAGGAGACTAAACCAGTAAGACAAAGACAAAGGCTAATCAATTCTAAGCTTGAACCTTTGATGAAAGCTGAGCTTTACAAGCTCATAGAATCAGCTATTATATTTTCAATCAAACACTCAACTTGGGTTTCAAACCTTGTTCCAGTATGGAAGAAGAATGGCAAGATTCATTTTTGTGTTGATTTTTATGATTTGAACAGGGCTTCACTTAAAGATCATTATATATTGCCATCAATGAAAAAAAAATTACAGTTTGTTATAGGTTCAAAGAGGTTTTCTTTGTTGGATGGATATAGTGGCTACAATCATATTTTGGTCAAGGAAGAAGACTAATTTAAGACAACATTCACAACTAAGTGGGGGACATTTTACATACAAAATTATGCCATTCAATTTGTCTAATGCTAGAGCAACCTTTCAGAAAACCATGGATATGGCATTCCAAGGCCTTATTAATAGGTTTGTACTTATTTATTTGGATGATATAATAGTGTTTTTAAAGAATGCAGAAGATCACATGGTTCATCTCAAGCAAGTATTCGAAAGGTGTATGCAATTTGGGGTATCTCTAAATCCCCAAAAATGTGTTTTTTTTCATTCATGAAGGTAAGCTTTTTTGATATGTTATTTCAAATCATGGTTTAAGCATAGATTATAAAAGGATTGACTTCATTCCTGCACTTTCCTTGCCTAAGCACAAAAAGGCTATGCAAAGCTTCTTTGAGAAAATCAATTTTATAAGGAGATATATTTCAAATTTTACCATTTTAGCAAAGCCACTTACAGGCATGTTAAAGAAGGATCACGGCTTCAATTGGTTTAAAGGAGTAAAAAAATTTGAAAATATTAAGAGGGACATACCTAGTGCTCCCACACTTAAAAATCTAGATTTCACAAAGGATTTTATTTTATATACATGTGCTGACATGGAAACCATTTCAAGCATTCTTATGTAGCAAAATTATGAGGCTGGAGCAACCAATAGCCTTCTTCAGCCAAGGCTTGGAAGAGTATGAAACAAGGTATTATTTTATTAAAAAATATGTCCTTTTAGTTATAATATCTCTTAAGAAGTTTAGACACTTGTCTAATAATAAGATACATCTAATGGTTTCCCATCCAAGCATCAAAGAGTTTCTCTTGAAAAAGGATATAAATGAGAAAAGAGCTGGTTGGATAACCAAATTAATGGAGTATGATGTGGAAATTAAGGTCACAAAGATGATTAGAGGCAAAATACTTTATGAGCACCTATCTCAAGACTTGTAAGAGACTAATGAGGTTATTTTGGTGTCAAATGATAAAGAGATTGCAGTTGTTCATACCTCACTTTCTAGCTGGTTTCATGACTTGGTAAGCTATCTACAAGATGGTATTTATCCCTCTCATCTAAGTGCTTCAAACAAAACAAAAAAAAGATTATAATCAATTCCATTTTTTCTTACTGATGGTGTGTTGTTCAAGAAAGATATCAATGACATGTTGCTAAGATGTATACAGCCAAGTCAAACTCAGAGATTTCTTGAAGAGTTCTATGATGGACATGGTGGAGGACATTTTTATACAAGAACTATACCCCTTAAGATCATGAGAGGTGGGTACTATTGGCCTAGTATATTTGGTGATTGCCATGCATGGGTTAGAAAGTGCAAACAATGTGTTATGTTTGTAGGAAAAGTGAAACTTACAGTTTTACCTCTTCAACCAATTGCGGTGGATCAACCCTTTGTCCAATGGGGATTAGACTTTATTGGTTTCATAAATCCTCTTTCAAGTTTAGGGCATAAACGGATTCTCATTTTTATAGATTACTTCACATGTTGGATAGAATTAGTAGCGTTGAAAGAAGCAAACTAAACCAATGTTCTAGATTTCTATGAAGGTTTGCTTACTAGATTTGGAGTTCCTTCAACTATTATTTATGATAATGCAATGGATTTTTTGGGATCTAAGATCAATCAATGGGCTGTCCAACATAGAATTTATCTCAGCACTTCATCAAACTATTATCCACAAGGCAATGGCCTTGTTGAATCTACGAATAAGAACCTATTGAGGATCATAAAAAAGACTATTGAAGATAATCAGAGATCATGGCCTCTCAAGCTGAAATCAACCCTATGGGATGATAGGATCACTTATAAAATATCAATAGCCAACTCCCCATACAAGTTGGTATATGGTAAAGAAGTAAGGTTACCCATTTCTCTTGAGTTTCCTACTTTAGAACTAATGCATCAACTTGAATTGTTGGATAATGAGCCTATGGAGATCATGTATGATGAGCTTATGTAGCTAGAAGTGACAAGAGATTAGTCCATGTTAGCCATGGAAATTTATCAAGCACAAGTGAAGAGATATTTTGACAAAAGAACTTCTTCATGAGGTTTCAAAGAAGGAGATTTGGTCCTCAAGTGGGATGAATATAGAGCTAAACCAGGAAGGCACACAAAGTTTGATTCTCTTAAGAGTGTCTCACACACAATCTCCAACTACAAATCTCATAATGCCTTCCAACTTGCAAAGATGGATAGTCAAGAGCTTCTAATCCTATTCAATGGGATACATCTAAAACATTGCTATTGAAGATCAAAGCTCCTTATACATAGTTTGTTTGCTTTTCTCCAAGTGTTATTTAATCATAGTAGTTTCATTTTGTTTTTTTTCAAATAAGTTATTGTTTACACATTTGCTTTGCTTAGTTAGTTTTCATATTTTCATGTGTTTCCCTTCTTATAAGAAGGATGAAGGTTACTTCATGTCTGGTCAAAGGATATTTACAATCATGGACCAAATTTACCATTGTTTTGTGAGTTTAATATCATGTTTATGGTCTAAGTTCTCAAGCATAGCAAGCATGCTTCCCAGTTGAGTAACCAAAATGTTGACAATTTTGACCCCACAGGTCAAATTGTAACCTATACCATTCGAAGCTCTACAGGAAAAAGACTTTGAGTTTTTCTTACAAGTTGATTGAAGAATTCATTCTTTCAGGAAAGTCTTTTACAGAAGCTAAGGGGACACTTTGCAAAACTTTTGAGGGGTCTTTTCCAAAAGTTCCAAGGTTCATGACAAAAAATCAGAAGGGATTTCACAAGGAGAAGGACTTTTCAAAAGTTTGAAAGACACATTTTGAAAGGCAAAGGGAATTATCAAATATTTTGAAGGGCCCTTTTCAAATTTTTTGAATGGTTTTTTTCCTTTGAAAAAGTCAATTTCAATATTGCTGAAGGACAGTTTCAATTTTGTCGAAGGATTTGAAAGGGACATTTTTAAAGGGAAAGAGGCATATGTTAAAATCCCAAAAGGACCTTTGTAAAAAGTTTGAAGGGAAAAATTCAAGAACTCTGAAAGGATTTTCAAGATTTTTGATAGGGTCATTTGCAAAGTCCTAAAAAGTAAAATTTTTGAAGGACCTTTTTCAAAATTCTAAAGGGTAATTTGGAGAGATAATTCCTGCAGACAATTTGTATGCAAGAAAATTAAAAAGGAAAATATGAAGACCTAATTCCTTCAGATTTTTTGTCTGAAGGAATAAACAAGGAGATGGGCCTGAAATAATTCAAACAACAAAAATTTTGAAGGAATTATTTGAGACAAATTGTCTGAAAGAATTCCTTCGAAAGGGCAAATTTTGAGCAAAAGGCTGAAGAACAAAATGCCCGACTCAACAAACTCTGGAGGAAATGGTTTAACGAAAATCCTGAAGACAAGATTTCCTTCAAAATTTTTGTCTGAAGGAAATAAACAAGAGGAAAATGATGATAGAAAGAAAAATACAAAGAGGAAGGTTGTAGACAAAAAGTCTAAAGGAATTCCTTTAGACAAATTGTCAAAAAGAATTCCTTTGGAAGACTTACTAGCAGAGAAGTGACAAAGGCAGAGGGCCCAAAAATAGATTTCCTTCAGAATTTTTGTCTAAGGAAATAAGTCTAAAGGAAATGAGAAAGAAGGAATAAGCCCAAGATAAATACATGCTGAAGAAAAGTCCACAAAAAAGACAGACAAATAAAAGGAATATAATAGATAGAAATGAAGAACTAGAAAATGCAAGAGATTTCAATAGCCAATATTAACAGGTTAACACATTCTATAACATGCAAAGTGGCCCATAAATAGGATTAGACATGTCCAAGACATGCAGCCATTTCAAACATGACTCTTTCAACTCTAAAAATAGAGCCTTGTGTGCATGAAGGACTCAAGGAGCTTAATTTTGGAGAGCTTAACATTAATTTCATGCATACACTCTTGTTAATTAGAGCCTTTCAAATGTTCTAGTAGTTTAAGCAGAGTTCTACATGTAGATGTGGAGTTGATTGTTCTTATTTTTAGAATTGATTGTTCTTGATTTATAAAGTCAACTGGTTATCAAGTGCCACATCTACTCATTGATTTCATGCAAAGGAAATCCTTTCAAATGTTTCAACTTAGCTTCAAAATGATTCAAGCTTAAGTCAAGACATCTAAAGTTGGCATAGATTTCATGCATGAGAAAGAATAGCCTAAGCTTGAGCCCACTATCCATTTTTCAATGCCAAAGAGTTTTCATGCAAGGAAAAAGACAAATTTAGAAGGCTTTGATAACATAAATTGGACTTGGGCTGAAATGGTAGTTGTCATGTTCTATTTTCAATGCCAACCTCTTGGATGTTGTATATTTTTCTATATAAGTTGGCTTTTCAGCCTTGAATTGTATCCCTCTTTTAGCAAGATCAAATTCTGCTAAAGACTGAGTTTTATAACCTTTTTCAGATTAATGGAATGACTATTTTTATTTTCCAAAATAATGGTATAGTGTATTCATGTCAGTGATTTTCATAAGTGATAGAATTTTTCTTCCTTGTCAAGTCTTGATTCTTACCTAGCAGTATAGTTGATTAGTTTATGCAGGTCATGTTATGTGTTTGATGTCTCTTGGCTGAGTTTACAATGGATATAAGTGGCTGGTTAGTGCCTTAAATTAGGTCTATTCTTTCATTTACCTCAAGCTTGGATTACAAGATAAAACCTTTTCATGAAATACTTATGCATATTGGTCAGTTAGAGTTGAAAGTTTAACCCTTTTCTTGTCTAAATTAATGTTCTTAGGAGCTCAAATTGAGTGGATCAATAAAAAAATATAGGTGTATCACCATCATTAGATAGGATTTCCATTCAAATTTCTCTCTCATTTTATCTAGTAGTTTGTAGTGTAGAGCAAAGATCCTAATTGATACACCAAAGGGATCTAGCCTTTAAAATCTAGAGATTCAATCCACTGATTAGGTCATCTATAGCCTAGGATTGCTTCCATATTTCAACAGATTGTGAAGGCCTGAAACTACCTTCACAGGGGTGCAAGTCTGATTGACAACACTTCCATTGCAAAGGCTACCAATGTGCATAGTTGAGTTAGACCTATGGACATTAAAGTTTGATGACTTCAAGTATAAAAGTGGATGTGGCATTGGAGTTGAATTGATCAATCCTAGAGGTAAATCTTATCTATCTACCTTAAGCCTATAGTTTACCTATATAAACAATGTGGCAGAATATGAGGTGTTAGTCTATGGATTTTAGTTTGCCTTAGGAAAGAAAGTGAAGAATATCAAAGTGTTGGGCGACTCAGAATTGGTGGTTAAATAAGTGAGGATCCTCTATTCATGTAATAATAAGCACTTGTCAATGTACCACAATTGAGTTTGGAACCTAATAGAATATTTTGATGCATTTGGCATTCAAACTCTACCAAGACAAAATAATTGTATATGCACTAGATCATGCTTCAAGTACTCTAGATCCCATTGCTATTATGATGATGAGCAGATTCTCAGTAGAGCTGGTCTCTACCCCATCAATCCCTGATAATATCATGAATTTTCAAGACTTTAATGAAGACCAACACATCTTAGACTTCATCACCAATACAAATGTATTTTCTAGTCAAATTATTGATGAAGATGGTTGATAAGACTTTGAGCTAAATAAGGATGGGACTATGAATCTAAAGACAAAAAACATACCCAAGGGAATGGTCTCATTAGAGAGGCTATTCAACATGGATTATCAAAATAGAAGAGATGAGTTGACCCCTATTAATGTCATGCAACATGAACAATGAAATATGGGAGATGTAAATGATTGGAAAAGTGTCCTAGGCACCACCTATACCCCCAAAGAGAAACAAGATTTTATACTATCCCTCAAAGAATTTAGAGATGTAATTTCATGAAGTTATGAAGATTTGAAGGTCTTCAGTACTTCTATCTTGACACATATTATCCCCCTAAAGCCCAGAGTCAATCCCTTTAGCAGAGACAAAGGCCTATAAATCCACTGATGGAGCCATTGATTTTTAAAGAAGTGCAGAAACTTCTTGCAACAAGGGTCATCTTCCTGGTGAGATATTCTACATTGGTAGCAAAATAGTTGTCGGTGAGGAAAAATAAAGGGTAGATCAAACTTTGTGTGGATTTTTGTAATTTAAGTAAAGTATCTAAAATGGATAAATACCCCTTTCTCTCATTGGATGAAGTTCTATAAATCATGAATGGAGCTCAAATGATGTCTTTTTTGAATGGGTATTCTTAGTATAACCAGGTAGTATTCAGCTATGAAGACCAGATTAAGACCGCTTTCACAACCAAGTGGGGTAAATTCACATACAATAGAATGTCTTTTGGATTTATTAATGTGGGTGATACCTTTCAAAGAGTGATGGACATAACCTTAAAATAAATTATGGGAAAGTGTATAGTTGTGAACATGGATGACCTGATAGTTCTCTAAGAGAAAGGTGAATCATGTAAAAGATTTGAGAAAATTGTTACAGTGGTGTAGAGACCACAGGATCTCCTTGACCCAAAAGAAATGTATATTTAGAGTCATCGAGGGAAAGTTTTTAAGCCATGTTATTTTAGAGTGAGGCATCTCAATATATCTTAAGAGAGTACAAGATATTCTAAAAATCCCATTACTTGGCACGAAGAAGGATCTGAAGTCATTTTTTTGTAAGATTAACTTCATAAGGAAGTTCATATCCAAGTATGTAGAGGTGGTTAGAGCTCTGAATAACATGCTCAAGAAGGATTCTAAAATTAAAAGGACAAGTGAAGAACATGAAGCTTTCACCCAAATCAAAGAAGTAATTATGCACATACTAGTGTTGATCAACTCTGATTACACTCAACCTTTTTATATCTACTCATTCACTTGTGAGCATTCAACTATTGCTATTTTGATACAAAGAAAGGGGGTTGGAGATGAGCGACCTATTTCATTTATGTGATCCCCTTTGATAAATGTGTAATTGAAGTACACTATGATAGATAATTAAGGCTTTGTAAGGCTATCAAGAAATTTTGGCATTACATATTGCATAATAAAATATTTTTTGTTGTGCCTGACCTGACAATAAAGGCCATGGTAATATAGAATGAGATAGTTGAGTGAAGAGGCAAGTGGATGACCATCCTTCAAGAGTTTTACCTTGAGCTTCAATCAATGACAATTATGATAGGATAGGGGCTGAGAAAAATGGTGGCTGAATTAAATCCACAAATCACTTGCTAGCACTATGTAGTTGAAGACATTACCAATGATGATTGGTAAAATGAAGTGGTCCATTACCTATTGAACAATGAGTGTCCAAAAGATCTGAATTCCACTCAGAAGAGAGTGTTGTGCATGAAAAATAACCAATTTATGATCAAAGTTGGGTGATCTTCAGGTGGAACCATGAGGGCATCTATGTGAGGTGTTTTAATAAAGAGGAAGTAGTTGATGGGCTTAGAAACCTCCATGGAAAGCATGGGACTAGGCATGGATTAAAAAATTACACTGCCCATCAAATAATGAGAGTTGGATACTACTAGCCACACCTTTTCAAAGATGCACATGCACATGTATGGAACTGTCATATTTGTCAGGTTGTTGCACATAGGGAACACACTCTAGTAATGCCTTTCCTACCAATGATTGAATCCCAACCATTTTGCAAAGTGGGGATTTTATTTTGTGAGAGCAATCAAAATCAATTCATCCATAGGCCAAATATTCATCCTCATGATTACAAACTATTCCACCCATTGGGTTGAAGCTCAACTATTCAAAAATTGTATGAATGACATAGTGATCCAATTTCTAGATGAACACATTGTTACAAGGTTTAATATGCCCTACATGTTAGTATGTGATAATAAACCTACTTTATCCTCTTTACAATTCCTATAATAGCCATTCGATCACTAGATAACTCTTAAATTCCCTTCTAATTATTATCCATAAGGGAATGGGCTAGTTGAATCCATGAACAAGAATTTGATAAATGTAATTTAAAAGGATATTGGAAAAAAAATCCAAGGGATTGGCATAATGTTTTGAAATTCGCAATATGGACAGATCGGACTAGAACTAGAATTGCTTTAGGTACTTCTCCTTACCACTTAGTTTATGGCCAAGACCCTATTTTCCTAGTCAACTTGAAAATCCCTACCTTGCATTTTGTGAAGGATTACCTAGAGGTTGATGATCAGATAGAGGTTCGCCTCTTGAAGCTTATGCATTTAGACAAAAAATATGATGCAACCCTACTGCATTTTAGTAAGCATCAAGAAGTTGTCAAATGTTGGTTTGGCAAATGATCTAAATTGAAAGCATTTAGGATCTCTGACCTTGTCCTTATGTGGGACAAGGCTCAAAACAAAAGAGACAACACAAAAATTTGGATGCATTATGGCTAGGTCTCTATCAAATCTCTGAATTCTTAGGTGAGAATGATTTTTGCCCAAGGTGTCTTACTAGAGAGGATGTCCCATTTCCCATCAATGGGCAATTCCTCAAACATTATTTCCAGACTTGATTGGCTTGGAAAGCCCTATAAATATTTTTTCTTTGGCTTTCTTTGCTTTGATGTTTTGTTTTCTTTCTTGTCCCTTGTTTCAGTGTTGGTTTGTTGCATTTGTTATTTGCTTGTTTTATCATTTTTCATTGCTTGGTCTAGTGTCACTGTGTCTCTTTTAACCTGGACGCATTTTTTGACCTGAGGGTTCCCCTACTTGATTAAAGAATGGTGAATGGGCAACTTCTTTGTGAATAATACCAATGGCATTCCTATGCGCTGAAAAATATTTAAAATCTTATTCAATCGCTTGCATGAACTATTGTGTTTTCCTTGTATGGTTAGAATGTTGAAGGCTAATGATTTGAAACAAGAGAACATGAATTTTGAAAGGCTAATTTTATTGTTTAAATACCATCAAATGCACATAATATAAAATTTGAAGCAAAAATGCATCTTTGAAGTCTTCAAGTTTGTCTTGGTGATTATGAACTTGTTGAATGTCACTCAACCCATGGCTTGGTCCCCAACCCTCTATGGAGTGAAATCTAAAAATTCTCCTTGAAAAGGCGATCTTGGCAACATCCACCATAGGCTTTTCGACTTGGTTGGTAGTGGAGCAAGGCCTTTGAAAGGGACCAAAGGTATCTATGTTAGGGGTATGAATATCTGGCTAGCAACAAAATAATGCCCATGCCATTCCCCCTAATCCAATTTGAAAACTTTGTCCCCTTTCAGAAGTTCTTGTCATTTGGATAAATATGCTTTATTGTGTGTGCATGCAAAATAATTGAATTAATCACATAGCTCACACATTGATGGTCTTTAGGTAGAATTGTGGCTTGGTATGTCATGCGTTGAAATAGAATTTTGTGCCTTCACATTTTGATTTTGCCTTGGATGGTTGCTTGCAGCTAATGCTTGTGTTTGAATGAGAGCTTGAAATTCTAGATTATTGAGATACTCAGTAGTATCTCCCAATAGGAGTTGCCATTTGTGGTTGCTTGCATAACACACCCCATTTTCAAACTAATAATGGGGACCCTTTTCCTTTTAGCTTGGGAGTCTGATCTTTTTATTTTAAGGATTTTTGGTGGTTTGGTTGTTTGAATCCCTTTTGATGGTGCAGGTTGCTAGATGATAAGTGACAAGTGACCGAGCCTTCTTGTTTCCAATGTTTTTTGTGTCTTAAAATATTTAGTCCAAGTTTTACATCTAGGGTTGGCTAATCATTTGTTTGAGTTTACTCAATGCTTGAAAAATCATGGTTGTTTTAGCTTCCATATTGGAGAGTGATATGATATTTATCTATTTGAACCATCCAACAATGGCTTGTGCAATTGATCTGACTTTTCAAAGTTATCTATATCTTTCCCCCTGACAATTTGGCCTATAAATCAATCAATTCCATGGTAGAATGAGTGGATGTTCTTAATGTTTTTCCTAAAAGATTTAATCATTTTTATGTATTCTAGGCTTTTGTATAATGCATTGGGCCTTAATTGAGCCTTTAGAGTAATTTATTTTAAGTGGAAAATGACCAAGTTTTTATAATATTTCATTATAAAGACTTAGTCAAATTTTGACTTCTTTACTTGTTTAGAGGTTTATTCAGGCCTATTATATGAAAATTGTTGGGCCTTTGACTTAATGACAGTCAAGAGTTTTGCTTAAATATCTTTAGTCAAAATCTCTATTCACATTGAAAATTAGTTTGTAAAACATCTTGTCTAAATTTGAAATCTTTATATTTTTTGCTCATTTTGCCTTGTTTGAATCCTAGTTTCTCGACCTTAATAACTTCGTCATTTTTGTCTACTTTTCACAGGTTTGAAGACTCTTCTCTATGGCCCCAGGTTATCTCCACATGTCATCCTCAAGGTGATTAAGGAGTGGCAAAAACACTTAGTCACTTTCATAAAGTTTCGTGAAACACCTAGGCCCCAAGATCATGCTACATGGCACAAACCCGATGACCTAGTCTAGCAGGGAGTTAGAGATCCAACGAATGCCCTCGTGCCCTGAAGGCCCAAGATGGCACCACACAGCACCGTCTTGGGAGCCTAGAACCTAAGGGCAGTTGGTGATCAATGATAAAGTCCTCAGGAGCCTGAGGTCCTATGATGATGCCATGTGGCATCATCGTAGGGACTCGAGAGCCTAGGCAGTATGTGCAACGGTCAGGAGACCCAGAAGACTTGAGTGGTCATGATGACGATGATCTGGGCCAAATGAAAGTCTTAGGGAGGAGTGGTATGTAAATAGAGCCTTGAATCAATGTGATGGTGTCATGTGGCAACATCACATAAACCTGGGGTGGGTGGATGAAGATCGAGCCAAAGCCCATGGGGGCGGGAACAAATCTCGGATGAAGGACATGTGGTAAGAAATCAATGGCCTGAGAGTAGAAGTAAAGGCCCATGTGGTACAGGAAGATGATAAAAAGGATCTAAATGAGCTCGATGAACTGAATTGACCTAAAAAGTCATCTTGTAGGACCAAAGACTAAAAATTGATGACCCATCTAGCCATCAAAGACTATCAAAGCTAGAATTTAGACTGTGCTTTCAAATAAACTATGAAGTTTGAGACATTGTGATTGGCATGGTGAACATAGATCAATGTAAAGACCTGTAAACTTCAATATAGGGTTGAGATACTTTAATGCTAGGATGGTTGATGACATTAAATCAAGTATGGCAATTGCATGTAAAATAGACCAAGAAAACAAAAGACAAAGAGTGTCTTAATGGTAGAATGACCAAGAGTTTGAAAAATGACATAAAAAACTGAGAAGTATCTTAAAGAAGTGTGGGTTCAACTGAAAAGAGCATGGTTCAAGGGAGATCTTGTTAGAGATCGTAGCCAACCCCAACCATATTCCCCAATCACCATTGAATGTGCTTGTAATTGCCCCATTAGTGATCGAATTTGATTTTTGAAGCTGGATGGACTAGTGTGTCTATAAAAGATCAACTCCACCATTATAGAAGGGGTTGGCTCTTTGTAAATTGTAAGAGAGACATATAAAACCAAACACTTTATTTTTATGATTCTTTACGGCTTTCTATATTAGTTTTGCTTGTCTTTTTCTTTTTTGAATTTTAAATTTTTGAGATGAAGTTTGTAGCCAGATGGTTGTATATGCTCTAAACTTTTTTAATCAAAAGGAAAATCTTGATATTTGAAGATTGTTGAGACTGTGTGGTCATTTCATATGCATGTTGTATGGTGGTTATGCCTTTCGTCTCACAGTCAACCTCCCTAGACTCTTGCATCATTTTTCATTGGAGTTGTGCTCAACTAAAGATTGGTTTGATAACGTTTATTCAATCATGCACCTCAAATTCATTTTCATGATAGTAGGCTTTATTTTATCTCTTTATTCCTACTATTTTTTTAATTTGTAATTAGGTTAGTCTAAGAGAAAAATCAATCTAAAAGTGCATGTTTCATCTTGGTTGTTGAGTCTCCTCAATTATTGTTGAAGCAATGATATATGTTAAGGTAAAGGGATTTGCTTATCACCTATTTATGCATTGTTGGATGAATGTATGTGATAAATCTATTTCAAAATCAGTCACTTAGTTATTGTGTGCATCTCATGACATAGATTTCATTAAAGGCAAAGTGTTAAGCAAGTTTGTGCAGGTCTGCCTATTGAAACCTCTATAGGAGAGGCCACTAAAAACTTGTAATCTCACCCAAAATTATTAAAGTTTGAGCTAGGTTTCTTTTTCAGTTTGTAAAACAAGCCCCTTTGTTATTAACGGTCCATATAAACCAACTTAGTAAAGACCAGTATACCAAGACCTAGTACATTTATACCTTGGGGAAGCATTTTCTTTATAGAATCTTCTTCCTTTCAAGAGAGGAAGGCCTTAGCAACCCCTCCCTATTGTTGATGTCCTAAAACACAAAACATCACCTTTTCCATTTGACATTTAGCATGCTTATTATAGACAAGCCAACCAAACTACCATCAAGAAAGACCAAGGGTTTCAAGATCAACTATGCATACATGGGATATGTCGAACCTAGAGTGATGGCCAAGTATGCATAATGGGTATGCATACATGTGATATGGGATATCTCTAATTTACTAAACTTGGCGCATGCATTTTTGAGTAAGCATTTCCTTGATAAGTTGGAAATTTAATAAAGGTTGCAATTGTATATAAATGTAGTGACTAGTAGAAGAAGAGATAATTGTAAGCTCCATAATAGACAAATATATAATTTGTTTATATAGGTCTTCATCACAAATATGAATTCCAAAGACCACAATGAGGAAGAGTATGTCTCGCCACCTTAATCAATTATTCTACAACTCAATTTGCAGCTTGCTTTATTTGTGCGAGGTATTGGCTAAATTGCAAAGGAATTATTGTTATTAATGTGGTCATTCTTGGTATCATAGAAGAAATGTAGGAAAGCAAGACATTCAATTTTTTGGAGTACACTACAAATGAAATCAACAAGGGTGCACATAATTGAGTAACCTACTAAAGCACTCATTTACCTAATATTTCCATTTTAGTGTTAATTGTGTTTACTTAGTGATCAATTGCATTGGGATATCCAAAATATGAGCCAAATATCTTTCTGATCATCAAATTCTCACCTTGTGTTACATATGTGACATGAAATTGAGTATGTATAAGCCTTGTTGTGTCGATGGTTTTATAAAATTGCATTTTAATAGAAGCAATATTTTAGGAGGATTGGATAGACTTCCACTTCCAGCCCACAAAACATGATGATCTAATATAATCATGTGAAATTTGATCCATTGGAGTTAGACCTTACTATTATGATTTTTTTGGGAAAAGGATGCAATAATAGAAAGGAGAAATTTGAGTATGTGAAAGCAAACCCATCAATATTGAGGTAGATCAAGATAAAAAGTAGACTAAAACGGAAAGGAAAAGTGCAAGTTAGAACTTGGTGAACAACTTGCATAAACGAAGAAGCAACATACATAGAAGAATAACAAAAGTGACAAGGAAGGTGATGTGTAACCAACACCCATAATGCATAGTATGATGCATTCCATAGATACCAAAAAAGGATCTACACAAGGACATTTAATCTTTAAGGGTAGGTAAGTCTAAACGTCAAAGAACAAAAAGACAACATGCCTAGTCCAAATGGCCCAAGATTTGAAGTGTAGGCATATTAGGGGGAACTACACAAACACAAGGGCTTTTCATGGTAGAAATGCAAGCACAAACATACACATTGGAGGAGACCAAATACTATCATTTGATGAGTACAAGAGGGAAAAAAACCAAGCATAACTAAGATGATAACATCCCATGCCCACAACTTCGTTGTCAATAAGGGCACAAGAAACATTTTGTGCACAAGTGAGTTACTAGCCTCCACTCAATTTGACAATATTGGTTGATTTAGAGGTAATAACCATCAACCCAATAAAGGTGGATACTTTGAAGGCAATGAACTTGGTTGATGATCTCATTCCTCTAAGGAAGACAAAGCCTATAATTTCATTACTTCACAAATAAAATAGAATAAAAATAGTATATCATAATATGACTATGATATAGTAGAATATATGAATAAATGACGAGCCGCTTCAAGTGGGCAACCTCAACAACCTTACAACCTCCTCTTCACTTTGTTGAGGAGTTAGTTCACTAGCATTAGGGATCACTATGTTGAAATGCTTTTATCTCTTATACTTGTGAGTGGCTACCTTTTGGTGCCTAGTGCCCTTTCCTCCATAATCTGTGTGCCATGACAATAACCTCAAAGATAAAACTCGAATTAAACATGTGTACCACGTGTTGGATGTGATCATTGACCCCACCAAGAAACAAGTCATTCAAATTTTCATTTGTGATTGTCTCCACCCACAATGATGGATTCTAGAAGTGTTGAATATAATCCCTGAGAGAGCCTATTTGTCACAACTTTGTTGTGTGGCTATAACAATTCTCCATCACAATTTTGTGATATTGGAACTGTAATTCATCAGTAAAAATTGAATAATTAATATTGACACCTTTCTTTTGAGCTAATGGAATTGTAATTCACCAATAAAAATTGACCAATTAACATTAAGATCTTTCTTTTGAGCACAAAACCATCAATACCATATGAATTGCTTAAGTTCCAAATATAAAGATGTCATTACCACTTTTGTCCACAAGGGATCAAATGTACCTAAAAAAAGTATTCCATTTGGTTGATCCAAGTGACTAGATCCTTCCCATTAAACTTATACATTTCCACTTTTGGCATCGTGTTCTGCAACCCTAAACGGGAACCAACCGAAGGTAGAAGTTGATTTGTATTAGAGACTGCATTGGGTTGACCTGAAAATACACATTGGTCTCAATAGTAGTGAATTGGGGTTGATTTGGCAATTTTAGTGGAACATTCAACATTTTATCAAGTCGTGACCCTAGCTCATCCAGTGGATGCTTTATTTTCTCCACATCTTTACTAGCCATATCAAACTATATGTTTTGCACACTATACTCAAACTAGCTCACTTTGATTTATCGCAAAAAACCCTGAACCACAAGATCCACCAATTTGTATTTATGTCTCCTCTTTGTGAGGAGTTTTACCTTGAGTTTCAGAACCCTTTCCTCAACCCCTAGTGTGCGGTCATGCCAAACAAAGGCTTGACGATGCAAAATTGATTTTATCCTTTGACCAAAATTTGACCAAACAAATTTGGACTTAGGTCAGTTTTGAAAACAAAATTGTAAAGAAAAAAACCCCAATAGATTTTTGTGAGCTTTCCAAAAAAGTAAACAAATAAGAAAAGATCCTTAAAATTGCAACTTGCATGGAGAATTTATGGAAATCCCTAAAACCGCAATAACTCACACAAATGATCCACATTGGTTGGTCTAAGCAATAGTGAATTGGGGTTGATTTGGCAATTTTAGTGGAACATTCAATATTTTATCAATTCATTGCCTTGGCTCATCCAATGGATGGTTGATTTTCTCCATATCTCCTTTACTAGCCATATCAAAGTATATGTTTTACACACACTACTCAAGCTAGCTCACTTTGATCTACCGCATAAAACCTTGGAACATAAGATCCACCAATTCCTATTTATGATTCCATCTCCTCTTTGTGAAGCATCTCCCCCCAAATTTCAGAACCATTTCCTCATCCCCCAATGTTCGGTCATGTCATGCAAAGGCTTAAAAATGCAAAATTGATTTTCTATTTTGACTAAAATTTGACCAAACAAATTTGGACTTAGGTCGGTTTTGAAAACAAAATTGTAAAGAATAAACCCCTCTATTGATTTTTGCAAGCTTTCCAAAAATGTAAAGAAATAAAAAAAAATCCTTAAAATGTAGCTTGTATAAAGAATTTATAAAAAACCCTAAAACCGCAATAATTCGTGCAAAAATGATCATCAAACATTAATTTTTTTACCATGGTGTCTTAAATGATTCTTGAACTTCAATAATAATTTTTTTTAGAAAATTTCACAATGGATTGCAACATATAAGTGATTCTTAAAAGTTAGGATTTCACCCACACATGTGCCCAAATTGAAACTCTAATACCACTTATAATAAAATTACTTCACAAATAAAATAGAATAACATTAGATCAAAATATGACTAAAATATAACATAACATATGAATAAATTATGAGTCACTTCAAGGGGACAACCTCCACAACCTTACAACAAAAACAAAATTTGTAATATAATGCTAAACTACTAACCACTACTTGCGATATACACCATAATTTTGTTACGCAAACAACCTAAGATGACTTTGCAACATATATGAAGCTATAAAAATGATCATACGACTTAATTAAAGGTTATGATAACCACAATTCAGCTATACATATCCCAATACACACTATAGGTTAAAGGTGTAGCAAAGTCACAATTTGATTTTTAATCATTATATTCTAGGAGTACAAATGCTCAACAAATCAAGTAGTGTTGGAGTCACAAAGACATATTCTTTTCCAAAGGGATTTGCATGTGGCAATTATTGTTCAACTCATTGCAAGCTATTAGCCATTCAATCCAAAATACAGTTTAACAAAAAAATTAGTGAAATGTCGTCCATAGATCCTATCCATCCCACCCAAACATACATCACTTCCATTCACTCCACCCCTTTCACACACATGAAATCCTAAATCCTATAAAAGCTACCCAAGATAAACACAAGGACAAACATTTTTGTAGAGATTGGAAACGAGAAAGGGAATGTTGCACAGATGAAACCCTTTCCCAATGTGGTAACCAAGGAACTTGTAAAGCAATATCTTGAGATATGAAGACTATTTCAAACATCACCCAAGATTTGCAAAATGATCATGTGAAACATGAAGGGATGAAGAAGGAAAATTGACACGATCAAGAGGGTGATGAGCTAAGAGAAAAGAAAGTTGCAAAGAATTTTGAAGAAATATGTCATATTTCTCCTACAACACTAAAACTATACAAATGAACAAAGACAATTTTGTTAAAGTCATTGCAAGTTTAGAAGAGTTCGGAAAAATTGTTGAGCCCAAAAGAGACAAAAGACTTGTGTTTTCCAATTATAATATTAAACTACATACATGTACTAGTCCTCTCATGGCAATGGCTCCCAATGGCCAAAAACTTGATGTACTACCAACAATTACATTAGATGGTCTGAAAGATCCAATTGACAATGGGTAGACCCAATACAATAAAGTTGTGTAGTTTGTAGTTTTTGGCATTGGTTTCACAAAACCCAAATATGTGCTAAGATAAATGGATGCTAGGTGGGCAGCGATGGCCCATCAAAAAAGGATTGCATCATATTCAACCATTCAAATCTCGAGGAAAAAAAAAAATCCTTAAGAGAATCAATAGAGAGATTTTATTGTCAATACATTTTCTTTGTGAACCCTCAAGTTTTTTTATGTATCTTATATATTGCAAAAACATTGTATATTATTTTGAAATCTAAGTGTACAACATTTGCATACTTTGCATTAGCAAATAGTCAAGTATTTGATAATTCACAATTACCACATTGAACATAACCTCCTCATAACTAATTAGACAATGGCTTTATAATTGATATGACTTTTGAAAGAGATGGATACATATGGATAGTCTTGCATGCGAATGTCATAGTCATCATTTAATAATCTTGTGTATCCACTCTAATATCTAAAGTAAGTCTATATTTCTTAATAATTTGTGAACAAGTATGATAATGCATTTCCTGTCTACTTATTTCATTTTGAGTATGTACAATAATTCTAGACGACAATATTTTACTATAATTCTTTGAGAATTGTACTTGGCTAAGAATAGTGCTAACATTGATGAAAGCTGAGAAATATTTTCAATAATTTGGATTTACATTTTCAAAACTCCGTCACTTTTTTACATATACCCTATATTGGTGCTATGGTGCTATGCTTAATTTTAGGTTCAAAATTTGTTGAAATTTTCCAAACGCTTTCTTTGCTATGGTGCTATGCTTAATTTTAGGTTCAAAATTTGTTGAAATTTTCCAATCACTTTCTTTGAAGATAACAATAAGCTTTGTGCTGTGTTTTTTCTAGTGAATTTGGTCCAACAGTGTAGTAGTTTAGCCTTTGAATCAAGATTTTATATTATTGCACCAAAAGCTCTACTTTTAAAATTTAGAATTTAGAGGAATGACATTTTGAATACTATTAATTACTAATCAATACCCTTTTTACATATGACAATGCTCCCTCTTCCAACCAAATTACAGCTACTCTGTACCAATATTTAAATTTTAACCATAACAGGATAGATTGGGATTACAAGCTTTTGATTAAAAGGAATTTTATGTATAAAGGGTAAATAATCCCATTTGATCTTCACAAAGCAGCTTGTATAGCTTTACCTTCGTTGATCATCCAACCTTGCTCATTAAATGATAGACCTTATTGTTCATTACTATGGCCATCTAACCTATTCTTATAATTGTGTTCAGGGGCAGTTATATATTTCAGACTCAGAAGAAAAGAAAACATATCTAGCTTCTATCATACATTGAAAATAGATGCAAAACGTGATGGATGAAATCTCACGGGCTGTTAATTTATTTTATTACAGACTTGCAAAATTCTGATATAACATCTAGAGAAAGAACTTTACTCTTGTACAAAGTATCCAATATTAATGGCGTGATATGATTTTATGTCTGCTATCACACTTGATTCCTTGATTTGGCTATTTGTGTCTTGTTATAATTTTGATGATACAACTCCCCTTGATGAGTCAACTGCAGTTCCATTTGAATAAACTTGGAGCTTCCGACTACGAAATCTCATGGATGCCTTGTAAACTTTATCGTGGACTTCTTCAAAGTAAGGCTCTGTTGCTTTCCTCACCTTTTCAATCCATTTTCTGACCTTCTCATGAGGACCTAGAAGCATATCAATATCACTCCTGTCCAAAAGCTACCATAAAAATCAGGTTAAAAATAATGCCATTATACACGTGCATTGTGGACAACCTATACAGCAAATATTGTTATATACATGCAAAGATAAAATGTTAAATCATGCATTTCAACAATAAAACAGAGGAAAACAGTAATTAGCATCCTCCAATATTGAAAACAAATGTGAACCTGAAGCCCAAAATGGTGAGAAATGCATCCAATTTATACATTACATTTAAAATCATAGTTTGATGTCCATGTCACTACAATCTTTGGCATGTTCCATTTCTATACTGCATGAGATAATTTCCAACTTCTATAAAACATTCGTCACTCCATTTCCACTCTGTGTGCTTTTTCTTCAGCTTTCTGGATGCTAAAAAAAAGTTACATACAACATGAACATTGATTTATAACAACTTTACTTTCCAAACTGTATTTTTTATCTCTGATCCATCTCCTTAAGATTCCTCTAAGTAACCACATGATCCTCCAGATGTACCCAGCTCAAATTTTGCCTACTATAACTACATCTTAATCACATTTACCCTCACAACTTTCTCTTCCTCTCTTACACCATTATGGACCACCTTCCCTATATCTACATACATACAGAGAGTGGAGAAAACAGGTACGGGGATATGTGGATATAAACATGTAATGAAATAGCCTTAAACGGGATACATACATATGAAAAACAACTCGACACTTGAGGACAGGTATGAAGCATAAGCATCAAAAAATGATATATAGACATGCATCCTTGAAGTCCATCACCAGTATCCCATTAGGACTTGAGCTCACTAATGTGTGACTAGAACCTACTTTGTCATATGTTTACAAATTTCTTAATAAAAGGCACCTTGAACCAGGCTAGAGACATTAGTGGGGGTACAATAATACATCTCTATCTGAGCAATAGAATACACCTCAATCCAAGTCAATCACACCTGTAACCGGACAAACAATTCACATTTATTGAGGTCATGAACATCTTGAATTTGTAATATTATTGTTCATAATATTAGATAGTCCTGGGTATTATTTGTAGAAAACTTGCCCCATAGTGGTAGATGAATAGTATACATAGGGAAGTTGAATAATCTTCACGGAAGGTGAATTGAATAGTCATATTTTGGCTATAGATATTGTAATATTCCTTCATTTGTACAATGAAAATATAACTTTGGTTTGCACAAATTTTTGTTTTTGTCATTTCATTACTCCAGCCGACATTGCTATCAAAGTACAAGGTTTCTCTAATTTGTTTATTTTAATCCTCTTTCCATCTTTCTAGGCGTGCATCCTTACAGCATCGGCCGTCGGGTGAGGTAAGTTCTTAGTTTACTGTTTTTTTTTTTTTTTTTTTTTAACTTTGAATATAACATAAGTCCATATGGACCATGGTATTTAGTCATGACTAGTTTATAGGTGTTAGGTTTATTATTATAATTATTTATGTTTTAGTTTTTTATTTTATTTATTTTTTAACTTTTGATTTAGTATTTTTAATTTTTAATTTTAATTTTGATACCGTATAATAATTATTATAGTATTTATATTTTTTTTTTAAATTTGGAATTATAATATTATTTATTTGTATTTTACTATTTAATATGTTAGCTTAAATTTTATTTTTATGTTAATTAAAAAAGAATTGTGTATTTAATAAGTTGGTGTAAATTTAAATTTTATGTTTATGTTAATTTATAATTAATAATTTGATTTGCATTAAATTTTATATTATAAACTTATAAATTATAGTGATTTTATAGTTAATAATCTAATAACTATTTTATGATTATCATATATAAAAATGATAACATTTTGCAGGGCCAAAGCTTCTTCAGGGAGTCACTAAATTTTATATCAGAGCAGTTTTTGTTGGAAATTTGAGCAAGAAGACAGTGGACAGCTTTGATATCAAGATACAGTTTGAGGACTGAATAATTATCATTTCCATCTAGGGCAGCATGGAATTGTCATTGATGTCAAAGGTTAATGTCTTTGATGTCATTGAGATTGATGCTGATCATGCATTAATGCCAAAGGTTGAGTTGAGACTTGTGGAGTAAATCGCGTTTGTGAAGTGCTCTTACTTAGAAGAGGCAATCGGGATAAGTCAAAAAGACTTGAGTTGGATTTGATTGAGGGAATTCTTTCGAAAATATTGGTAAAGACAATTTTTTCGAACAAATTGCCCACAGCTAATAAGGGAATTCTTTCGGGAAAATTGACTACGTAGTTGTCGGACAAATTGTCCGCAACAAAGTTTCCGAAGGAAAAGAGTGCCACTTGGAATTCTTTCGGAGAAAGTGTCTTGGAGAATTCGTTCAGAAAAATTGTCCCGAACAAAAGTTCTGAATGGATCTTTTCAGAAAGTTCGAAGAGTAAGTGGACCGTTCAAAGCTTCCAAAGGGATCTTTTCAAAAATGCCGAAGGGTATGTGGACCATTGCAAAAGTTCCGAAGGGCAAGTGGACCATTGCAAAAAGTCCGAAGGGTATCTTTTGAACGTTGTTGCAAAGGGCAAGTGGACCATTGCAAAAATTCTGAAGGGTATCTTTTGAACGTTGCAAAGGGCATGTGGACACTTGTAGAAAAACTGAAGGTAGATGACAAAAACCCGAATAATGCCCTGTGGACAAAAACCCTGAAGAATGGCCTGCGAACAAAAACCCTAAAGAAAAGCCCTGTGGACAAAAAGTCCGAAGAAATGCCTCGCGGACAAAAGTTCCGAAGAAATAACTCGGACAAAAAGTCCACGAAAATTGTCTCGAAATGCCCTTGACAAAAAAACCACAACAAACTGTCCGAAGAGAAAGGTCAATTGCAACTTTGCCGAAGGTAAAGTGTGGAAGTCTTATAGGGTATTCTCAAAGGGACAAGGCATGTTAAAGATCGAACAAGTCTACAAGGATCAACGATGCAAAATCATTACAAGAATGCCGAAAAAAATGAGATCACGCCAACATGCCAAAGTTTAACGCTAAATATAAAGGATAAAGATCGAGCATATCGAGGATAATCTAAAGGAGCGGAAGCGAACCCATGGTATAGAAAGCAGTGAGATGCAAAAAGGGAAGAAGATGAGCTCGATGGTTAATGACAAAGCAAACTCAGATGATCCTCCGAAAGCACGCACATTTGACAAGTGTCAAAAGGTCATAAGGAAAGATCCGACAATGAAAAGAACGTGAACTTGGCGCAACAAAAGAATTTGAAAAAGCCCACAATTAATGTCTTACAACTGTTTGTATAAGAACAACTGGAACTGGTGATGAACTCGATATATCTTCACAGAGCTCAAGATATTTCAATCGAAGTGATCGAGGAAGCGACGCAGTTAAGTAGAAGTGCAGATGCCAACGATAGTAAAGGCATTTGAACGTTGTCGTTTGAAGCATGAATCGAGACACAAAGTTAGACTCACATTTAATGCACACTAGAAGTGATCGAGGAAGCGGCATAGTTAAGTGCAGCAGAAGTGCAGATGCCAAAGACAATAAATAAATTTGAATGTTGCCGTTTGAAGCATGAATCAAGACACGAAATCAGAGTCACATTTAATACAGACCAAAAGTGATCGAGGAAGTGGCGTAGTTAAGTGCAGTAAAAGTGCAGATGCCAAAGTTAGTAAAGAAAATTTTGAACGTTGTCGAGTGAAGCATGAATCGAGACACAAAGTCAAAATTGCATTGAATACATATCAAAAGCTTGAACCGGTTAAGTTGAGTTGAAGTGTGAACACTCTACTGAGACAACCCTAAGATGCATCTGTCTATATATGCTACGAACAGAGCATATGAATGGTGTTGTCTTTCTACTGCTGCTGCAATAATAATTAGTGTTAACTCAAAATTGTCGAGAGAGGACATATGCAGACAACATGAAAGGGGCAAAGAAAATAAGGTGTGTCAAAGTAGAAGATATCCAGACACAAAGAGATAAACACAAAGAAGCCGAGAAGACACACAGCTAAGACGCAGTTACAAACTAGACTTGTAACAGAAAAGTGTACAAGATTCATTCTAAATCTCTTCTGTATTTTTGAAGTTGCAGCTTCATTTCTCTGATAGGTTGGTGCCATCAGAAAAACTAAGTTGGCGCTCAGTTAGGAAGTTGACGCTTCCTTAGAGTGGACGCTCTTCAATGTAACCAATGAGGTTTGTCTTTGAGGCTGGATTATAATAGTAGCTTCTAACAGCGTTTATCACCGTGGTTTTTCCCTCTGGGTTTCCATGTTAAAATCTAGTGTTGACCATTTTTGTGTGTGTGTGATCTCTGTTCTGTTCTTTACTTTGCATATACTTTGAGTATCTTGTTTAAAAGTTCTAACAACCAGGTTTTAGCTCATCTACTGATTCACCCCCCCTCTCAGTAGATAGTGTGTTCAATTGGTATCAGAGCACAGGGTCCTTAGGAGAAGCTTAATCGACTCAGGTAGATTGTGGTTGGTGAACACAATGGCCTGCCAAGAGGATCTTCATTAATTAAGGCTCCTCTGTTCGATGGGTTTAACTATGCTTTTTGGAGCATAAGAATGGAAACATATTTGTCTTCCCTAGGGTTTGATGTATGGATGTCAATGGCAAATGGTTACACAACTCCTGTTGATCAGGCGGCCAAAAAAGCTTATGAAAACAACACCAAAGCCAAGAACGATATTCTTTGTGGGTTGTCAAACTCCAAGTTTGTCAAAGTTATGCACTATCAGAGTGCAAAAGACATCTGGAATAAGTTGAAAGGTATCTATGAAGGAGATGTTAAAGTGAAACAGGCCAAGCTGCAAACACACAAAGGGCAGTTTGAAACCCTGAAAATGAATGAAGATGATAAGATAGCGGACTACCTCCTCAGGGTAGATGAGATAGTAAAAGCTATAAGAGGACTTGGAGAAACAATAGAAGAATCGACTATTGTCAAGAAGGTTCTGAGATCCCTTCCATCAAGATATGACTCCAAAATTTCAACCATTGAAGAAGCGAGAGATTTGGACAAGCTTACCATGGATGAACTACATGGAACGTTCATAGCCTACGAAATGAGGATGGGAGAGATAGACACAGTTAAGAGAGAAGCAACCTTCAAAGTAGTAAAATCTGCTAAAGAAGAAACCTATGTGCTCGATTCTGAGGAGACTGATGGTGAAGAAGCAAATTTTGTCAGAAGACTAAAGAGAAGATCAAGTATAAAGGAAAACTTCCATTCAAATGTTTTAATTGTGGCAAGGTAGGACACTTCGCTACAAAATGTCCATTCAATAAGAAGGATAATGCCGAGCAAGTTGAAAATGTCAAAAAGGTAAAACTGCATTATGCTAAAAAGAAAAACTTCATCAAGAACAAAAAGGGGTTATATACAAAAGAAGAAAGTGACTTAGTAGGAGAAAGTAACAGTCACTGCTTTGATGAGGAGAATCACTGTCTTTCTAGCTGAGGGAAATGAGTTCCTATTTATGGCAGAAGAAATCACTTCCTTGAATCAAGAACAAAATGAATATGAAGATTGTGATGAAGGAGAAGGTGAGATAGATCTTGAAGGTGAACTGGTGTGTGCTCTTGAAGAAATCGAAAATCTGAGGAAAGAAAACTCAACGCAGAAGAGGCATGAGAAGGAGCTTGAAAAGGCTAACCAAATGATTGTAACGCTAAAAACTCAAGTTGAGGAAGCCAACATAATAGTAGAAGTTGTCAAAATGGATCTCTAGTCAAAATCCAACGAATGCATGAGACCTGAAGCAGAAGTAGTATCCTTAAGGAAAGAACTTGAGAAGGCAAGAGACCATTAAGCAAAATCTTAAAGCTGACCAAAGGATCTAAAGCTCTTAGTGAACTGATCAATGTGCAAAACACTTCAAATGAAAAGTCAGGGCTTGGATACGATAAATAAAAAGGATCCTTAGCGTGTGCATCAATGAACTTGTATGATAACTTCAAGAAAGGAGGAGAAGCAAAAGCTATGAACAACAAAGAAGCAACGAAGGCAAAGACCAGAAAGGACAAAGACTAATCCAAGGAAAGATGCAGAAGGATTCTTCAAGGTGGCAAATCTGAAAAAGCAGAAAGATAAAAGTTTTCGGTATACTACACCAGAGAACGATATGACCAAGTACGCTCCTTCCTTTTATGATTATTGTTTTAGCTGTAATCAGTTTGATCATAGCACTGTTAATTGTAGAGTCTTTCCTACTAAAAGATTTAATTTTGCTAGTAGAAATTCATTTGCTCTTTTGATAGATTCAAATTTAATATGTTACAATTGCAATAATTATGGACATATAGTTAAGTATTGTAGAGCTAACATAGCAATGACAAGAAAGTACAACTTAGGCAATAGCAGGTTTTTAAATGAGAATAGAGTTTCAAAGACCACTTTTAAAGATAAGAGAAAGGCAAATGAGAGATCCAAAAGAATGTGGAAGGTGAAAGATCAATCCTTGATTGCTCAAACGACACTCCATGCCAAAGAGCAAAACTTGTGGGTTATAGACAGCTGTTGCTCAAAGCATATGACTGGGGACAAGAGCAAATTCATCAGTTTAAATAGATGCAAGGGACTGTCAGTCTGGGTGATAACACTGCAGTTAGAATAAGAGGCCAATGAACCTTGCACATAGATGGCAAGCTTCCTACACATGACGTCCTGAATGTTAAAAGACTTAAACATAATATGTTAAATGTAAGTCAGATGTGTGATAATGGTTATAAAGTCACATTTAATTCTGAAAGTTGTAAACTGAAAAGTGCTGAAAAAACCGTTGCACAAAGAAGAACTAAAAGCAACATATACACTTTGATTGAAGAAAATGATGCAAGTTGTCTCATGGAAAAAGTTGATGAGAGCTGGTTATAGCATAAAAGAATGGGTCACGTCAACTTTGACAATCTAGTCAAAGTAAGCTCTAACAAGTGTGTTAAACATATGCCCAAAATTGTCAACCCTGTAGACGTCATATGCAGAGCATGCTAACTAGGAAAGCAGACAAGGTTCAGATTTGAAACAAAAGAATACACGGCCTCAAAACCCCTACAAGTAGTTCATATAAATTTATGTGGTCCTACTAGGACAAAAGGATCCAAGGGCGTATACTACTTTATGCTATTTGTAGATGACTTCTCAAGAATGATATGGGTAACTTTCTTGAAAGATAAATCACAAGCCTTTGAGAGATTCAAGATCTTCAGGGCCATGGTTGAGAATGAAATGGAAAGAAAAATCAAGTGTCTAAGATCAGACAAAGGTGGAGAATTCACATCCAATGAGTTTGTAGAATATTGTGAGAAGCATGGAATTAAGAGAGTACTCTGCTACATGTACTCCACAACAAAATGAAGTTGTAGAAAGAAAAAACAAAACTGTGAAGGAGATGGCCAGAACAATGCTGAAAGAGGCAAAACTTCCTGATGGATATTGGAAAGAGGCAATTCAAGCAGTAGCATATATCCTAAATAGAGTTCAACTTAGGGTAAAGAGTGATAAAAACCCGTATAAACTGTGGTTTGGAAAACCTGCATCTGTGAAATATTTCAAAGTGTTTGGAAGCAAGTGCTACATCAGAAGAAATGAGGCCAAACTAGAAAGTTTCGAGTCAAGATGTGATGAAGAAATTTTTCTTGGATACTCCACTCACAGCAAAGCCTATGTGTGTTCAACAAATGGCTACATAAAATAGTTGAAAGCATCAACGTAAAGGTAAAAGAAGGATTCAAACAAGTTGAGCCAAATGAGGAGATCGGAATTGAAGAATCAGAAGAAGCAAAAAATGAAGTAGAAGATAGTGAAGAGAAGGAAAAAAAGAGCAAAAAGGCACTTGTAAGGTTTGTTCAAAAAAAACATCCCAAAGAGCAAATAATTGGCAACAAAGATGAGGGTGTTTAGACTAGGAGAAGAGCTGTAATAAACAAGGAGCAAGTAAACTTTGCTCTACTTTTAGAAATTGAGCCTAAGACCTTCAATGAAGCCAACAAAGATGAAAACTGGCTAACAACCATGGAAGAAGAACTTAGCAAAATTAAAAAAAATAAAACTTGGAAACTAGTTCCTAGACCTTCGAACAAGAATGTAATAGGAACTAAGTGGGTTTACAAAAACAAAATCAATGAAAATGGAGCAGTCATAAGAAACAAAGCTAGACTGGTGTGCAAAGGATATGCACAAGTAGAAAGCATATATTTCGAAGAAACATTTGAACCTGTGGCAAGACTGGAAGCTATTAGAATGTTCTTGGCATTCTCTGTTCACAAGAAATTCAAAGTGTATCAAATGGATGTGAAGTCAACATTCCTTAATAGGAACTTAGAAGAAGTGTACATTGAACAACCAAAAGGATTTCAGTTAGTAGAAGAAGAAAATTATGTGTGCAAACTAAAGAAAGCTTTGTATGGTTTGAAACAGGGACCAAGAGCATGGTATTCACGATTGGATCAATACCTACAACGACAAGGTTTCGAAAAAAGGTGCACAGACAACAATCTGTACTTTAAATTAGAAGGTGAACGCATGCTGATTGTTGTTGTATATGTGGATGATATTATCTTTGGAGGTGGTGATAGTAACATGTGCAAAGAATTTGCCACGCAAATGCAAAATGAGTTTGAAATGTCAATGCTCGGGGAACTCTCCTTGATTTACAAATTACACAAACTAATGAAAGGATATTCATATCTCAAGCAAAGTACGCAAAGGAGATGTTCAAAAAATTTGGAATGGAGGATAGCAAACTAGTTGGTACTCCCATGATGACTGGCTGCAAGCTAAGCAAGGAAGACACGCTGTTGATGTAAATAATACGCTATATAGATCAATGATTGGTACCCTGTTGTATCTAACAGCATCAATACCAGACATCATGCAAGCAGTATGCATGGTTGCACATTATCCAACAGCCCCCAAAGAATCACATGTTAATGCTGTAAAAAGATTTTTCAGGTACATCAAGAGCACAATAGAGTTTGGGTTGTGGTACCTAACTAGCGAGGATCTTACTTTGGTTGCATATACTGATGTTGATTGGGCAGGAAGTGTGGATGACAAAAAAAGCACAAGTGGTGGTGCATTCTTTCTGGATAACAAACTTGTGTCTTGGCTAAGCAAGAAGCAAGAATCGATTACACTCTCTACAACTGAAACAGAGTATGTCGCAGCAGCTGCTTGCTACACTCAAGTCTTATGGATGAAGCAAACTCTCAAGGACATAAAGGTAGAATATCAAGCACCTATCTCTATTTATTGTGATAATTCAAGTGCCATAAATCTATTTAAGAATCTAGTGATGCATTCCAAAACCAAGCATATCTCCATAAAATATCATTTTTTGAGAGAAAAAGTAGCAAGTCATGAGGTCACAATGGAATATGTGTCAACCAAGGATCAAATTACAGATATCTTTACCAAGCCTCTTCCCAAGGAGCGATTCGAGTATCTGAGAGAGAAGTTGGGAGTTGTAGCTCCCACCCCATATCACTAGCCTCTTGTGATAGGTTAGAAGTCCAGGGGAACCATTGCAAGCCTCTTATTAAGCTCCTGGATTAAGAGTAAAGGCAATCTGCTATGTACCTTACACATTGTTTGTCATCTTATGTTAAGGAACAGACTAAGGTATGTTGGATCTAGATTTCTATGCTCATCTATTATTAATTGGTCTTTCAGACCAATGCTATATCCAGGATCGGTTGAAGCATATGAAACCTGGAGAATCATAAGAACAGTTCAAGTCGGTGTGCATTATCCAAGGGGGAGTCTTTTTCATAATGCTCTATCCAGACAAGTCCAAGGATCAGAACAACTCAGCAGTAGTGGGTCTTATTGGTTCAACAAACACTCTTTGTCATTAATGTCAAAAGAGGAGAAATCAAAACTAGAGCAAGCAAGCAGAATGCGAAGGGACTTTTGAGGATGTCTTTGCTCATTGAGGATGTTTTGCCATCAATGACAAAGGTGAAGATTGTTGGAAATTTGAGCAAGGAGACAGTTGACAGCTTTGATATCAAGATACAGAAAGTAGTCTGAGGACTGAACAATTATCATTTTCATCTAGGGCAGCATGGAATTGTTATTGATGTCAAAGGTTAATGTCCTTGATGTCATTGAGATTGACGTTGATCATGCATTAATGCCAAAGGTTGAATTGAGACTTGTGGAGTAAATTGTGTTTGTAAAGTGCTCTTACTCAGAAGAGGCAATCAAGATAAGTAAAGAAGACTTGAGTTGAGCAAGATTTGATTGAGGGAATTCTTTTGAAAATATTGGAAAAGACAATTTTCTTGAACAAATTGTCCGTAGCTAATAAGGGAATTCTTTCGGGAAAATGTTAAAGTGAATTCTTTCGGAAAATTTGACTAAGTAGTTGTCGGACAAATTGTTTGCAACAAGGTTTCTGAAGAAAAAGAGTGCCACTTGAAATTCTTTCGGAGAAAGCGTCTTGGAGAATTCATTTAGAAAAATTGTCCCAAACAAAAGTTCTGAAGGGATCTTTTCAGAAAGTCCGAAGGGTAAGTGGACCATTCAAAGCTTCCGAAGGGATCTTTTCAAAAATGCCGAAGGGTATGTGGACCGTTGCAAAAGTTCTGAAGTGCAAGTGGACCTTTTGAAAAAGTCCGAAGGGCAAATGGACCTGTTGACCATTTTTGGTCCAACAGGCCAAAATCGGTCCCCCCTTTTTCCCCTGTTGTCCTGAGCCAGTACATTTTTGATTTTTGCACAAGTCTGGAAAGTTTCTACGGACTCCGCAGGGATTTCTACGAACTCTACAGGGCCATTTCTACGGACTTTGCAGAGAGTTTCTACGGACTCTGCAGGTAGAGACAAATTCGACACTTAGGCGCAAAATGGACCATTTCAAGTGCCCTTGCGGAAGGCAGTTCGGGACTCAAGAGCCCTTGCGGAGGGCAGGGAACACTTTCAAAAGAGGCCACAGAGAAAGGCCGAAGAGGTAAGTTTCTTTCGAAAATTTGTCTAAGGCTAAGGAAATACCCTTCAGAAGGGTCGTTTCCAATTTTCCCGAAGGGCACTTTTCAAAGGCAATCGAAGAAGCAAAGGGAGAAATCCTTCGAACTTTTTGTCCGAAGGAATTCCTTCGGACAAAAAGTCCGAAGGAATTCGAAAGGTGTGGAAAAGACTAAGGCATAGAACGATTTCTTTCGGACTTTTTGTCCGAAGGAATTCCTTCGGACAAAAAGTCCGAAGAAATTCGGGGAAGCTGCGGGAGAAAAGCCCGAAAGAGAAATCCTGAAGGCCAAAGGCAAAGTGGCCGAATGAAAAGAGCCGCGAGTAAAAAGCCCGAAAGAGAAATTCCAAAGGTATAAGGCAAAGTGCTCGAAACAATTCTTGCGGACTTTTGTCCGTGGGGAAAAAGTCCGCGGGAAAACTCCGCGGGAATTTAGCCGAAGACCAAGGGAGCCGAAGGACCCCGAAGGGCAGGTGCCCTTGCGGGGGACTCTTGGCCAAAATGAAAGACGCTTCTCCAAAATCCGAAGGGTCACCTTCCCTTTGGGAAGGTTCAAAACAAGAAATCCGAAGGAAAGGAAGCAACAAGAAGCCGAAAGGAAAGGAAAAGCCGAAGGAATTCCAAGGGGTGACGGGCCCGAAGACGTCAAAATCAAGCACAACGAACTAGCCGTTGAAAGTTCAAACGCAGTGACGAGTGCGCAGACGTCAAATTTAAGGCTCGTGAAATAGCCATTGATTTTGAAAAAGAACAACCCAAAGAACTCAACAACCCTCCAAGAAGATAGCCCCGAGGGCCGAAGGAGCTGAAAAGAGACAAAACCAGGGAGAGACAAGGTGCAAAAACAGACAAAAACGGTCCAGGTGGCAAAGGGAAAGGAGTTACTCCAGTGGTTGGAACCATGACTGCCAAATGGTCATCAAACGACGCGAACAGTAAGTGGCGCGGCCTGTTTTCTCCATTTTGCATTTATAAGCAGACAAACCGCGTGAATATTTGCAAGGAGCAGTCTTGTCTGCAGAAAAGAGGCGCAGCCCGTGCTTTCACATTAACGTTTGAACGCCAAAGTCAAGAGCGGCGATTACACAACATGGTTCCAGCATACCTCTTCTAGAAGAATGACATCAGCAACAGTGATTTCCTCTTCCCAATGCTCTCAAACGCACATGGGCCAACTTGTCAAAGAAAAGCGCCAAAGTCTTTTCCAGAAAGCGCCAAGTTCTCCTCTTTCTATATATTGTAAAACTTCTCATTTTGAGAAGATTGATCTCTTAGTTTGTAAGGTAGAACTCTGCCGATTTTACCTTGAATCAAGACTTAGCAATTTTTTACCTCCATTTGGACTTGCACTCACGCATGTCTATGTTTTCTTTTTGTGTTAAGTCATTTTCTTTTATGCTTTTCACAGATCGATTCTAGCATGTCTAGTGCATTGTGAATTTTCTTCTTCTGTAGGTCTACCAGAAGTATCTATAGCAAAAATATAGGTGCACGTGAACAGGGTGCCAGAGTGTGTCTCAGAACACCTTTGATAGTTCTTCCTCCCTGTATCTCTACAGACCCCTGACTCACTAATACAGAAGAGTTTCCCCACATCAAATGAAGTGTATGACAGCTTCTTCTTGGTGAAAAGTGTATGTTCGGGCCTGAGTGGATCAAACTTTTTTGGTGTATCACCTTTTTAGTTTAGGTTTAGGTTTTGTTTTCAGCATCCTTCTCCCTTTTCAACCCCCCCTTTTTTCATTTATTTGTTAGCAGTAGAGAATCCAGGAACTAAAAGATACATCAGAGGGAGCTAGCCCTTATCTAGAGACTCTCCCCCTAGCTTTGCCAGTCCCACAGGTGAGAGGGGAGTTTCCATTGTTGCGTGTGGAAGGCAGGAGCTTGATCTCCTACCCAGGGTGCAATCCACTGCGTCAACAGTTTTTGGCACGCCCGGTGGGACCAACTAGGACAAGTTTTGTCCAAAGAGTTGAATTTTTGGTGTGTTCTTCAACCAACCAGCCTTTGGATGCTTTTTTTCATCAACACCAATGGCGACTCCGAGTTGAATCAGCTGGTTAAGTAGTCTAGGTGCCATCAAGAATTTTTTTTTTGTGTATATAATTCCATTGATAAGAATCATGGGCCTTGTTTTCCTTCATATGGTTTTGATCAAGCTCAGAATATTCATGCAATCACCTCAAGCAACGCTCCTAGTTGCCCTTCAACAATAAGGAAAGTGGCGCTGGAGTTTGAGAAGCAGGTAATGGAGATTGACAGACTGGATGAGTAGTATGGATATCAGCAAGAGCTGATGTATAAAGAGGAGTTTTTGTTCAGGGAAGCTCAAGCCTTGCAATACATGGAGGAGGTAGCAAAATGGAGGAATCCATTCGTGCAAGACAGCCAGCCTTGCGCGCCCTCTCCTATTCTAAAGAAAGCCCCCTCTTGTGCACCAAATCCTTTCTATCAGATGGCACTTGCTCATTCTAGCTCATTCGATGCATCAATCGATTTTGCTCTTAATCCTGTGCGCTTAGCTTTCTAGCACACCTCTCTTCAGACAGCTCTTCCTGTACATGAGCAGACCCTCCCAAATCTTCCCCAACCTCCTCACGTCTTTCAACATGATCTCCAAATTCCAAGTTGGAAGAAAGAAAGTCATGAACCAGCCCAGGACCTTGGAGAGGATAAAGTTGTTGCCTATTCACAAGAGCAAAATTCCAATCCCAAGATCATGAGCTGGAAGCAAACAGTAGAATCATGGGGCAGGAAGGAAGAGGAGAAAGGTTTTGCTCAAAACCTTGAAGAAGATGAGGCTGCTCTTGCTCATAATGATGCTGGTGACCTCCAAGAAAGGCTCTTCCAAGAAGACATAGCCAGGAGAATTGCAGAGTTGGAATTCAAAGTGAGATTCCTTAGCCGTGTGATGGACCTGTCTGAACACACTCCATCTACACACCTCCAAGAGAGTTGTCAGGCCACACCTGATATAGATGAAGTGCTGGCCAAATGGAAGGAGGAGAATCATTCGATTCTAGCTCAAGGATTACCTCCTCTTCCACATGGTTTTTCCACTTCACCCCTTCTCAAGGAGGAACCTGTTTTGCAGGAGGCAAGTGAGGAAAAGAAGCTCCAATCTGCAGTTGTCCAAGAGGCTATCATGAGCGACAATGAAGAAGAAATCATCATCGATGCTCCTTGTGAAGACATCATCAACAATGAAGAAGACGCGGGTCATGCATACACGCAAATGTTCCAGCAATACGAAGAGGAACGCAAGCATAGTGAGCTCTCTCCCCCTTTGTTTGATAAACTTCCTTGTTGTTTGATGAGGAATGACGACTATGCCGAGGACCCTGAGTTGGAGGAGGATCAGATGGATGTCTTTGAACAACTAGAGATTCTGATCCTTGAGCAAGAAAAGGAGAGGCTGGTTCACCTTGAGGAAAGCCTTGAAGAAGAGAGCTTTGAACAAGGTGATGTTCTATGGGATGAGCAATCAGGTTGTGATTCAATTTCAGACATCACAACAATCACCCTTCTTCAAGAAGGCCATGAGGGAACAAAAGATGAGTTTGACAGGGTCTTCAATGAAGCCGAAGGGAACGGGTCAAACCATGATGCACTGCAAGGGGACTATGCGTATCAAAAGGCTTATGGTGATGAGCCAACAGCCATTGATTTCTTGGTGAAACGCACCAGCATGAAGAGCCAGCACTCAACAAGCTTCCAAGAACAAAAAGAGTATGTATATGTTGGAAGCATGTTTGAATTTGATCCACTCGGATACAAGCCAATCAAGGTGGTAGGCAAGAGGAGCACGTCACCAAGTCTCCATTCCATTCAGCCACTTGTCTGGCACCGTAAGTTTCCTAACCAGGAAGGGGACTTAAAAAGTTTTCCCTTTGATCCAGGAGGGAGGCAAATATACCTGGTTAGCTGTATATAGTAGTTTGCTTTCAGTTTTCTTTCCTGCTTTCCCTAAGTGCAGTTTGCACAAGTAGTGTTTTTAGCCTTGTGTGTGTTTTCCTTTGTGTGTGGGGTAAAAGGCTCATGATTGATTTTGGGATCTCTCAATGTTGTTGTTAACCTTTCTTCAAAGCTACATTCTGACTTCGTGCCCAATGGACTTTAAGGCAATTGGTCTCTAAGCATAGCAGGCATGCTTCCCTTGGGAGTCGCCAATTTGTTGACCATTTTTGGTCCAACAGGCCAAAATCGGTCCCCCCTTTTTCCCTTGTTGTCCTGAGCCAGTACATTTTTTATTTTTGCACAAGTCTAGGAAGTTTCTACGAACTCCGCAGGTGTTTCTACGGACTCTGCAGGGATTTCTACGAACTTTGCAGGGCCATTTCTACGGCCTCTGCAGAGAGTTTCTACAGACTCTGCAGGTAGAGACAAATTCGACACTTAGGCGCAAAATGGACCATTTCAAGTGCCCTTGCGGAGGGTAGTTCGGGACTCAAGAGCCCTTGCGGAGGGCAGAGAACACTTTCAAAAGAGGCCATAGAGAAAGGCCGAAGAGGTTTCTTTCGAAAATTTGTCTAAGGCAAAGGAAATACCCTTCAGAAGGGTCGTTTCCGATTTTCCCGAAGGGCACTTTTCAAAGGCAGTCGAAGAAGCAAAGGGAGAAATCCTTCGGACTTTTTGTCCGAAGGAATTCCTTCGAACAATAAGTCCGAAGGAATTCGAAAGGCACGGAAAAGACTAAGGCATAGAACGATTTCTTTCGGACTTTTTGTCTGAAGGAATTCCTTCGGACAAAAAGTCCGAAGAAATTCGGGGAAGCTGCGGGGGAAAAGCCCGAAACAGAAACTTGAAGGCCAAAGGCAAAGTGGCCGAATGAAAAGAGCTGCGGGTAAAAAGCCCGAAAGAGAAATTCCGAAGGTCTAAGGCAAAGTGCTAGAAACAATTCTTGCAGACTTTTGTCCGCGGGAAAATGTCCGTGGGGAAAAAGTCTATGGGGAAATGTTCGCGGGAATTTAGCCGAAGACCAAGGGAGCCGAAGGACCCCGAAGGGCAGGTGCCCTTGCGGGGGACTCTCGGCCAAAATGAAAGACGCTTCTCCAAAAGCCGAAGGGTCACCTTCCCTTCGAGAAGGTTCAAAACAAGAAATCCGAAGGAAAGGAAGCAACAAGACGCTGGAAGGAAAGGAAAAGCCGAGGGAATTCCAAGGGGTGACGGGCCCGAAGACGTCAAAATCAAGCACGGCGAACTAGCCGTTGGAAGTTCAAACACAGTGACGGGTGCGCAAACGTCAAATTTAAGGCTCGTGAAATAGCCATTGATTTTGAAAAAGAACAAGAGCCCAAGGAACTCAGCGACCCGCCAAGAAGATAGCCCCGAGGGCCGAAGGAGCCAAAAAGAGACAAAACCAGGAAGAGACAAGGTGCAGAAACAGACAAAAATGGTCCAGGTGGCAAAGGGAAAGGAGTTACTCCAGTGGTTGGAATAGTGACTGCCAAATGGTCATCAAACGGCGCGAACAGCAAGCGGCGCAGCCTGTTTTCTCCATTTTGCATTTATAAGCAGACAAACCGTGTGAATATCTAGAAGGAGCAGTCTTGTCTGCAGAAAAGAGGCGTGGCTCGTGCTTTCACATTAACGTTTGAATGCCAAAGTCAAGACCGACGATTACACAACATGGTTCCAGCAGGCCTTTTCTAGAAGAACGACATCAGCAACAGTGATTTCCTCTTCCCAATGCTCTCAAATGCACATGAGCCAACTTGTCAAAGAAGAGCGCCAAAGTCTTCCAAAAAGTGTCAAGTTCTCTTCTCTTTCTATATATTGTAAAACTTCTCATTTTGAAAAAATCGATCTCTTAGCTTGTAAGGCAGAACTCTGCCGGATTTTACCTTGAATCAAGACTTCGCAATTTTTTACCTCCATTTGGACTTGCACTCACACATATGTCTATGTTTTCTTTTTGTGTTAAGTCATTTTCTTTTATGCTTTTCACAGATCGATTCCAGCATGTCTAGTGCATTGTGAATTTCTTCTTCTGCAAGTCTGCCAGAAGTGTCTACAGCAGAAATATAGGCACATGTGAACAAGCTGCCAGATGTCTCAGAACACCTTTGATAGTTCTTCCTCCCTGTATCTCTACGGACCCCTGACTCACTGATACAGAAGAGTTTCCCCACATCAGATGAAGTGTATGACAGCTTCTTGGTGAAAAGTGTATGTTCAGGTCTGAGTCGATCAAACTTTTTTTGTGTATCACCTTTTTAGTTTAGGTTTAGGTTCTGTTTTCAACATCCTTCTCCCTTTTCAACCCCCCCTTTTTCATTTATTTGTTAGCAGTAGAGAATCCAGGACCTAAAAGATACATCAGAGGGAGCTAGCCCTTATCTAGAGACTCTCCCCCCAGCTTCGTCGGTCCTACAGGCGAGAGGGGAGTTTCCATTGTTGCGTGTGGAAGGTAGGAGCTCGGTCTACTGCCCAGGGTGCAATCCACTGCGTCAACAGGACCATTGCAAAAAGTTCGAAGGGTATCTTTTGAACGTTGCAAAGGGCAAGTGGACCATTGCAAAAAGTCTAAAGGGTATCTTTTGAACATTGCAAAGGGCATGTGGACACTTGCAGAAAAGCCGAAGGGTAGATGACAAAAAGCTTGAAGAATGGCCCGCAGACAAAAAGCCCGAAGAATGGCCTACGGACAAAAAACCCAAAGAAAATCCCTAAAGACAAAAAGTATGAAGAAATGCCTTGCGGACAAAAAGTCCAAAAAAATAACCCGGACAAAAAGTCCAAAAAAATTGTCTCAAAATGCCCTTGACAAAAAGACTGCAACAAACTGTTTGAAGAGAAAGGTCACTTGCAACTTTGTCGAAGGTAAAGTGTGGAAGTCTTATAGGGTATTCTCAAAGGGACAAGGCATGTTAAAGATCGAGCAAGTATACAAAGATCAATGGTGCAAAAGCATTACAAGAATGCCGCAGAAAATGAGATCACGCCAACATGCCAAAGTTTAACGCTAAATACAAAGGATAAAGATTGAGCATATAGAGGATAATCTAAAAGAGCAGAAGCGAACCCATAGTATAGAAAGCAGCGAGATGCAAAAAGGGAAGAAGAGGAGCTCGATGGTTAATGACAAAGCAAACTCAGATGATCCTCTGAGAGCATGTGCATTTGACAATTGTCAAAATGTCATAAGGAAATATCCGACAATGAAAAGAACGGGAACTTGGCATGACAAAAGAATTTGAAAAAGCCCGCAATCAATGTCTTCCAACTGTCTGTATAAGAACAACTAGAACTGGTGATGGACTCGATATATCTTCATAGAGCTCGAGATATTTCAGTTGAAGTGATCGAAGAAGCGGCGCAGTTAAGTAGAAGTGCAGATGCCAATGATAGTAAAAGCATTTGAACATTGTTGTTTGAAGCATGAATCGAGACACGAAGTCAGAGTCACATTTAATGCAGACCAGAAGTGATCGAGGAAGCGACACAGTTAAGTGTAGATGCCAAAGACAGTAAAAAAAATTTGAACATTGCCATTTGAAGCATGAATCAGGACACGAAGTCAGAGTCACATTTAATGTAGACCAAAAGTGATCAAGGAAGCGACGCAGTTAAGTGTAGTAGAAGTGCAAATGCTAAAGTTAGTAAAGAAAATTTTGAACGTTGCCGAATGAAGTACGAATCGAGACACAAAGTCAAAATCGCATTGAATACAGATCAAAAGCTTGAACCGGTTAAGTTGAGTTGAAGTGTGAACACTCTACTGAGACAACCCTAAGATACATCTATCTATATATGCTACAAATAGATCATTTGAATGGTGTTGTCTTTCTACTGCTGCTGCAATAATAATTAGAGTGTTAACTCAAAATTGTCGAGAGAGGACATATGCAGACAACGTGAAAAGGGCAAAAAAAATAAGGTGTGCCAAAGTAGAAGATATCCAAACACAAAGAGATAAAGGTAGAGAAGCCGAGAAGACACAACAAAGACGCAGTTACTGACTAGACTTGTAACAGAAAAGTGTACAAGATTCATTCTGAATCTCTTCTATATTTTTGAAGTTGTAGCTTCATTTTTTGATAGGTTGGTGCCATTAGAAAAACTGAGTTGGTGCTCAGTTAGGAAGTTGACTCTTTCTTAGAGTCGGTGCTCTTGAATGTAACCAATGAGGTTTGTTTGTGAGAATTTTTTTTGTGAGGTTGGATTGGAACAGTAGCTTCTAGCAGCTTTTCTCACCGTGGTTTTTCCCTCTAAGTTTCCACGTTAAAATCTGTTGTTGAGCGTTCTTGTTTATGTGTGTGATCTCTGTTTTGTTCTTTACTTTGCATATACTTTGAGTATCTTGTTTAAAAGCTCTAAGAACTAGGTTTTAGCTCATCTACTGATTCACCCCCCTCTTCTCTCAGTAGATAGTGTGTTCAATACTTTTAGAATTTGAGCAGTGCTAGTGGGTATTGGACAATGAAGGAACAATTTTAGAATACACAAGATTGAACAGTGAGCATTTGAGCACTGAGGGCAAAAATTTCTTCTTACCAACACCAAAAAACAAATTTTCAATCCATCTAAAGACTTTAGCATATCAAGCCACCCATTAGAGATGAAGTGCATCATCTAGAGAGATGATAAAGATTGAAAAAAAATGAGATGCGTCTCGTGCAATGGGAATATCACAGGTAGTATAACCAAAGTTCACTACCATTACCTCGGAGGACCCTAAGATGTGAAATGTTGTGGGGCAACAAATAAATATTCAACGAACCTAGAATATGTAGAATTCATAAATAGAATGAAAGTTAAATTTAATGTGAGTTGTGTTGGATCATTCGCTTCAAAATCAAAGAAAGCTAAAATCCAACATTCAATCTTACAAATGGGCTTCTTGAACAGTTCAAGTTGCTCTCCATCACCATTTGCCCAAGGAAGTGGAAGTGGAAGCAGCGTTCAAAAGTAACAAAGTTCACTGAAGTCAATGTGGAGGCCACAACAAAAGCATGATGTAGACAGGTTAGTAGCGAGATTGTTTTATGTAGAGACCATTCCTTTTAATGTCATCTGTTCTCCACATTTCCAAACCTTCCTAGATGCAACTATTGATTTTCAAAAGGGTTACAAATTGACTTGCTATGAAAGAGTAAGAACTAGTCTTCTTGAAGAGGAAGTAGCAGCCATATTTACTGAATTAGATGGAATAAAAAAAATTGGAAAAAAACATGGTGCACAATAGTAAGTGATGGATGGTCCGATTAAAGAAGACCCCTCCTATATATTTTTGCAATATCCCCTGATGGTGCTATGTTTATAAAATCAAATGATACAAGTAATGAACAAAAAACTTTTTTTTTCATTGCCCAATGCATTGAATCAACAATTTTGGAGATAAGATTAGAGAATGTTGTTCAAGTCATTACAGATAATATAGCTAACTGTAAAGGAGAAGGTGATATACTCATGAATAGATTTTCTCGTCTATTTTGGACACCATGTGCTGCACATGTATTGGATCTTTTGCTTGAAGATCTATCATAATTGGAATGGGTAAATGGTATTGTGATTGAAGGAAAACAAATTTTTAAGTTTATCCTCAATCACCACTTAACATTGAACTTGTATCATTTATTTTCAAAGTGTTAACTTTTATCCCCTACTGAAACAAGATTTGCCACCAATTTCATTACTTTGCAAAAGGAGGTAGAGAAGAGGATAGCATTGAGAAAAATGATGGTTATTGATGAATGGACAGAGTCACAACTATCCAAGGAAGCCCATTCAAAGGATATTGAAAGAATCATCTCAGATGACACATTTTGGGAGGGGGCCAAGAAGGTCATAATGATGTTTGAGCCTATTGTTAAGATTTTGAGAATGGTTGATGAGAATCAACCTTACATGGGCTTTGTATACAAGGGAATGGACAGAGCAAAGGAAGAAATTCAAAAGTTACTTGTAGGGAATGTTGAAGAAGTCAAACACATTTGGGAAATTGTGGACAAGCGATGGCTCATGCGACATCGTGCTCTTTATGTGGCAACTTGCTATTTAGATCCCAAAATAGTAGAGATATATCATGAGGCAGATGAAGAGATAATGAAAGGCATATTTGTAACAATACACATGTTGTTTATTGATGAAAAAGAGAAGGAAACAACGAGACAACTTACTATTTTTAAGAACCAACTGAAAATGTTTGGTATCAAGAAAGCAAAGGCAAATTAGGTGAAGTGGGAACCATCTAAATGGTGGCAGACTTATGGGGCTTCTACTCCACAGTTGCAGAGGATTGCCGTGCGAATCTTCAGCCAGTGTTCCAGTGCTTCTACATGTAAAAGAAACTGGAATACACACGACTTAATCCACACTAACAAGAGGAATCGACTAGGGGCTCAAAAACTCTTTGATCTTGTGTTTGTTCATAGCAATTTACGATTGCTCACTTTCTTGCAAATGAAGATGACAACTCTCGCCTTGGTGAACCATGCTTTGAAGATGAAGAAAATATTGATGTTGTTGATAAGCCAACTAGTGTAGGATTAGATGATGTTGCTCGTAATGATTTTGGTGTAGATGCAGGGTTTGATGTCGCAGATGTTTAAATTTCATTGCCATTTTAATTAATGCTGAAAAATTTAATTTTAAACAAATGATAGTTCACAATTCTCATTGTTATATTTTATATGTATGATGTTGAACATTGAAAATTGAAGTTTAACACTCTATTGGATTTTCTTATCATATGTTATCAACTTATTTATGTTTATGTTTTACAAATATGTATGATGTATTTATTTATTTTAATTTATAATTTTTTACTAACTGAACTACCGAACTAAACTTTTTTCAAAATACCAAACTTCCAAACTTTCTAAACATGGTAACTATGGTTTCAAGCATGATCAAAGGTGGCATTTGAGCTATGTTGGCATCCTATCTTCTGTTGTATTGAAGTTTTAATCTGCATCTTTGTTTGGAGTATGACTTCTTGATTATTGCATATGACACTTGCTGACTTGCACCTTTCAAAGTGGCATTTCATTTGACAAAACCTGCATAAATTCAGGCCTGCTTCTCAAAAGTTGGGGTCCTGCTCCTCAAAAAAGGCACTGGTGTTTTGGTCAGCTAGGAAATTTGCACTCTAAACTGCAGTTTTCTGATTCCTTCCACCAGTAATTTCTTGCTTAAGGCTGTGTTGTAAGCGCTGCACCGCACAAGTTTGGCACTCCAACATTCAACTGAAATCAGCACTGTGCACTTGTCATTATCAGCTGCATTGTTGGCTGTGTGTGGAAGTTTAAAAGGCGTTTCAAACCCGATCATAGCTGCTATGTGGAGGTTTTGGACTGCACCTTGGCCTGACATTGGCTGCTACGTGCAGTTTTGGCTTGAGTTTAGCCAATATATATCACTCATATATGAAAAATGTGCCTTAAACCCAAGAAGCTGAGAAGGTAATCTTTATAAGATAAGTTTAATTCCTTTTAAACTTTTATGCTTTTTCTTTCAAATAAAAGCATATTTTTTATGGAGGATATTCCCATAATAGAGTAATATTATTTTTTGACTTAGTCAAATAATATATAAGTCATTACTGCAAACCAATACATTTCCTTTTTTAGAGTCAAGCAAATTTGGAAAAACAAACAAATTGTGCAAACACAAATAAATTTCAGCATTTGGTATTAATGGTGCCTCTAGTTCGCATTTACTAGTAATGTCATCACGATCAAAATATTGCACTTATAGCCTAATATAGATATAAAGGCATTTGAGGCACCATCCTTATATATCGCCAAGAAGAAACAAGAAAAAAAATCATTTTTTCATTCCCTTCATTACCCATTTGCAACTCTTGCTCTACTTAAATCCCGAAACCAAGAATACTCTGAATATATAGGGTTATTATGCCCATGTACAAATGCTTCTCACTAAACAGATGTTGTAGATAGAGTGAATCTTTTTAACGTATCACCTAGGTACCATGTGTCATTCTACTCTTATGTGCTTTAATGTCTCTTTCACGTGCCGTCAAGTATATAGAAAGGATGAGTTTCTTCTACGTATTGTTGAGTATATAGGAAGGGCAGGCCTATAGAGAGGTTTGGTATATATTGTTCAGGTGGTACATAGAAAATAGAACCTTTTTAAGCGATAGTGAACCAATCCATCATCATATATTGCAAAAATGCACTCAATCAAAACCATTGTTGACACAACACGGGAAGGACTTTTGGTTAGAACGATGAAGACGGGGAGAACACCTTGTTGGAAATATTGTCATTGATGTCAAAGGTCTAGCATTATTGGTGATAAAGGCCCCATTGCATTTAATAGTGTTTTTATGCTTCATATCTTGGCTAATGTGTGTTAATATTTATTTAATATTAATGAATATATTTTTGGTTGCATATAAGTCAAAAGAGGGCCTATGGAGAAGTCAAAGAGTCACAGGGTAAAAAACAAAAGAGGAATGGGAAGTATTTTTTCATGAAGATTCATCTTGAGGAATTCCAAGAGTCACCATATGAAGACAAAAGAGGGTATAGCGCATTTTTCCATAAAGAGACACATTGAGGAATACAAAATGTCACCAAGATAAAGACAAAAGAGGAAAGGACACATTTGCTTATGAAGGATCACCATATTACTTTTCAAATGCAAGAATACGAGGGGTCATGCAAGTTTGGTGCCATTTTCCATGAAGATTGAAGGGTCACAAAGGGTGAATGCCAAAAGTCATTTGGAAAGCTATAAATAAAGGCTTGAGAAGCCATTTGTTATATGCAAGAGAGTGCATGGTTTGTATTTGTTTTCGAAGAAAGAAAAACAAGAGATATTGTAGAGTTCTATCATTTGTTGAGTAAGCAACATTGAGAGATAGTTGTGTTTTGTACACAAGAGGGGTTGGTGCTCCTGTGAGTTGATGCTCACAAATCTTTGCAAAGGGTTGGTGCTCTTATGGATTGGTGCTCACAAATAGTTGCTGTGTTGATGCTCGGCAAAAGGGTTGGTGCTCCTGCAAGTTGGTGCTTGCAAACTTTGTAATTTGAGTTGGTGCTCATTCATATACTTGAGATTGTTCTTCGTGGTTTTTTTCAATTTGGATTTTCACGTAAAAATCTGGTGTCTCTATATCTTGTGTGGTGCATATTATTGTTTCAATTTTATTGCATATCTTGAACATGTGATTAAGTGGTTAAAAAAAAGAAATCAGATTAAGTAAAAGATATATAATATACTGATTCACCCCCTCTCAGTATATTTCATGCTTAACAATTGGTATTAGAGCAGGTTCCTTTTGAAAAAGTTTTACAACTTAAAGGTAGATCAGGGAAGCACGATCGCTGGATCATATGAAGGTTTTTCTACAAATAAGGCACCTTTGTTTGATGGAACAAATTATGCTTTTTAGAGCATACGAATGAAGATTTATTTGATGGCCCTTGGATTCAATATTTGGCAAGCAGTGGTGGAAGAATATGAAGAGCCACAGACACTTGTAACTAATCTGACAGAAAAAAAGGCAAGTGAAAATAACTCTAAAGCTTTAAATGTTATTTTATGTGGTTCAAGTGAATTAGAATTTGTTAAAGTTATGCAATATAAATTTGCTCATGAAAACTTAAGTAACACTTGAGAATATTTACAAAGGTGATGGAAATGTTCAACAAGCTAAGCTTCAGACTTTCAGAAGACAGTTTGAGAGTTTAAAGATGGACGAGGAAAAAAATATAGCAAGTTATATTTTGCGGGTTGATCAAGTAGTTAATCAGATTTAAGGTTTTGGAAAAAAGTTCAAAAAATTAATTGTGGTTCAAAAAGTTTTGAGATCTCTACCATTGAGATATGATGTAAAAATTTCAATAATTGAAGAGATTCTATTCATGGCCATACATGAAGATGCCTCTGCAAACAAAAATACAAATGATCAAGAAGAAGATCAAGATGAAGCCGAAGTGAATCTGGAAGGAGAACTCATTTGTGCTATAGAAAAGTTAAAAGCTTTTGAAACGAAGAATCGAAGATTAAAGCTCCATATCAAAAAAAATGAAAAAGAGTCAAAGAAAATAATTGAAAATATACAAGCACACTTTGAAGAAGCCAAGAAAAATGAAGATCTAATGGCATAGTGGCAAAAAGTAAGTAAAGAATGTGAAAAGTATGTTATTGAAATTGCTTTTTTTGATAGAGCAGCGAATGATTCAAAATTTGAGAATAACACTACTATGTTGAATAAGATATTAGAAAATCAAAGATCAATATTAGATAAGACAAGTATTGGATTTGAAAAAGAGAAAGGCGAGGCCACCACTTTCACAGACAAGGAAAAAAGAAAGAACTATGCTGAAGCTCTTACAAAAGAGGAAATAAAAAGAGAAGTTGAAAATATAGAGGACATCTCAAACAAAGAACGCTGGAGGGAATAGAGCTACAAAAGACAATCAGGTCAGAGATACACAAATAGGTCCTATTTTTATGGTTACTGTTTTTATTGCAATAGATATGGTCATAAAAAAATAAAATGTCAAAAAAGGGCTAACCATTTCAAAAATAAGAAAGAAAGTCATGCAGAGTCAAGCAAAAGCCACAACTCTTTTGCTCCTCTATCAGGGTTTAATGAAGAGGCCATAATATGTTACAAGTGCAACAGCTTCAAACACAACCCGATACTGTAGAAGCATGTTTGAGTCAGTCAAGAAGAACCAGAGTTTCAAAGGGCCATTCATCAAGAAAAAAGTTCAGACAAGCTCATGAAAGAAGAAACACCCTGAAAAATGAACAAAAAATGAACATACAGCTTTGGATACAAGAAATGAACAAAAGCCATGGTTCATTGACAGTGGATGTTTAAAGCACATGACAAGAGACAAAAGCAAGTTCATAACCTTGAAGAAGATCAATGATGACACAATGAAATTCGGAGACAATACTACTCCCAGAATTGCCGAAAAAAGTACACTAAGTTTGGATAATGGTAGAACTAAAATTGAAGATGTTTTGTATGTAAAATGTTTTAAGCATAATTTTTTGAATGCAAGTCAAATGTGTGATCAGGGGCACACACTAAAGTTTTATACAAAAAGTTATAAAATTAAGAGAAAATTCATATGTGTTGATTGCAGATGTTCAGATAATAGAGAATAATTTGTATATGTTATCAGACATCAAAGTTCAAAGATGTTTGAGTCAGATTGAAGAAAGTTGGCTATGACACAATAGAATGGGGCACATAAATTTTGACAATCTTGTCAACATCAACAAAAAGCAAGCAGTCAAAAATCTTTCAAAGATTACAAAGCCATCCGACACGCTTTGTGAACCTTGTCAGTATAGGAAGCAGGCCAAAAGACAATTCAAAACAAGAGTACTCGACCACTCAGATGTTACAGCGTGTTCACACTGATCTATGTGGACCTATGAGAACTCAAAGTATTCAAGGTGAGAAATATTTCATGTTGCTTATTGATGATTTTTCACGTATGACTTGGATAATGTTCTTAAAAACAAATCAAAAGTTTTCAGACATTTCAAAGCATTAGTTGAGAATGAAACCAGTTTGAAGATTAAGTGTTTAAGATTAGATCGAGGAGGAAAATTCATGTCAGATCAATTTATTGAGTTTTGTGAAGACCATGAAATAAAGAGACATTATTCAACAGCCAAAACTCTATAGCAAAATAAAGTAGTTGAACAGAGAAACAGAATAGTTCAGGAGATGGCGAAGACAATGCTAAATGAATCCAAGATACCAAATAAATATTAGAGAGAGACAGTTGCTACAACAGTGCATATTTAGAACAAAGCACTATTGAGAGTCAATAGTGACAAGACCCCTTGTGAACTATGGAAAGACAAATCAGCAAAAGTTGATTATTTCAGAGTTTTCGACAGTAGATGCTTCATAAAAAGAATCGATGAAAAACTTTATAAGTTTGAATCCAAAGCAAATGAAGGTATATTTCTTGGTTATTCTTGTAAAAATAAAGCATATAAATGTTATAACAAAAGAACCAAGAAAATTGTTGAAAGTGCAAGTGTCAGGATAGAAGAAGATGAAACATGAAGAATCAGTGATCCAATAGACATTCTTGAAATCATTGAAGAGAAAAATTTTAAAGAATCAAATGAAGTTAAAAAGTAGAAAAAGGACACCAAAACCCCATCCAAATATGTCCAGAGAAATCATAATGAAAGTGACATCATCGAAAATATAAATGAAAGAATTCGCACCAGAAGAATGATGGTAAGTGAATCTGAGCAAATTAATTTCTCTTTGTTATCTAAAATTCAGCCCAAAACTTTTTTAGAAGCTAAACATGATAAGCATTAAGTTAAGGCAATGGATGAAGAATTAAATCAGATAGAAAAGAATGATACTTGAGAATTAGTGCCTAGACCAAAAGATCACAATGTGATAGGAACAAAATGGGTTTATAGAAATAAGTTGAATAAAAATGAAGAAGTGACTAGAAATAAAGCAAAATTAGTATGTAAAAGATATGCTCAAATTGAGAGAATAGATTTTGAAAAAACTTTTGCACCAATGGCAAGGCTAAATGCTATTAGAATGTTTCTTGCATATGCAGTGTTTAAATATTTCAAAGTGTTTAAGATGGATGTTAAATCTGCCTTCCTAAATAAGAATCTAAAAAAATAGGTCTACATTGAACACCCTAAGGGATTTATTCTCTCAAATATTAGTAGCCATGTATGTAGATTGAAGAAAGCATTGTATGGATTGAAACAAGCTCACAGAACTTGGTATGCAAGACTTGATAAATACTTTTAAGATCAAGGTTTCAAGAGAGGATTTGCTAACAGTAATCTCTACATCAAAACAGAAGGTGAGCATCAATTCATTATTGTGGTATATGTTGATGACAACATTTTTGAAAGAAACATTGAAAAGATGACCAAAAAAATTTCTGATAATATGAAAAAAGAATTTGAGATGTCAATGTTTGAAGAAGCGTCATTTTTCTTAGGATTGCAAATATTTCAGTTAGACAAAGGAATTTTCATATCTCAAAGTAAATATGCCAAAGAAATGTTGAAGAAATTTGGTTTTGAGGATTGTGCACCAGTTCACACACCAATGTGTACAAGAAATAAGGTGAGCAAGGATGAAGATTCTCCTGTTGCAGATCAATCTTTGTATAAATCTATGATTGGTAGTCTTTTATATTTGACAGCATCGAGGCCAGACATCATGCATGCAGTAGGTATGGTTGCAAGATATCAGTCAGCTCCAAAAGATAGTCATGTTCAGTTGGTAAAGAGAATATTTATATATATCAAGGGGACATTGGATTATGAATTGTGGTATCACACAGACAGAGATTTCACTTTAGTTGCTTATGCAAATTCAGATTGGGCAGATTGCTTGGATGATAGAAAAAGTACAAGTGGAAGAGCTTTCTTTCTTGGTGATAGCTTAGTATTATGGTTACGCAAAAAGTAGAATTCAGTATCACTTTTTACAGCTGAAACAGAATATATAGCAATGGTAGTGTTGTACTCAAGTGCTTTGAATGAAACAAACTTTGGAAGATATCAAGGTAAAATATAATGAACCTATTTTTATTTTTTGTAACACAAGTGCTATTAATATTTTGAAGAATCCAGTGATGCATTCAAGAACAAAACATATTCCTATCAGATATCACTTTTTGAGAGAGCAGGTTACAGATCAACAGATTAAGATAAAATATATCAGTATTACAGAGCAGATTGTAGATATTTTCACAAAGGCACTACCAAAAGACATATTTGAATATTTGTGGGAGAAGTTGGGAGTAACTTCTTTTACTTCTTGCCATTGAGGTTCAGCATCAGTTGAGGGGGAGCTAAGTGTTAGCTCCAAGTAGGCCCTTTTCCATTGATGTCAAAGGGGGAGAAGAACATAAATAGGTATAGGTACAAGTATAGGTGTAGAAATAGATACAAAGAACAGGGACAAGTTGCTATAGTAAAGGGGAGTTACTGTATATTTTCAGATGACAGTATGTGCAGATTTCAGGATGTGATAGTTTTGGTTTGAGATTGCCATCAATGACAAAGGGGGAGATTCTTGAAAATATTGTCATTAATGGTGATAAAGGCCCCATTGCATTTAATGGTGTTTTTAATATTCATATCTTGGCTAATGTGTGTTAATATTTATTTAATATTAATGAATATATTTTTAGTTGCATATAAGTCAAAAGAGAGCCCATGGAGAAGTCAAAGAATCACAAGATAAAAGACAAAAGAGGAATGGGATGTATTTTCTCGTGAAGAGTCATCTTGAAGAATTCCAAGAGTCACCATGTGAAGACAAAAGAGGGTATGACGCATTTTTCCATGAAAAGACACTTTGAGAAATACGAAAAGTCACCAAGATAAAGACAAAAGAGGAAAGGACGCATTTGCTTATGAAGGGTCACCATATGACTTTTCAAATACAAAGATGCGAAGGGTCATGCAAGTTTGGTGCTATTTTCCATGAGGATTGGAGGGTCACAAAAAGTGAATGCCAAAAGTCATTTGGAAAGCTATAAATAAAGGCTTGAGAAGCCATTTGTTATATGCAAGAGAGTGCATGGTTTGTATTTGTTTTTCAAGAGAGAAAAGCAGGAGATATTGAAGAGTTCTATCATTTGTTGAGTAAGCAACATTGAGAGATAGTTGTGTTTTGTACACAAGAGGGGTCGGTGCTCACAAATAGTTGTGTTGGTGCTCAGCAAAGGGGTTGGTGCTCCTACAAGTTGGTGCTTGCAAACTTTGTAATTTGAGTTGGTGCTCATTCATATGCTTGAAATTGTTCTCCGTGGTTTTTCTCACTGTGGGTTTCCACGTAAAAATCTAGTGTCTCTCTCTCTCTCTCTATTGTGTGGTGCATATTATTGTTTCAGTTTTATTGCATATCTTGAATATGTGATTAAGTGGTTAAAGAAAAGAAGTCAAATTAAGTAAAAGATATATAATATACTGATTCACCCCCCCCTCAGTATATTTCGTGCTTAACACACCTTCATCTTCAATGACTTGTGAATCGACATTTGTGACAGGGATGCACAACCTACTGAACCTAAAGAAGCAAAGGAGATACCATCCTAGAAGCACAAGAATTCAAACGCATTGGTTTTGATGCAAGTCTCAGTTGATGGAGAGATTTTTCATCACATACAAGGGTGCAACACTCCTTAGGAAACACTGTGCAAATTGAAGAACTTGTATGATTCTCACTTGGAATTCAAGTTCATACAATTGCAATTAAAATTGTTCAATCTTAAGTTGAAGAACGATGATGTCATGAGTTTGGCTTTAGAAATTTGTGTTATCAAACATGAAAATTGTTTAATTTTAAGTTGAAGAACGATGATGTCATGAGTTTGGCTTCAAAAATTCATGCTATCAAACATGATGTTGATATTGCTGATGTAAAAATTGATGTATACATGACCGCCTTCATAAAGGTTCTTCTCCCTACATACTCAACCTACTTGGAGTCTTTGCAAGCAAACTATTTGTTAAATACTCTCACCTTCGATCAATTGATTGAGAAGATGGCCGAAAGATAAAAAGCCTTTGGAAGAATGATTGAGTCCACAAAAGAAAACATTTTCTATGCTAATCAAAAGGGCAATTCTTCGAAGTATGCATAAAAGGATAGAGGCAAAGGGAAAAACAAAAGGCAAGGTGGCAAATCTGACAAAAAAAGTCATTAGGGAAAGAAAAATGATAGACAACATTTGTTCTGCAAACATTGTGAAAGAAAAGGGAGTCGCGCGACTCGTGTACACAACATCATAAGACAAAATTGAAGTCTACAAAAAACAAAAAGATGAAAAGGAAAAAAATAAAAGCACAGAACCAGATTCAACTCAGTTTTCAGGTGAATGTGTGTTTTCTATCTCAAACAAAACAGATAATGTCTTAGTGAGTTCAATCTGGGTTGATGTTTGGGTTCTAGACAGTGGTGCCACACAACATATGATTTTTCAAAGATAGTTCTTTGAGAAGTTTAATCGAGAAAGTTGTGGTCCAATATATTTGGTAGATAAAACAAGTCTACAACCTTAAGGCAAAGGTTCTAATCAACTCAAGTCACCAAGGCTTCCAGACTTCATTCTCCGAAATGTGCTATCTTTCTCAATTGAAAACAAATTTATTGTCTCTAGTGCTCATTCGACAACAAGGCCACTCCATTTGGTTAGATGATGGAGTGGTGAAGGTCACAAGAAAATATGATAATACAGTTGTTCTAACTAGAAATGAGCACGAGAAATTACTAAAAAGCAAGGGTGAGCACCCAATTACAATAAATTTTGCTCATCTAGTTGAAAAAGGAATGTCAGCAAGTCTTCTCTGGCATGCCAAATTTGTGAATATTCACTTTGATAGCATTCGCACAATGCACAAGAATGGTGTTGTAGGCTTGCCAACATTGCCCATAAATTTTGAAAAGTGTGAAGCCTGCATATTGGCCAAACACGAAAGGGAACCATTTCAAAGGTCAAAATGGATAGACAATAAGAAATTGTAGTTGGTTCACTCGATTTGTGTTCTCTACCAATCCTTTCATCTAGGGGTTACAAGTACTTCATGTTGTTCATCGATCACTACATCAAAATAACTTGGGTATACTTTTTGAAGAAAAAATCATAAGCTTACAAAACTTTTTAAAAGTTTCAAACAATATTTAAAAGGAAGCCCGATCCCGCATTGGGACACTCAGGACTGACAATAGTGGTGAATTCATGTCAAAGATGATTGAAACCTATTTCAAACAAAATGGGATCAAACATCATGTCACAGTCCCTTACATTTCTCAATAGAATGGAGTAGTTGAGTAGATAAACAAAACTGTGATGAACATGGTTTGAGCAATATTGTATTTCAAAGGGGTAAATCTGCATTTTTAGGGTAGAAGCAGTTCAAACATCAGTTTATCTCCACAACAAGTCACCATCAACAGTCCAAATAAAAACTCCATATGAGTCCAGTGTGGTCATCTCCCTTCATTGTGACATCTTTGGATTTTTGAATCCACATGTTATGCATTGATTCCCAAAGAGAAAATGAACAAATTGGACCACATGAATCTTAAATACATCATTTTGGGATAACTAGAATCCTCAAAGTTGTATAGACTATTTGATGAGAACAACAGAAAATTTCTCGTTGTAAGAGATGTTGTCTTTTGTGAAACTACAAAGTACACAACAAGCATCAGTTGACAATTGAATCGACTTGAGAAATATGTTAAATTTGAAGTTTTCAAGGAGGTTGATATGGAAGTTCCAAACAGTGAAGGAGGAACTTGTACTTGGGAAACAGTTGAATTCTATGGATTCCTATAATTAAAAATGACACTCCCTCTATGGAAGAAAGTGAAACCTCATCAAAATATGCTCTGATGTCAAAAAATGAAGGAGCTTCAAATAAAGAAAATGAGGAAGCAGTGATTCCGCATGCTATGCAGAAAAAAATTCCAAAATGGGCCAAACAAAGATTGAAAGAATCAGCTTGATGAAGTTAGAAAAATAGACACTTGAAGTGCATATATAGCCACACAACAATCAGACAAATTCCTAGATGAAATTCAAGATAAGATAGAGAAGCTCACTTTAGAAGACACCCCTGAAGAAAAAGTCAACGTTGCTTTTGACTCTTAACCTATTTCCTTCAAACAAGCTGAAAACCTTGATGCATGGAGAAAAACAATGAAAAGTGAATATGATGCATTGGTCAAAAATGGAACTTAGAATTGGTTAATCCTCCAATCTGCTATAAACCCATTTGTTGCAAGTGGGTCTTTTGAACAAATACAAAGTAGAATGTTCATTTGACAAACACAAAGCAAGACTTATCGCAAAAGAATTTGCTAAAAAAAATGAATAGACTACAATGAAATCTTTGTACCAACAACAAAATGGACTACCATTCAAACTTTGTTGGCTTTGGCAACTCAAAACAGATAAAAAGTTCACCAAATGGATGTAAAAATTGCATTTTTGAATGGTGATATCAAAGAAATAGTGTACATGACTAAGCTAAAAAGTTTTGCAATGGACGGCCAAGAGCACAAAGTGTGCACACTCGAAAAATTGTTGTATGCACACTAGAAAAATTGTTGTATGGTTTGAAACAAGCCCCAAGTGCATGGTACGAAAACTCAGTGAGCACCTCTTGTACATGAATTTCAAACGTTAGTTAGAAGATGCAACTTTTTTTGTCAAAACATTTCTATTTATAGTGGTGTATGTGGATGATTTACTCATCACATGAAATAATGAGAGATACATTGCAAAAATTAAAACAAAGTTGGTAAAAGGATTTGAAATGATAGATCTGGGTTATCTTTATTATTATTTGGGTATTGAAGTGATTCAAAAATTAACATATATCTTCATCACTCAACAGAAATATATTGGTGAAATTTTGAGTAAATTCAGAATAACAGATTGTAAATCTATCCGTACACCCATGTAACAAAATCTGAAAGTGACATAGGATACCACAAAATTTGGTATATGTCAATAAATATAGACAACTCATTGGAAATTTAACCTATGTGACCACAACTAGACTAGATATTTCTTTCATTGTTCGTGTTTTTTCTAAATTCATGTAACAACCTAGAGAAAGTCATTGGGTAGCAAAAAGAGTTCGTTAATATCTAAAAGGAACACAAAATTTTGGATTCAAATACTTCAAGGCAAGAGACTTCAAACTGGTCGGATATTCAGATTCTGATCATGTTGGTAATTTTGAAGATGGAAAAGCTACTTTGGGCTTTTTGATGAATTTGGAAACCGCAGTCTTTAGTTGGAAGTCAAAGAAACAATCAGTGCCGACATAGTGTTGTTTGGAAGTAAATGAAAAATAGTATTGAAAGCTATTTTAATACTCATTTTCAAGTTTGGCTAAAGGTATAACTCAGTATGTTGAGTTGATTTAATATAAAATGAATGTAGAATAAACTTTTGTAGCATAAATACTCATTAAGTATCCATTTGTTCTCAAGAAGTCTTGTAGACCTATTCTTCCTTAATCCCTCCATCATTACATCTTTTATGTGTCATAGAAATCTAAGAAAAACATTAATTTTATATTATAATTTTTATCATTGTATTTTATTTTTATGGATATTATCTCTTAAAATGATCAACACCCTAGAGTCTAATATAGCCTCTATCTCCTCCTCATTTTCTAGTATGTGTGCCTTTGAGTCAAATATTTGTGCTTCTATGTTTTCTACCTCTTCCTCGTGTTTCTATTCATGGACCTCATACAAGTATACCATATTGAATATATGTGATATGTCCATCTCTTCTAGAAACTTGATCTTAGAGGAAATAGATGAAACGTTTTTGCAGGAGTTTACATGGTCCTAATTTATTCATATTCATTTTGTTATATGTTTCCCATGGGTGTTTCTCTTCATGGAACTCATACACGTATACCATATTGAATATATGCGATATGTCCATCTCTTCTAGAAACTTGATCTTAGAGGAAATAGATGGAATGTTTTTGCAGGAGCTTATATTGTCCTAATTTATTCATCTTCATTTTGTTATATGTTTCCAATGGGATATTCTCTTCGTACAAATACACATCACATTAGTCTATTCCCTTGAAATCCTTATTTATGCACCTCTCATCTGCATGTTTCCTTTATTGTAGACTACTTGCTCCATCCTCCTTCAAACCGTTTGGTGTAACTTGGGCATATACTCTACCTAGTATTTGATGTTTTCCCTCCTTCAATGTGCCTCTCTAATAATCTCAATTCTGGAACTCCCCTTAGATTGCTTCCATTTACCACCTAAAAAGGAGTTTTCCCTAGTTCTCATATTCATTGAGTTGTTCTACACTAACTTTTATTGTGTGAACACCATGCCCCAATTATTGGGCTTATTCCCAACTACGCATATGAGAAAATTACCAAGGATTCTATTAACCACCTTAGTTTGTCTGTCAATCTGCAGTTGGCATGTTGACCTCAAATTCAACATCATCCCCAACTTCTTCCATAATGTACACCAGAAATGGCCTTCAAAAATCATATCCTTATCAAATATTGTGCTACACAGTAAACCTTGTAATCTCACCACCTCTCTAAATAACAAGTTATCTACATTTTTTGCATCACTTATCTCTCTGCATGTAATAAAATGCAACTTTTTTTAGAATCTATCCACCACAACAAATATGTAATCATTGCTTCTCTATATTATAAGAAATTCTAGCACCGAATTAATGATAATGTCATCCCATGGATTCTATGAGATCGAAAAAGGTCAATACAACCATGCATTATGTCTCCTCCCCTTTTCCAACTTGAATAGTCTACCCCTTCAAATGTTTATGTAGACTGAAGGTTAAAGGTGATCCGATTCATCATAATGTTAGGGTTGGATTATAGGATAATTGATTAGGCAAAATGAGATGAACACAAGCCTTTTTTCAAGGGGAAGGTCATGAACTAAAAGGTTAAGCCATGATTGGTATTTGTAAAGTGTACAAAACTAGTATGACATGTGAAATCAGATTTTCGTATCTACATACCCTTCTCCCTCCAGCCCCACCCTTTAATATAGTGATAATTATTTTCTTTGACTTGGATAAAATTGGCTCTTGACTTGCCTAAATACTACTTCAAATTATTAGAATTGGATTTGGAAAGAATATGTAAGCTTTTCTTAGTGTGCATGTGTCTCAACACTTAAATTTCCAAGCAATAAAATAGGTGGCTTAAATGTGCCTTTATATCAATCCAAAGGGGAAAATCCTCACATTGTCTATACTAAAAATAAAGATCAACCTGTGTGGGAGGGTCTAAATTTGAAAAGTAACTTTTGCTAAGGATTATTCTCAAGACTACAACATAAAATCATAAGAACTCACTTTGTTTTGGTTTATGCATGTCATATAATCATGAATATTGGATATATTATGTGCATGCATTCTTATTTTCCTTTTGATAACTTGTAGATATGTTCTATGCACATAATATGGGGATTTATGATTGCATATTTCAATTATTAAGTGGTTTAAATACATTTTTTGAACCTGGGTTTGGTATAGGGGGTTCTCCTATGAAGGCATTCAATTCCGCAACAAAGAAAATTGTTGTTTTCATGAACAATTTTAGATTCCAAACATTTTCAATAGTAAAAATAGTAGTTAATATAACAATTGGGATTCCTATTTATATCATCATACTCATATTCAATTTCCTGCACCAAAAACAACAAAATAAAATAAAAATAAGATGATTTTCTTGGTTTTTATTGTATTAATAGGCATTCAATTCCCAAAGTAAGTCTTGCATTTCATCCCATGTGAAACTTCTAAGAAAAATATAGACATTATTTGAAGTTCCTATCATCAACTCTAAAGTCATAGAATCAATCGTACAATGCTTTGTAGCATATAAAAGAATAAAAGAGCAAGAAACATGTATAAAGACAAGCACTAAGTTGCTTAGGCAAGAGTGCAGTCATTATTAACTTGGTCATTCAACATAAGTAGAATACATGGCAGCGTCAATAGCAACCAGAGAGATTTTGTGGCTCAAAAGAGTTTTGTCAAATTTACAGGAATAACAGATTTCGTCAGCACCACTCATAGTTGACAACACATCTACATTCAAAGAACAAAGAATCTAGTCTTTCATGACCAAACGAAGCACATCAACACCAAAATTCATTTGATTTGACATTATGTGAAAGATGGCAATGTAAAATGCATTGTCCTACCACAGAGCAACCAACAGACATACATCTTGACAAAAGTGCTTGGAAGAGAAATTTTTTAAAAAGTTCAGAGGCATGATTAGTCTTACAATAACCCCTACAGATTAAGGGGGGGATGTAATATCATTGTACACAATATTAGATAATCCTAGGTATTATCTATAGAAAGCTTTTGTCTCGTAGTGGTACATGAATAGTCTATGTAGGAAAGTCGAATGTCTTCATGGAAGGTGAATTGAATAGTCATATTTTGGCTATAAATATTGTAATTTTTCATTTGTACAATGCAAATATAACTTTGGTTCACACCAAATTCTCATTTTTGTCATTCCAATATTCCTGCCATGACAAAATTGGATAAACACCATGCCTCAATTTGGGTCAAACACAACTTGAACCAGGTAATGGATACATTTTTATCCATGTGAAAACATCTTGAACTAACAAACAAAACAAACTTAAATAAAGTTTTAGATGGAATTTTAAAATCTTCCATCCATGATTATTTTTCCATGCTTTCAACCATTCATACTCTCAAAAAGAAAAGAAATTTTCAATGAGTGACTTACAAGAGTGTAATGTCCTCCAACTCCACATAGAAACCAAGAATAATAAAACTCAAGCACATAGCAGTCACAAAAGTAAACACAACAGTCACCAACGGAAACGCAGCAGTCAAAGAGATTGTGGGAGTCCAAGAGGAAGATCATAGCAGTCCAAGGAGAGATCGCAACAGTCCAAGAGGGTCTATGCAACCTTCAAACATTAATTAAACCATCTTGGGTTTAGCACCATTGTTAAGGAAGATAATTAATTACTTAGATGCTATAAATTAATTAATTCAACTTTAATTACTTGAACAGTCACCACTCTTGGGAAAGATGCAACCTTTGAGGAAAGACACAACCTTTGAGGGAGAGGTTATTATATATTTATATTCATTCGTTGGAGTGGTAAAAAAAATCCAATTATGAATTCAATCATCTAACTCATATAAGCGTCATACTATACCACCACTCTCAAGGACAAAAACTCTTGTGATTATAATAGCCCAAGGACGAAACCCCTTGTGGACTTATATTTTATTTAATTTATTATTTTAAAAGCAATATTTATATTTATTAAAAAATAGATTTTTCGAGAAAACCAAATTAATGTAAAATACTACGATTTGGAATATTACAGTGGTATCAGACCCCTTGTGGACTTATATTTTATTTAATTTATTATTTTAAAAGCAATATTTATATTTATAAAAAAAATAGATTTTTCGAGAAAACCAAATTAGTGTAAAATACTCTGATTTGGAATATTACAGTGGTATCAGAGTTGTTTTTCTTGTCAGCCTATGAACCATGGGGTCGCTACATAAGGAAATTATGGACAGTTTCGAGTCGTACACTGCGCTTTCAATAGAGATTCGAAAAAAAATCTCTTTTTCAAACTTTTTGGAGTTGAAAGAATCATGGAATGGAAATAGACATTATGAAGAAGACGAGTTCATGAATCATAGTTATGGCAGATCAGAATATGAAGATAATTTCAATGTTCAAAAGGTCTTAGAAGAAATAAACTATGATGAATATCATTCAAATTATGGACAAAAAACAAAATTACAAGCAACTAGTACAATTAAACAAAGTGAAAAATCCTTGGAAACTCTAGGTGCTTCGCGCTCAAAAGATGAAGAGAAGACCCTTTCTCTTGGAAAGAAATCAGAGGAAATTTGTGATAAGTTTCTTGACAAAGATGCTGACATGGAGTTGCCTCTAACAAAACCAATAATTGTAGATAAAATAAACAAATCAAAAGGCTTACCAAGAATACAAGTAACCATGTCATTTTGTTCTGATTCAGATATCCATATCCCTGGAATAAGAAGTTTGATGTTGGTCTTCTGACTAGTGGTATGAGATTGAGACAAGAAGTCTCTTACCTTATTATGACAATAGAAATTTTAAGGTCTATGCTCTTCAAAGGAGCAAGCATTATCCATAACATTGAATGGGTTATATTTAATAAAGTGCATTATGTAAAAGATGTTTCCCTTGGTAAAGATTCCCTTAGGAATCTTTTGGAAAGAGGTTTGCCATGCCAGCTTTTGAACTTGAGTACCTGCTGTATCACGAAATTAAATATGCTAGGGCAATTTTTTGCACTTCACACACTAAAGCTAGATTTTAATCGTCATGTTACTTACCTAAAGGCTGCTATAGTTCTTATAGCCAAAGTTGACAAGGCTTTCTATGTGCAAGACTAGAATCACCAATTTTTGGACAAGCGCTGCATTATCAACACTTCCCTCTTTGTTGGAGCTCCGTTTTCAGAATTGTATATGTTGTGATGACACAGGGCAGTGGCCACATTCTTCATTTGAAAAACCCAATTCTCTTGTACATGGAAGCATTGCTTCAAAACCAGACCATATTGCTTGGAGCATAGACTCATCTCCTATTGATCACGAGGGTGTTAGATTTCCAGATTCAGAACTCTCAGAAACAGAAGCAAATTTTCATGACATGTTCTCAGATGATGAGTCAGTTGCATAGCACCATTTAGTACATAGCTCTAGTGATAATTCATCAGATGAAAGTGATATTAAATTAAGATTTGACATGCAAGAGATGCTCCGAGAGGATAGTCCCTCAGATATTCAGTAACAAACAGCTTTTGTGGGAAATATGACAAGAGAGAAAAATGAAATCACAGACAGATTATAATGATGCTAATGTCTTGGAACAATCATTTACGTATATAATGGCAAAGAATTTCTTTGAAAACAATGAAGTTTTTTTTATGCAGAGTGATGAACTAGTCTTGGTTAGAGATAGGGAAATACCGGGAAGTCTCGATGTAGTTTCTCATAATGCATTTGATAGTGGTGCTTCATTTGATACATTTTATAGTGCAGCTGAGAGCCCCACACTAGGTGAGGTAGGTGCAAGAAGCACTAGAAAAGAGACTTCTAGTGATGAACTAAATGTTGAATTCCTAGTAATGTCTGCTGCCATTGCAGTCAAACAAAATGCTTCACAATATCCCTCTACAATTTGTTTTGAGAAACATTATCGAGAATTCATGTTAGCCTCATTCCCTGGTTTGAAAGTGTTTGGCAATGTGCCTATATCTCAGTTGGAGAGGAGAGCACAAACAATATTTTCACAACATTTTTAATTGGTGACATACAATAGGAAAGAGAAAGAGAATGTTGCTGCCATTTTAAATGGATGTGAAATCGGGATAGGCTCAGGAATACTCGGGTCTTCCATGCTAAAACGAGTCGGTATAGACCATGGTCATGCTGTTTCATTTCTTAAATGTATTTGTGTCGCCAAAATGGCTTCTTCTACATGGCCAAATAATCACCCCGTTTCTCAATTGAAAAAAAACCCTAGTGATTTAAATAAGAAGTTTCGGCCATGACAATTTGACTATCACCCATTGGATTCTAGTTTGATGGTCTTTGGGATTCTGGATGGGGAAGTAGTTATGATAAACCATAAAAGCGGTAAACTTATTTGTCATGTTTAGTCAGTTGGAGCAAATCACAGTATCCTTGGGCTTTGTTGGTTCAACAAGGACCCTACAAAGCTTATTGTTGGCTCTGATAATGGCACACTCCAATTATATGATGTGAACCCAATGCACACAACAATTCATTGAGGAAGATATGGTGCAAATGGTAGTAATAGAAACCCTGCCTCTTATACATATGAAGAGTTTGAGTAGTTAACATCTGTTCATATCAATGCAATAGATGATTATTTTCTTGCTAGCGGCTATTCAAAACATGTTGCCCTATATGATATTTGCAGTGGGAGGTGCTTACCAGTTTTTGAAGATCTCCATGGGGAACATATAAATGTCGTGAAATTTGCTCATCATTCTCCCTTCATACCTCCCAATTTACAATTGCTTGAGGACAAACAATTTGAGGACCGGAGGTCTGTAATGTCCTCCAACTCCACACAGCAACCAAGAATAATAAAACTCAAGCACACAACAGTCACAAAAGTAAATGCAGCAGTCACCAAAGGAAACGCAACAGACAAAGGGATCGTGGGAGTCCAAGAGGAATATCATAGCAGTCCAAGGAGAGATCGCAGTAGTCCAAGAGGGTCTATGCATCCTTCAAACATTAATTAAACCATCTTAGGTTTAGCACTATTATTAAGGAAGATAATTAAATACTTAGCTGCTATAAATTAATTAATTCAGCATTAATTACTCGAATAGTCACCACTCTTAGGAAAGACACAACCTTTGAGGAAAGACACAACCTTTGAGGGAGAGGTTATTATATATTTATATTCATTCGTTGGAGTGGAAGAAAAGCATCCAATTATGAATTCAATCATCTAACTCGTATAAGCGTCATGCTATACCACCACTCTCAAGGACAAAAACCCTTGTGATTATAACAGCCCAAGGACGAAACCTCTTGTGGACTTATATTTTATTTAATTTATTATTTTAAAAGCAATATTTATATTTATAAAAAAATAGATTTTATGAGAAAACCAAATTAATGTAAAATATTTTGATTTGGAATATTACGGGGATGACTATCATGTCTATAAATCCATATTTGTCGCTAGTGTAAAATGACATTACTCATACTACCTACTCAGTGATGAAGAACCGGCTGTACAAAGATCAATTCTTGGGCTTCTAACCTGAATATAGACCTTATCATTGTGTAAAGGGACTTTAGGCTGTCGCAGACCACTTTTATGGTGTGATCCTCAAAACTTACTAATACAAGTATACAATCTAAACGAAGTTGCTGAGTTTGTTCTTCAAAGCTGTTTTTTCAGTCTTTCTAGATTCCTAAATAGGTTCAAGTCCATAGGAACAAATATTATTCAATTTATGTTGATGGAAATGAAGATGATTTGATGGGTATTATAGTAATGCATACTCTAATTCCTAGCACAGTTAGGTTCTCTTGGGAATTAGACAGGTTGGCATAATAAATGTTATTCTTAGGCACCTTTTGCAATTGTTGTTATCCTCTCAAGTTTAAACAAATACAATCATGTATACATCACAAAAAATTTGAAGATGTACTTTCTGGTAGTACTGGTAGTATAACTCTCATTACATGAATCTATCTCGAATTCCATTTTACTCAGGGTTTTCAAAAATACACTCCAAATCCATTATGGGAAAACAAGGTAGGTCAATGAGTGCTACAATTGGTTGTCAACTTAGACAAACAGTAAATCGGTTGATACTTCCCTTCTTATGTCAGATGTTAAGGTGGATTTATCGTAGATAGGTGGATCATCTTTGAAGACAATCATTCTCCAACTTGACTTGGGATGAATTGTAGAGGATTCTGATCTATGTATGATGGTCTCTTTCCCCAGAATATAGTGTTTCCATTGTTTGCACATCTGCAAAATAGCATAAAACTCCTTGTCGTATGTCGAATACCTGCACAATTTATCAAAGGTCTCACTGTGATATGAAAATGAGTTCCCATGCTGGATGAGAACCAAGTTAAATGCATACTTTGAGGTATTTGTCTCAATCTCAAAAGACTAGTGCAGATCCGAAAAGACAAGGATTAGTGCTAAACAAAATCTTTGCTTCAACTATGGAGACACCTGATGGTGTGCCTCTGTCCATATGAATTTTGCATTTGCTCCTTTTGTTTCCTTGTTTAGAGGCCACATGATGTGAGAGAACCTAAGCACAAACCTGCAAAAGAAGTTGGGTTGTCCTGAGAAACTAAGGTGTTCTGTGAGTCTTTGGGGCTGTCCAATCCTTGATGACTTGGATCTTATCGAGGTCCACGTGCACACTTTTCTTGTTAATGATGTAACCCAAGTATTGGATACTCCAAGCCAAAGGAACACTTCTCTAGATTGGTGTAGACTTTATCCCAGCATAAGGTGTGAAGAACCTATTGAACATGTTGCACATGCTCCTCCCAATGTCTTACTAAAGACAAGGACTTCGTCTAGGTAAACAACCACAAGAATTTGTAGACACATTAAATTCATTTTATTGACACTATTCTTGCTAAGGGCTTATTGCCACATTAATCTCCCAAAATGTATGCATTTGTACACATTGGGATTGGGGTGAGCTGACTTCAAGCACTTCGTGAGAGGTGTCGTGTGTGCCTCTTTATACCACCACCTATCTACCTCCTTAATACCAAATGAGTATGTCTAGGTTCCATTCCCCTATTTATAGGACAAATCCTAGGAATTTCTAAATGAATGAAGAACAACTACTATTTTGAGTGCACACGCAAATCCCCTTAGAAAAGAAAAACAGGAAATAGGCTTAAGGAGCTTAACTAAAGGAAGATAAGTTGCAAATAGGCTTTGAAGATTCAAGAGTAGGAGCTATGCCATCAAGGTATACAAAATATTTGGAGTATCCAACTATGATCTACTTAGGGTTTCTTCTACCCATCTTGACTTCACCTACAACCATCTCTCACAAAGTACTCAAATCCAAAGGGGGTAATTTATGCATCAACAAGTCAACTCAAGGTAAGCATCCCTAACCCTATCCTTTGTCTTTTCATGCATGATTGATTTATGAATGTTGTATGTTCCATTTGTTTGATAATGTACTGCATGCTTGTTATCATTTACTTTATTGCTTTATTTACATTATTGCTATTAAAGCTCTACCCTTTACCATAGTACTTGACCTAATTACCATATCTCTCAATTAACCGCCTAATGACACCTGGTATCTAGTATGTTCCTCTACCCTCCTATAAATAGTGACTGTATGTGTAGTTCCATTCCAACCTTCTTTACACACAACCCCAGCCTCTAGCTCCATCTACTTTGTAGACTAACATTATTATGCATTGGAACTAGAATGGTCTTCAACCTTTACCTATTTAGAGGCTCGTTGAAATATCCCGAGCCAATTTTTTTGAAATTTTTAGTTATTGGATTTCAACATTACAAGTAAATACCGTTAAGGTTAGAAGATAAACCCAAACGTACTGAAACAACTCTAAATGCTAGAAATGGAACTCAACGTCCAGTATGTGCTACCCAATCCAAGGCGGAGTAAGGGGCGACCATAAGACGGAGTAAATTACAAAACAAAGGAACTCTACGTCAAGTATGTGCTTCCCAATCCAAAGCGGAGTAAGGGGCGACCATATGACGGAGTGAAATTACTAACAATGCTTTAATGGGAAATTCTGAAGAATGAAACTACTCCACACCCAGCATGTGCTTGCTAACCCCAGAAGGGAAAGTAGCTACCATAGGGCAGAGCTCTACACCCAGAATGTGCTTGCTAACCCCAATAGGGAAAGTAGCTACCATAGGGCGGAGCTATAAACTAATACAATAAATTTATTAGAAACTGAACTTTTGTAATCAGATTTGAACAAGTAAAGAATGGCTGCCAGTACTACTGTCAGCTTTACAAAATAAGAAGGATCTGTATGCCAATGTCGTCAGAAGTAGAAAGATTAGCATTACATCATAGAATATTATCCATATCATGGATAGTCATGCCCAACAATGAAAGATTCAAGAGCAATATAATAATTTCAGTTTTGAATACAATTTTGCTCTTAGAAAGAAGAAAAACCAACAACCTATTAAATTCTTCAGATGTTCATAACTCACCCAAAACTTGTTCAATCTTGCTGATTTCTGTTGCAAAGTCTCTTCCTTAAGATGGCGCCCAAGTTAGCATAAAAAATCAGACCCAATCTGCATCCAAGAATTGTTACACGGATTCCAATGCAACCCAAAGGGGCGTCCCAGCTGAATAGGGCGATTTGCTCTAGAAATTAATTGCAAGCTTTAAAAATTCTATAAATTTGAGAATAGGGGCGCCTAAGCCTAGCCAAAATATTGAACTAATACCCAGAACCTTTTGTTTTGTATTTTCTGATTTATGAATAAAAACATAGATCTGCCTTATACAGAATACAATAACTGAAAACACTAATATACCAAATAAACTAACAATGAAATAACTGGGATCAATACACAACTAAATACAAATATCAAAGACTGAATCACCACTAGATGCTGTCTTGCAAGCATGAAGCGATGCCCTAGCTAGGAGGCCTTCATTCCCCGAAGCAATTCCAGAGCCAAAGTGGCAGCATAACCATGTAGTAGACCAAGATGATGAAATGAGAACCCAATGTTTTCTTTTATAGGCTTCAGTTGGCCTCCCTTGAAGCCTTATCTCCAAAAGTGGCGCCCTTTTCCATGCAATGATGGCGCCCCCCTTCAAGTCCACCTTTTTTTAAAATAACATTAAGTTATGCGACTAGGCCAAGGTCATAACGTTAAAATATAATGTTATTTTTAAGTGAAATAACTTATTTCTCCAAGATCGCATTCTGAAGCCGAAACTGAATGAGTCAACTGAAAGGGAAAGTTAATTCCTTAAGACAAACCTGCTAGTTGCCAAAAATAGAATTTACTAAAAATAGTAAATTCTTGGAAATGCTCAAAAAGCTGAAACAAACATACCCCCGCGAAGCTCTCGAAAAACCCAGAAAGAATCTGCCAGCAAAACTCCGAGCAAGGACATCCTAAAAAATAGGAAACCCTAATTTGCACCTTCCGAATAGCCTACGGGTTTCCAGAACTAGGCCAACGGTCACTGTGAGATCAGGTTTGAGAAGGGGACATTACAGTCCGCCCTTCCCAAAATTGCTTGTCCTCAAGCAATCGCAAACTAGGATGCTGCAATATCTCATCATTTTCCCAAGTTGCATCCTCCATAGGTAGGTCCTTCCACTTTACCAAGTATTCTCTGATGGTTCTTTTCCTCAAAGAACGTTCTCGGACATCAAGTATCTCCTCTGGAATTAGAGCCAACTGTCCCTCTTCATCCAAAGGTGGCAACTGTGATGAAGCAATCACATTATGTCCAAGTGCCTTCTTGAGGCGAGACACGTGGAAGACGTTATGCACTCTGCTATCAGAAGGTAGCTCTAATTCATAAGCTACTTCTCCAACTTTTCTGTTGACCCTAAAGGGCCCATAGAAGCGAGGTTTGAGCTTCTCAGCTCCACTCTTCTTGAGAGTAGACTGTCTATATGGTTGTAATCGAAGATAGACCATATCCCCAACCTCGAAAGAATGCTCAACCCGCCTCTGATCCGCATACAACTTTTGCTGATTTTGTGCAATCTGCAAATTATCCTTCGAGGATTTCATTATGTCTTGACTATGCTGCAACAAATCCTTGGCTAGGGGTGCTTTGCTGTCACCAAACACCAAATCTGCAAAACTAGGTGCCTCATACCCGTAAAGTGCCAAGAAAGGAGACATCTTAATTGACATATGAAAAGTAGAGTTGTAGCAGTACTCACCTGTATGCAGCCACTTGACCCAAGTTCTTTGCTGTTCTGACACATAATTTCTCAAGTAGCCTTCCAACCACTTGTTCACCACTTCAGTTTGCCCATCTGTTTGGGGATGGTAGCTAGTGCTTGGGGTGAGCACAGTGCCACTCATTCTGAAGACTTCTTGCCAAAATTTACTTAGGAACTTGCTGTCCCTATCACTCACGATGTTCTTTGGCAATCCATGCAGCCTAAACACTTCTTGAAAAAATAGATCTGCAACTTGGGCTACAGAAAAAGCGCTGGTAATGGCGAAGAAGTGAGCAAATTTGGTTAGCCAATCCACCACTACATAGATGCGATCCTTCCCTTGGGCCTTGGGCAACCCTGTGATGAAGTCCATCGAGATACTTTCCCATTTTTGATTGGGAATAGGGAGTGGTTGCAGTAAACCGGCCGGTAATGTATGCTCATTTTTATTTGCTTGACAAACAGGACACTCTTGAATGTAGCGTTGTACCTCCCCTTTCAATCCCTTCCAAGAAAACCTTTCTCGGATCTGCCTATATGTCTTGAAAAAACCTTGGTGACCAGCAACTGGAATATCATGAAAAGTCAAAAGAATCTTCTTCTTCAGCTTAGAATCAGCGACCAGAAAGATTCTTCTCTTATAATGTATCAATCCCTCAACCATCTTGTACCTTTCATCATGAAAAGTACCCTCAAGAATGCTGGTTGTGAACTGATTTTTAGCATAATCAGCAAGCAACATGTCTCTCCAATCTGCAGTAAGCTCACACAATGAGCTAAGATGAGGTCTCCTGGAGAGAGCATCGACCACGATATTATTTTTTCCTTTTACATATTCAATGTCAAAGTCGTAAGCTTGAAGCTTACTCACCCATTTCTGTTGCCTCTCATTTAGATCTTTCTGGTGCATGAAATGCTTGAGGCTATTGTGGTCAGTCTTAACCACGAACTTGTTCCCCACCAAGTACTGCCTGAACTTGGCTAATGCATGCATAATAGCAAGCATTTCTTTGTCATAGATTGAATATGTCCTTTCAACACCTCGTAATTTTCTGCTCTCAAACACGATAGGGTGTTTATCTTGCATCGGGACAGCGCCCACTCCTTCACCTGATGCATCACATTGCAACTCGAATGGCTTGGAGAAATACGGTATTGCCAAAACCGAACACGAGCTCATGATCTTCTTGAACTTGTCAAAAACAATTTGAGCCTTTTCTGACCAAACAAAGGCTCCCTTTTTGGTGAGATCAGTAAGGGGAGCAGCATTCTGTGAATACCCCTTTACGAATCTCCGATAAAACCCACAAAGACCCAAAAAACCTTTCAACTGAGTTAAGCTCTCAGGAGGTGGCCAATCAACTACTGCTTTGATCTTCTCTGGGTCCACCTTCACTCCCTCAGCACTGACTATGTGGCCAAGGTATAGTAACTCCGTCATCCCAAATTCACATTTGGAAGCTTTTGCAAACAAGCTCTCAGATTCCATGATACTAAGCACTTCCTCCAAGTGCTTAAGATGATCTCCCCAAGTCTTGCTGTAAATCAGAATGTCATCAAAAATTATTAACACAAACCTCCTTAAATGACTCTGAAAAATACGATTCATGCAAGACTGAAAGGTAGCCGGAGCATTAGTCAACCCAAATGGCATGACTAAGAATTCGAAATGGCCATAGTGACATCTGAAAGCTGTCTTCTCCACATCCGATCCCTTCATTCGAATCTGATAGTATCCTGATCTCAGATCAATCTTTGAGAAGAACTTGGCACCATGTAGCTCATCAATGAGCTCATCTATCCTGGGTATGGGATATCTGTTTTTGACGGTGCTTTGATTCAAAGCACGATAATCCACACACATGCGCATGGTACCATCCTTCTTCTTCACAAGAACCACTGCAGAAGCAACGAGGCTCTTGCTTGGGCGTATGAAACCCATCTTCAAGAGTTCTTGAATATTCTTCTCGATCTCGTCTTTTTACCTCTTCGGATACCGATATGGAGTTATGATCACCGGTTTTGCTCCTTCTTTGAGCTCAATGATGTGTTCTGAACCTCTATCAGGAGGTGGTCCAGGAAGTAAATCAGCAAACACTTTACTCTTCTTGGTGAGTAAAGATTGAATATCAGGGGGATACTCTATTTTCGTTTCAGCAGGACTAGCTGGAAGAACCATGCATTCCGCAGCCCAGTCCACTTGGTCATGACGTATCAACCTTGCCATCCTTTTGAATGACACAATCCGAGGGCCACCATTTGACATCCCTCTCAACACCACCTTCTTTCCATCAGATTGAAACTTGAGTTCCATGGTTTGCAAATTTAAAGAGATCTCTCCAAGAGATCGCAGCCACTGAATGCCAAAGACAGCATCCGTATCTCCAATATTAACCACATAGAAGTCATCTTTGACTTCGTAATTGCCCAATTGCATTGACATGTTGGGAACCCTTTTGGTACAAGAGATGTGGAACCCATCAGCAACTATAACTTTGAACCCTTCAAAATCTTCTGTTTGCAACTCCTTTGCCACCACAACTTCATCAATGAAGTTATGGGTTGCTCCAGTATCAATTAAAGCAACTATACGCTGCCCTTTGATCATCCCACGAATTTTGAAAGACTCATTCTTTTGGAAGCTCGAAAGTTGAGCCAACGTACCACCACTTTCTTTTTCACTTTCGGACTCTTCCGGAACTCTTTCCACTTCACTATCTTCAGGATCAGACTGCTGGTCTGAAAAATCAGAGTTACTCTCACCAGCTGAATAATACTCAATCTGGTGAAATTTGACTCCCTTTGGGCAAACATGTTCTGGAGACCATTTATCTCTACATCGGAAACATAACCCCTTTCTTCAGAGTTCATTGATAGTTTCAGGATCCAATCTTGTGCCAAGAGGTTTCTGCTGTTTAAACTCCTTTTGGTAAGGCTTTTGATGAAACCTTTTCCCTCTATCCTATTTGTGAAATGATGGTTTGGAATGGAACTTTGCTTTGGGAGCAGCCCACTCCATGTTTCTAGCTTTTTTCATGGCTTCTTGTAAGGATGGTGGATCAAAAGCTTTGATCCATCCCTTGAGTGGCTCCATCAAACCTTCGCTAAATAAGATCACTAATCTTCTCTCAGTGATTCCAGTGACCATAACTGAAAGTCTTTGAAACTCAGCTATGTAGGCATCAACAGTGCCATACTGCTTCAACTGCGCCAACTCCCTAAAATGCACTTCTGGGTCCTTCTCGAACCTCTCAATGAGTCTATTGGTGAATTCATCGTAGCTAGTGATTGACCCATGACCCAAGGTGACTAGGCCATGGTACCACCACTCATGCGCCACCCCATCTAGGTGTAGCGTAGCGAATTTAATCGCGTCTTCTTTAGCCATTGGCCTAAGAGCCAAATAGTTGTCTAGTTTTTGAATCCAAGCACGAGCATAATTATTATCACTTCCATCAAAGTGGGAAAGCAAAACCTTGTTGATAGCTTGATGCAAGTCTCCCTGTGCTGGAGTTCTTCTTTGGTCATAATTTCTCCCTTGTCCCTTACTCTTTCTCTTATGATCTTCATTATAGGACATGTCCATTTTGATGTCATCAGGGAGAGAATCATACTCCGCATGGCCACGTCTCAATTGTTCCACAAATGAAGAATTCTCTTCAGGATCAGGTTGGGTGTTTACTGGTGCTACGAAGGTGGGTTTGAAGGGCCTTGACGAAATGTAAGTGTTGTTTGAAATACGCTGAACAACACTTCCATCAATTTGATTAGAGGCACTAGGCTCTCCTCTATATCCGGAATTGTTCTGGAGAGTTGGGTTCTGACCCACTTTCCCCAACATGAGGGATACCATAGCCATCAAGGCATCCATCTTTTCAAATCTCTTTTCGGGACTTAGTGATCTCTCTCTACCCTTCCCACTATCATTTCTAGTGTTGGTAAACCTCTCGTTACCCCCGACTGATCTCTCACCTTCTGCGATATCTATTTCTTGAGAAGACTCCCAATGAGCCCTCAAGACTTCTGAAGTTGTCTGACCTTCGGGAACATGATACCACTGGAACTGTTTTGCAATTTTCTTATCTTCTCTTGCAATATATCTCTTTTCTCTATCACTCATAGATGGTTTGCTCACAGGATGGCAGGATACGTGGCTCTGATACCACTAAAATATCCCGAGCCAATTTTTTTGAAATTTTTAGTTATTGGATTTCAACATTACAAGTAAATACCGTTAAGGTTAGAAGATAAACCCAAACGTACTGAAACAACTCTAAATGCTAGAAATGGAACTCAATGTCCAGTATATGCTACCCAATCCAAGGCGGAGTAAGGGGCGACCATAAGACGGAGTAAATTACAAAACAAAAGAACTCTACGTCAAGTATGTGCTTCCCAATCCAAAGCGGAGTAAGGGGCGACCATATGACGGAGTGAAATTACTAACAATGCTTTAATGGGAAATACTGAAGAATGAAACTACTCCACACCCAGCATGTGCTTGCTAACCCCAGAAGGGAAAGTAGCTACCATAGGGCAGAGCTCTACACCCAGAATGTGCTTGCTAACCCAATAGGGAAAGTAGCTACCATAGGGCGGAGCTATAAACTAATACAATAAATTTATTAGAAACTAAACTTTTGTAATCAGATTTGAACAAGTAAAGAATGGCTGCCAGTACTACTGTCAGCTTTGCAAAATAAGAAGGATATGTATGCCAATGTCGTCAGAAACATCATAGAATATTATCCATATCATGGATAGTCATGCCCAACAATGAAATATTCAAGAGCAATATAATAATTTCAGTTTTGAATACAATTTTGCTCTTAGAAAGAAGAAAAACCAGCAACCTATTAAATTCTTCAGATGTTCATAACTCACGCAAAACTTGTTCAATCTTGCTGAATTCTGTTGCAAAGTCTCTTCCTTAAGATGGTGCCCAAGTTAGCATCAAAAATCAGACCCAATCTGCATCCAAGAATTGTTACACGGATTCCAATGCAGCCCAAAGGGGCGTCCCAGCGAAATAGGGCGATTTGCTCTAGAAATTAATTGCAAGCTTTAAAAATTCTATAAATTTGAGAATAGGGGCGCCTAAGCCTAGCCAAAATATTGAACTAATACCCAGAACCTTTTTTTTTGTATTTTTTGATTTATGAATAAAAACCTAGATCTGCTTTATACAGAATACAATAACTGAAAACACTAATATACCAAATAAACTAACAATGAAATAACTGGGATCAATACACAACTAAATACAAATATCAAAGACTGAATCACCACTAGATGCTGTCTTGCAAGCATGAAGCGATGCCCTAGCTAGGAGGCCTTCATTCCCCGAAGCAATTCCAGAGCCAAAGCGGCAGCATAACCATGTAGTAGACCAAGATGATGAAATGAGAACCCAATGCTTTCTTTTATAGGCTTCAGTTGGCCTCCCTTGAAGCCTTATCTCCAAAAGTGGCGCCCTTTTCCATGCAATGATGGCGCCCCCCTTCAAGTCCACCTTTTTTTAAAATAACATTAAGTTATGCGACTAGGCCAAGGTCATAACGTTAAGACATAATGTTATTTTTAAGTGAAATAACTTATTTCTCCAAGACCGCATTCTGAAGCCGAAACTGAATGAGTCAACTAAAAGGGAAAGTTAATTCCTTAAGACAAACCTGCTAGCTGCCAAAAATAGAATTTACTAAAAATAGTAAATTCCTGGAAATGCTCAGAAAGCCGAAACAAACATACCCCCGCAAAGCTCTCGAAAAACCCAGAAAGAATCTGCCAGCAAAACTTCGAGCAAGGACATCTTAAAAAATAGGAAACCCTAATTTGCACCTTCCGAATAGCCTACGGGTTTCCAGAACTAGGCCAACGGTCACTGTGAGATCAGGTTTGAGAAGGGGACATTACACTCGTTATATGTAGAGACCCATTTCTAGGCCTAATACATTTATGGTGAACCCAACGTGAATCCAGACCAACTCTAGTTTAGTTATTTTTACATCTAACTTTAAATTTGTCAAGCATTTCTTTTTTTCCTAATCTCTCTCCCATTAGATTCCCTAAGGGTTATTCCCCCATTCCTACAATGGACTTTCTCCAAGGAAACCAAGTAGAGGCCACCCAATGGCCCAACTTCTCTAAAGTGCATTTAGGTATATACACCAATCCCAAACTTGATCATTCCAAGAGCACACCACAAGCTTTCCCTCAATGCAACATCCACCAACTAGTCAAACCTAATGCTTCAACCGACAAAGAAAGCATCGTCCAAATGCAAGGCATGAAGTCTATCATTACATGCATTGACCCGGGCTACCCAACCCAAATTAACAAACCAATACCCAAATAACTTATAGAACTGCCCAAGCAAATCCAATATCTCAAACAACTGTTGAAAAAACCTTAGAAAATTCAAATTTCGAAAATCTGCAAAATACTAACATCAGTAGTCAAGCTCATGGCATAGAAAAAGAGAAAAAAATCCCTACCAACGTCAATGCCCAAGTCAATGATATTTATAGAATCTCCCAATGCCTTTATCAGCAACACAACATTGAAAAAGAGCAAAAAAATTAAAAACTCACACTTGGCCTCTCCTAAGGCGAAATCTGAGATAATTATGACCACTCTTTCGGTTCAACAAAATTCAGATCAGCCCAACTTGCCTAGCAAAATCATGTTCCTTGAACTAAAGAGAACATCTCCTATGCATCATAATCACCTTACAAAACTCTTTTTTGACATGAACATTCCTGAATCATCACCAATTGGCCAAAAGGCTCCATTACATGGTTCCAAATAGCAAAATGCAACAATGCAAAGAGTTGTCCATACAAATTGCCAACCAATCTCTCACAAGTTTCCCATCCAATCTATGACTCCAGACAAAATCCTATATCATATTGATGATCCACCATTCTTTATCCATGCCAAACTAGGTGATGTCTATGTCAAGCGAACCCTCATTGACGAAGGCTCTGACAGTGTTGCCTCCTTCAAATTCATTGAATCCCTTGGATATTCTAGTAACCACCTTAAGACTACCTATAACACTTTTCAAGTCTACGATAGAAGGCAACAACCTCATGTGGGATGCATTTGGCTCCCAACTGTGTTATCTCCTAGAACAGTTAGAGTGAAACTAGTGGTTTTAAACTTCTCACTCATAACATTTTATTTAGCCACCCTTAGACTCTCATCACATGAGGGTCATAGCATCCTCCACTTGCCAAGATGTAAAATTCCTCCACTCAAAATCTATCTACAAATTCCGAGGTGAGATTGATTCCTAAAACTTTGCACAATTCCACCAGCGCGGAGTTTACAAACTCCCCACCTTAGAATAGCTACCATGCATTCCATTTTCTAAATGCCAACAATTCAACTATCCCATTGATTCCATCAAAAGCTACAGTGATCATTCCAAGCTAGTAGGGCAAACACCACCTAACCTCTTGGATTCTGACAATGGTGACCTTGATGAGATCAACATTAAGATAAAAACTAACAACTTGTCTCAAAGTATAATTGACCAATTACCCTCAAATATAAATCCTAGATCTCACAAGAAGCCAAGCAATGAAATCCACATGAAATCATCCTTTGAGAAGAAATCACCCAAAGATAATTCTCAAGCCAATGATATAGTAGTTGAATCACTCAACCTTGATCTAACTACTCCCAATTATGAAGTTGGATATTCTCTAGACGATCCAATTTGTTTGGCTACACCCATGCAAAGCACATGGAAATTTTTAGACCCAAAGAATCCCTTCAAAAAAAAATAAAAACAAACAAAGCTCAACAAAAGTATCAACATGATTAATCTTTGTTCTTGTTTTTAGTGAGAATGATGATGACGTATTATCTAACATTAGTACTCTTAGTGGCATTTCACCCCCAAGAGTCTAGAACTACTTTAGTTCCATGCGTTAACTCTCCATCTGCAAAGTCTTCCCCACCCTCTAGCTCTCCACCCAAGGATTCCCATCATTCATATACCTCAAATCGAAACAATGCACCTTATGACTAGTTACTATTTTTCCAGTTGGACAATGCCCTTGGACATTATACTGAGATATGCAGGGCCTATCAGAGATATGTGGAGCACATAGCTTTGCAAGAGGGCACTCCTAAGGCGAAGAGAGGGAAAATGCTTCCAACATCTCCAAAGTGTCATTTTGTGAATTTCATGGCACTACCACACATTACACAACAAAGTGTCAAGCATATCAACAACATCAGCAAAATCTCTAAAACCAGTGGATTCATTCTCCTCCTCCATCTCACTACTCAAATGATTATTCACATCAATCAGCTTCTCAACGAACTTGAGAAACAGCAATGTTATTGTTAGTTGCATAATTTTTATATACACTCTAAAGAAGATCTTACAGCGTATCATCAGCACTTGAGACAGCAATCACATGATACATGGCCAGAGGTACAACCTCCATATGATCATGAGAATTCTTCACAACGAAAGCAGCGACCTCCCTATGAGCAGCCACATTATGACAATGATAAGAGTTCACATTCAGAGGATGTACCAAATGCCAAAGCTCCATATCATGCTCCTACATTTTCAGTGGACTGCATTCACAAAGGAGTGCTTGCTAGAATTCGGAGATAGTTGAGACACTAGTAGTAGTGAGATAAAAGTTGCAGAAAAAAATTTATACCATCATAGAAGGGGTACGTGATGACACTCTTTAGATTAATATTCTCATTTTTCAGGTGTTTAGCATGCCATTACTATCATGATTTATTTTACAAACATTCTTGAGTTATCCCCTAGATGTTTTACCTAGCAATAATCCCCCCTCGGATCCTCCTTGGTTCCCTTGGGTTCTTACATTTTCTTTTCCCCTCTTGATTTTTATCTAGCAATCATCCGCCTTTGAGTTTTTTCTACCTTTTCTTTATTGGGTTCATCTATAATTTCACTTGTGTTAGTCCTATAATGGTCCACATATACTATCTAAAGACAATAGTACCTGTTTCATTCCAATTCCAACCCGCTTGGGCTTGCCACCACAATCATACATCTACACATTATATTGCATACACTCACACGTACCTCCAAACCCTAGATTCCTAGTCACTTTTTGAGCAAAATGTTCCCCTCTAGTGGTCAATTACTAGCAAGTCATCATTGAACCTTCATATATCAACCAAGGACTATTCACAATCCCCACTTTCCCGCTCCTATTTTCCCCTTTGAGGCGGCTTCAGTAGGAGTCAATATCCAACTCTTTGATAAGATGCAAGTGTAGGAGTATCTCAACATCTAGGCTTTAGGCTTCCCTCTATTTGGCTAGGTGCAAGCTCTCTTAGTAATATCATTGTACAAAACTCTTGTTGGCCTTCCAAAATCTTATGGAGGACAATAGAAAAATTTAAATTTTGTACAATAGTTTTGTAAGGCAACAATACTATGACTTAGAGAGCTTATGCACGATGATTTGAATCTCTTTGTATAAAATAGAGGGAAGATATCACTAAGAGAAGTACACAGATTTTAAGCTCTCTTTGATAAGAAACAATTAAATAAATAAATATATTAATTCAAAGGCCAAAAATCTCAAAATTCAGATGGAAAAATCACAAAAACTTATCACGACCACAAAATCTGTGATAGTGGAGTGAAATAGACCAATCGATTGGGGTAGGACTCTTATCTATTATTCGCGTCACCTGCCTTTTCACATAAGTACACAATCCTCATAGTGGTTGTTGGCTCCAATGTGTCATCAGAAATGGATAAAAATCTATGGGATGGTAGGTGTATACACCTTATGTTCATTTACTGACACTTTTACGTTAAAAGGCTTGTCGGTGCATTAATCTAAGTATATGTTCATGTATACATTGGGATCGAGTGGGCCAGCTCGTGGCACTTTGTGAGAGATTATTTCATGCACCATACTTCCTAATACCACCTTCAAATCATTATGACATCAGTTTATTTTTCCTTGTATGTACTTATTCCCCCATTCTGACCCTTGTTTTTTCCTTTGCCTACATTTAGCCGAGGTTTTCATCCCAGCCGATGGCGTCTTGTAGTAGTCCCCCATTTTAGTTGATGTCATTGATCAAGCCCATGACATACTATCTCCTACGAAATTCTTTGTTTGCCTTCAGTAAGGTTGATGACGTTGGCTTAAATTGAGTTTTGACTTTTATGGTTTGGATCTATATTTATAGGTTCCCTTTTGTCATTTGTCAAAGAGGGACAAACAATCTACTATGTTCATGCTCCCAAATCCACCTTAGGAAGAGAAAAACAAATTATGGCTAAGAGGAGCCTACACCAAAAAAGGAAAATAGCACAAGGCCTTTGAAGATATCAAGAAAAGGAGTTGTACCTCCAAGGTTTACTAAGTCTTTGGAGTCCCCAACTATGGTCTACTTAGGTCTTCTCCCATACATCTTGATTTTACCTACAACAATCTATCACAAATGATACAAGCCAAGGATAATTAATGTGTCAACAAGTCGACCCAAGGTAAGTATCTTAACCCTACACTCTTTCTTTTGTACTTTGGTTGGTATTATTAGATGATTGTTTGTCTCATGTATTAGATAGTACATATTAGCATATGTTTGTTACTTTATTGATATCTTTTACATTCTTATTATTCATAGCTCTCGTTTATTGTCTACTGGCATCTTTACTTTATTATAACTCTTGCTTACCACCTAATGACATTTTAGTTATTGATAGCTCTTGCTTCACAACCTTTAGTTTAGATAGCTCTTGCTTATCATCTAATGACACCCTGAATCTAGTAAGATCCTCCACCTATTGTCTCCTTAGAGATTGTGTAGGTAGATTCCCCTTTTAGATCCTTTACAACCTCCTATGCACACAACTCTTGTCTATAGCCCCAAACCGCTTTCTAGACCAACATCTTGTGTGTGTTGGATCTAGATTAATCTTCTACCTTTCACTATTTTAGAGGATCCTTATATTAGAGACATAATTTAGGCTTACATACATTTTGGTGAACACAACATGAATCTTACCTCATGACTGGTTGGGTCATTTTCATGTTATCTTGATTTTAGCTTCCAAGCTTATCAATCTTTTATCATCTATCTTTCCAACCATGTCACCTCTTAAGGTTTGTTTAGTGCAACTCAACCCCTTTAGATTCTATATTGGTCGCTCCTTTCTCCCTTCTAGGCACACCACTGAGGCTAATGCCTTTTGGTGCACTTTTTCTCAACCTCGACCTACACCAACCATCCAACGTAACATGGTTGAAATCACCCAACAAGATCTACAATAAGGTTCTTATAGAATCTACAAAATAAAAGATCTAGACAATGGTTTTAGAATCACACTAGAATTCCCCTTGTATCTAAATCCAATCCTACATCAATGGTGGCAATGGCACCAAACAATGCCTTACTTCCTAACTCTTCTAGCACAAATCCTAGACAAAATCCCTTATTAGATATCACCCAAGAGCTAATCAAATTGTTGGACCAAATCACTCACATGCAAACTAAAATTGATAATCAAACTACCCAAATGCAAACTCGACTTATGCAAATAGAAAATCAACATCAAGTCATTTGGGGACCATCTAACAAGTGCCCCTCTCCTCATCTCCTTATGGATGTTAATGGGAATTGTATCCAACAACCTCCAATCTGCAACAAGGTACTTTATACATTGCAAAATGAGCCTCTAGCTACCTATATTGCTTCCACGAACATTGGAAGTATTTATCCAAACATTACTTATGACAGGTCCACTAACCTCACTCTACACCCCAAATCTTTGGGAAATATTTGCAAAGAATGGATCAAACAAATACTTATGCAGCTACCAAACTCTTAGCAATAACCCTAATTGGGGATGCACTAGAATGATATAACCAACTTACACTCAACTCAATTGTCAAGCTAGAAGATCTAGTCAATGCTCTAGTCAAATAGTTTCAATGACATGACCTTCTAGAAAACAACCCTTGAAATTCATGAATGCAAAACAATTAGCTCAAGAATCTACCAAATATTGCATAAAACAATGGGAATACATAGCACATAAAGCAGATCATAACATGAATGAAGACAGTCTTTTTGAACTTTTTTTCAATGCTTCAAGACTGAAACTCCAATACAAAGTGAGATCTTCCTCTCCAAAGACATTAGAAGTAGCTTTCAAACAAGCTAAAAGACAAGATATCTCATAACACAATTTGAGCCACTTTAAAAATCTAACGAATCTTTCAAAATAAATGTCATTACTACTAAAACATCTCAAAATAAACCTCTTGAATCATCCCAGCCAAGGATTCCACTTCCCTCAAATACCACCAACTCAACCCACCTGCCCCTGAGTCTCTAAGAGCTCAAACAAATGATGTTGACACCTCCACCTTCTAACATAGATACTACACAATCCTTTCCCCAACGGTACAACTCCAAATTCTGTTGGTGGCACGGCAATTTGGGACATTCTCATAAAAACTGTTGAGATCTCAAAATACTAGCTTACAACCATGTTGAGCTCAAATTTTGTTCATAATGCTATCACACAAATGATACCAAAAATAACTCCTAGCTTCCCAAGGACAACAAAAACCTCAACAAGCTAACATAGCATTCATCCAAGCACCTTCCTCTTCAACTACTACCAACCTTGAGATCAAACACATGAATAACTTCATTGCAAACATTGAAGGAAGTTAACAACCAAAACTACATCAACTCACAATATGTAAACGTGACCAAAGTAAAGTATCAGCATAAGCCTGATCCTAAGGACCCATTTACAAAACCCAAGAAACCCTCTCAAAACAAAATCACACCTTGTAGCCCTTCTGCCAATCCTCCCTTGGAAGACCCATGATGGATCATTCAACACATCTTTGAATACACCAAACATATCCCACAAAGAACACTTCTTGAAACGCTAGCTGAAAAATTAGAAAATCCCAACATCATCGGCCAAGCCGATGACATTCAAGGAAATTTAGAAAATCTCAACATCATCGACCAAGTAGATGACATTAAAAAAAAAATAGTAAATCTCAAAATCATCGGCCTAGCCGATGACATTAAGGAAAAACCAGAAATTTTCAAACTCATTAGTCAAATTGATGACATTCATCCCTAGATCAAAAAACAACCTTAAGTGCCACTATAACATATCTCAAACAAATCAATCAAGAAAATGATGACAAAAGCACAAAATACATAAACTTAGAAATTGACATTGAATACAATGGACCACTACCTCACCTTATCTCAGACTTAGGGGCATCTTATGATGCCCAACATTAGATTAGTTCAAACTTAGAGGCATTTTACGATGCCCACCCTCACCTCAGTTCAAACTTGGAGACATCTTACGATGCCCACCCTCACCTCAATTCAAATTTGGGGGCATCTTATGATGCCCACCCTCACCTCAGATTAGACTTGGGGGCATCTTACAATGCTCACCCTCATCCTTCCTCAAACTTAAGAGCATCTTATGATTCCCACCCTTCTTCAACATCTCACATTCAAAAGAAAGTACTAACCAAGATTCATGTAGCCATTAAAGCCACATAAATACAATTTTGAGGAATCTTCAAGGAGTTGATTAATGCTCATAATCTAAAAAATTATTATGTTTAAGGTATTTTTTCATTTATTTGCATTCAGTTAAGCATGTAGCATAATTTGTATTTCATGCTAGAACTGTTTGCACTATCAATTACATCTTGCATCTTATCTTACTTTATGTAGCAACGTGTTAGTAACATATGAATCATTTTAGCAAGCTCTTTCCCCATTCTCAGCCCTCGCGATCCCTCATGCCTTCTTTATGCTATTTATCTCTTGGATCCTCACTACTTTAGCAAGCCTTTTGGCTACTCACTACTTTAGCATAGCTTTTGGCTCCTCACCACTTCGGCACACCTTTAGTCTCTCAGCTTGTGAGTTTAAGATAATAAGACCCTAGGGAATTAACTAGGCTTCTTCACAAGCTCCCACCTCCTATGCTGCCTATTTCATTTTCTCCCACTCCCAACCATAGTTAAGTGTCTCCTAGAAAGATATGGCAATGGCTGAGAGAGACATTTTAGCTTCCTAAAGTCAGTTCTATTGATTGTAGCAAAACTATTGCAGCCAATGTACATGTCTCTCCTTCACACACGCCCTTTCTTGTGACAAAAGTTTCAATTATGTCCATCATTGTATTATCCCTTTATACATATTGACTAAGGCAAGCCGATTTTTATCATATTTTGCCATTATATCACACTCCCTATTGGGCTTACCAAGATTGGATTCAAGATCCCACTCTTTTCTAAAATACAAATCTAGAAGTATCTATTCATCTTGGTTTCTATGTTCTCCACTATAGCGACTAGGTGTAAGGATTTCTAGTGATGTAATCTTAAAAACCCATTGTCAACCTTCTAAATCTGTATGGAGCACAATAAAAAAGGCAAATGCAACATAAAAAAAATCAAAGTCAAAGTGGAAAATTCCAAAAACCAAATATCAAAGTCAAAAGGAAAAATTCAAAAGTCAATCACAATCATAAAAACATGATCAAAATGAATGGCTAGTTTCCCTATACTAGTTGAAAGCTCAAACTCCACATTTGGCCTCACAATAAAGCCAAAGGCCCATTGGAGTATAGTGGGCCAATAGACTTGGATAGGAGGCATCTTAAATATCATTCGTGTCACATGCCTTTTCACACAAGTACCTAATCCTCACAGTTGATTGTTGGCACTAGTGGGGGAATGGGAACACAATGTGGGAATGTAGGCACCTTTACATTTTCATGCACCGCCTTCATAAAATATAGCTTATACTCCAATAGTTAGCCCAAACCATAGCCTTACAAAACAGGGTTTCTAAACTTTTTGATGGCAAAAACAACTAGTATTTCCAAACAAATTAAAGTGTTTTGACTCCGATGATGAGTTTTACCTCGCCTTGGAGGCACTCTCTTTTCCCTCCATTGTTTCACCTTGACAGACAGACTTGTTTCTAAGTCTCCCCCATAATTTTTACATCATTTTCTTAATTTCTTTCAAACATGCTAGTATCGCTGGAACATTAGGGTTCATGGGTTTAAGATTGTAAGATCTAGGAAATCAATTGCACCTTTGGGTTTACAAGATGCTCTCTCTATCATTGCCTTATTCTTCTTGAATTCCTCTTAGTTATGTTTGGGACATTGAGCTTTTTAACACCTTAGTACCTTTAGGTCTTTTGAACCTAATCTAGCCTTTCCCTTGCAGTTATCTGGACCCATCCTTATAGCATCACGTTTGAGAGATATCGTATTTCACATTCTTTCATTTAGACTCATCTTCGTACACTAGCATTGCATTAGTCTGAGTAGTCTTGCATCATTAGGGTTAACGTAAGCAACTTTTGATGAGGAAATGATCATTAGTTTTGCCCTCCAAAATCAAAACTAAGATATATGCATGCATCCATTTCAGTATAAAGATAAGTCAAGGTACGTATATTTCATTTTCAGCTTCTCAATTATTTCATTAAAATCATTCATTGTTAATTTTGGTAATATGTTTTTCATGATAGCACCATCACTCGCTTCACTATTGTGATGAGCGAAGATCTTTGTTTGTTTTTTTATTTGGGGGGGGGGGGGGATTGGCGGGGTGAGGGGTGGGGGCATTTGTAGACACATTATTTTCATTCCTTGACACTTTTATGTTATAGGGCTTCTTGTCGCATTAATTTCCCTACGTGTATGTTCATGCATACACATGGATCGAGGTGGGTTGGCTTATGGCACTTTGTGAGAGATTATATCATGCACTCTACTTCCTACTACCACCTTCAAATCACCATGACATCAGTGTATTTGTCCTCATAGGTTCTTGTTCCACCTTCTAACCCTATTTTTCCTTTTTTATGCACTTAGTTGATGTCATCAGCCCAATAAATGAGGATTTGTAGTAACCCTATTTTAGTCGACATTATCGGCTAGGCCGACAACATACTATTTTCTGTAGAATTCTTTGTATGCCATTGGTCATGTTGATGACATCAGCTAAAACTAAGATTTGAATTTTAAAATTTTTGGATTTGTATTTATAGCATTCTCTTTTGTCATTTCCCAAAAGAGAAACAAACAATTAGCTTTGTTCTTACTTGCAAATCCATCTCAAGAAGTATAAGAGGAAATAGGGCTAAGAGGAGCTTACACCAAGGCAAGCAAGTTAGCACAAAGTCTTTGAAGATGTCAAGAATAGGAAATTTTCCTTTGAGGTTTACCAAGTTTTTTGAGTCCCCAATTGTGGTCTACTTAGGTCTTCTCCTATACATCTTGACTTCACCCACAACAATATCTCACAAAGTGCTACAAGCCAAGGGGAGATTGATGCACCAACAAGTCAACCAAAGGTTAGTATCCTAACCCTACACTCTTTCTTTTGTAATTTGGTTGGTGTAATTAGATGATTATTTGACTCATGTATTAGGTAGTATAGATTAGCATATTCTTGTTATTTTATTGCTATCTTTTACATTCTTGTTGTCTATAGCTCATGCTTACCACCTGGTGGCATCTTTACTTTGTGATAGTTCTTTCTTATGACCTAATGACATTTTAGTTACTCATAGTTCTTGCTTCACAAAATTTAGTTTAAATAACTCCTCCTTACCATCTAGTGACAACCTGAATTTTGTAAGGTCCTTCACCTACTATCTCCTTGGAGATTGTGTGTAATGTCTTTCTATGATCATTTACAACCACCTGTGCACACACAACCCTTGTCTATAGCCTTGGACCGCTTTGGGGCCCGACATCTCGTGTGTATGTTGGATCTAGAATGGTCTTCTACCTTTTTTTCATTTTGGAGGATCCTTATATTAGAGACCTATTTTAGACTTACATACAGTAGGAATATTAACATTTTCATTCATATCTCATAGCTTTCATATGATAATCTACTTGCTTCACTAGTTAGCTCAAACCATGGCCTTATAAAACAAGGTTCCTAAACATTTCAATGTCAAAAGATCCTAATCTTGCCAAATTGATTAGGGTGTTTTGTCTTTGATAATGATTCATATTTGTGGCACCTCACAATGCTTCATCTTTATTACCCCCAATTTCCCCTTGATGGATATTTGCTATTACATTACCACATCCCAATAATCTTCAATCTTTTCTTAACATGTTTCAAATTTGAATATCAATGCTTCAACTATCTCGTCGACTCCTTGCAAGGTTATAGTGGTCATCTTGAGCTCATTGGGAGAGTTCCACCAAACCTCCTCGATTTTGATGATGATGAGCCCAATGAGATAAACCTCAAAATTAAACACTTGATCTACCTCAACATATCATTGTTTAGTTTCCTCCAAGCTTGAGACCTAGATCTCGCAAGAAAACAAATGAAAAAAATCCTGCAACGTTTTCTTTCGAGAAAAAAATCCCCTAAGAATACTTCCTCCTCTAGCAAAATTGTAGTTGAATCACTCAATGTTGATCTCACTACCCCAGAGTATGACAATGGTTGCACGTTAGATGATCCCTACGTATTTGGTTATATCCGGGCAAAGAATGCAGAGATTTTATCTCATCAAAACTCCCTTCAAATATTTAAACTATGTTGTTTTGGTATAGGTACTGGTACAGGTATGAGTACGTTTCGGAAACATGAAAATGCCATTTTTCAAAAACCTTGATTTGGAAACGCCATGGGTATGTCCGTACAATTTATTACATATATATATATATATATGTATATATATATATATATGTATATGTATATATATGTATATATATATGTATACATATATATATATATATATGTATATGTATATATATATATGTATATGTATATATATATATATACATATACATATATATATATATGTATACATATATATATACATATATATACATATACATATATATATACATATATATATACATATATATATATATATATATATATATATATATATATATATATATATGTATATAAACAATCATTTTTTTATTAAAACACTTGAAAATACATAGTATGAAAATATTTGTATCAAAGATAAAACACTTAAACATATATAGTATTTATTCATTCATTACTTCAAAGACAAAATGTACATACAAATCTAGAATAGATCATATAGATTGCCCTCAAAATCATGGATGCCACTCCCATTATTTTTCAACTTTATCATTTACTGATGCTTTTTCTTTACAAAGGCTCGTCGGTGCATTGAATCTCTCAGAGTGTATGCCTTAAGGGGTGCATTGGGTATAGGGTGGGATCGGCTTGTGGCACTTTGCGAGAGATGTTCTCATACTATTCTATCATACCTAAATCCCTTCATGCAGCCTTAATACCTCCTATGATGTCTCCTTGAAATCTTGAAACCCTGAAATATGGCGAAGTCTAAAACACTAAAATCCTGGAATCTGACTAAGTCTGTGTAATGTCCCTTTTTAAGAATAAAGAAAGTGCAAAGGAACAACACCCAAAGCAAGTCAGCCCATGTGAGGTTTCAAGGGATGTCACTCCTTGGGAAGTCACATCATTTGGGAAAAGCCACTTGATGGGTATTTATGATGGGCAGTTTGTGGAGAAAGAGCATGAGCAGATTTTATTCAATAAATATTCATATTTGGGCAGCAGCTCCAATAATGCATTTGAGGACAAAAACCCTCATTTGTAATTAGACTCAAGAACAAAAACCTTTGAAGTCTATTGTGGTAACTTGATTCAGGAATTACACTTGTGCTTCACTTTGATTATTTGACTATTCTTATTCGGAATATTTGTCCAAGACAGAAATAAAAAATTTACTATTTGAAATCAAAAATTTGTTACATTTGATTTATTTTTATAAGTTCATAAAAAATTGGTGAAAATATCAATGATATAGTTTCCAATAAATAGGATTAAGGAAAAATCCAAATTTAGGTATTTCGATCCCATTGGGATATTACAATCTGAAATATGATAGGATCCTCCAAAACCTAGAATTTGCATTATAGTTCCTAGAGGTTAGAAACCACTCTCAAACATCCTGAAAGTATAACTTAAAAGTATAAGAAACTAAATGTCCCTACCTAAATGTAAACTTATAGTTAGATAGGGACATCTAGTTTCTTATACTTAAATGTTTATTTTATTTATATACTTTATGGTTCGGGCTGGTTTTACAATTTTTTTAATTTTTTGTTGACTTCAACTATTTTTTCTTGCCGGAAATACCCAAAAACACCTTAGAAACACCTGGGTACATGGCAGAAACGTGACGTACATTTTTGGAACATACACATGCGTTTATGGTACATTTCCCGGGTGAACTTGGAGCGTTTTTGTATCATTTCCAGATGGGAACGTGGCAGGGGGGGGGGGGGGGGGGGGGCGGGCGTGGAGGGGAGTGGCGTTTCCTGCAACCTTGTATTTAAACACAAACATCTTGCAATGACAGTATCAACATTTTTAATCTTTCTTCTTACTTTGATGATAATGATGATGATTTACTATTTGTTTTGAGCACTCCTCATACCACAACTAACAATCCTAACACAACTAATGCCAGGCCCCCACCCATGGCTTTCATCCATCGTGAGCCCGCTTAGACTTCAACATCGCACCAATCAAGAGCAAAACCTACAATGTGCAATCTAGCTCATTATCATCCAACCCAATATTGTGCATTACATAAGGCATATGGACACCTTATCCAAAATTGAAGAGCACACATGAAACACTTCAAGCAATTAGCCTCGCAATTACAAGCCCATACAATGGAAAGTCAACAATCATGTTCACCTTCTCCACCTAGGTGCTTTTGCAAGTTGTTGACAATTTTGCCCCCACAGGGAAAATTGTCACACCTACTATTTGGAACTTTGCTATGGTGCCAAGTTTGTCTTGTGAATCAGTTTTGGAGTTCTTAAATGTGCATTTGCAGCCACCCAAGTGGCCATCTACAACAGTTTGAAAGGGTTTTCCTCCTCTTCTAAGCATCAAGTACAGCCAAAAGCCAAGACATACAAGCTGTAAGTTTATTTATTTTGTCTTCCCAAGGATTTTTGCAAGCTATAAGAGGTGGACTATTTCTTCAAACATTTTGTCCGAGAGAAAGAGCTCTCAAAGGATTGTGTAAATGTCCAAAAAAATAAGTGGTAGTCGTTCAAAGTTTATTTTCTTCGGACTTTTTCTCCGAAAGAAAAAGGGAAAAGCACAATTGAAAAGATCCGAAGGGCACTTGCCCTTTGGGAAAGTCCAATTCAAAAGTCCCAAAAGGTATGTACCCTTCGGGTTGGTTCACTTTATGGTTTTCAAGTCAAAACAATTCATCCAAAGGACAATTTCAAAAAACTCCGGTGCCCTTCAAAAACCCGAGTGCCCTTCAAAAAGCACGAAGGGCAACTGCCCTTGTGGAAGGCACTCACGCAGCGAGAGGGCCTTTCATTTTTCCTGAAGGGTCATTTTCAAAAACCCCGAAGGGTATGTACCCTTGCGGGGGACACTTCAAACACGAAGAAGACCTTGGCAAAAATTCTGAAAGACAAAATCAATTTTTCCGAAGGACACCTGCCCTTGTGAAGGGCACTTGGTCGGTGGCAAGACCCTTTCAAAAGTTCTGAAAGGCACTTTTAAGGACAATAGCCCCTGCGGAGGGCACTTGGTCAGTGGTAGGACTGTTTCAAAAGTTCTGAAAGGCACTTTTAAGGACAATAGCCCTTGTGGAGGGCACTTGGTCGGTGGCAGGACACTTTCAAATGTTCTGAAAGGCACTTTTGAGGCGAATAGCCCTTGCGAAGGGCATTTTTGGAAGCAGAAGCCCTTGTGGAGGGCACCTTCATAAAGCGAAGAACAAAAACAAAGTTCCCGAAGCATCTATTCGTAGATTTCATGTGTCCAAAGCTTGTCTTCTTTTCCAATGCAAGGAATTTTCATGCATGACAAAATAGACTTTTGTAAGCGCTGAGTTGGTTTGAGTTTACTCCCTCTCTATTTTTCAACGCCAATCTCTTGGCTTTTGTAATTTTCTATATTAATGGCTTTTCAGTGTTTTAAAATCCATCCCTCTCTTGGTAAGACCAGACTCTGCCCTTGGTGACTTGTGTAGCCTCTTTAATCAATAGGACTGTACTATCGAATTTCAAGTGTTGGCATAGTGTACATTCAATCAACAATTTGCATACGTGGTAGATTTTTTTTCCTTCCCAAATTCTGATTCGTACCTAGTTGCTAGCTTATCATGTTATGCAGGTCACGTTCAGTGTTGTAAATGTCTTTTGTTGAAGCTGTAAGTGGATGTTAGGTGGCTGTAAAGTGTCTTGTATCAGACCTCTCTCCATCGTTTTCTCTCACGTTTTCGTCATTGGATCGAACCTTCTCATGAAATACTTATGCATATTGATCAATTGAAATCAAAGGTCTTTCTTTTTCCTTGTTTATTCAGTATTCAAGGTTCCAAGTAGGGTGATCAACATTCTGGTGTATCACCTTCATTAGGTAGGATTTCCTCTTCAAGTTTCTTTCTCCCTTTTCCATGGTAGTCCGCAACAAAGAGTAGAGATCCTCATTGATACACCTAAGAGAGCTAGCCCTCATAATCTAGAGACTCAATCCACTTAGTAGGTCACCTACAACCTCGGATTGTTTCCATGTTCCAGTAGACCGTGAAGGCTTAAAACCAGCTTCACAAGGATGCAGGGTCTGATTGGCAACAGTTTTTGGCACCCCCGGTGGGACCACAAAAAAGTTCTTTGCATATCTAAAGAGTTTTCGCAGCAGCAAAAGATATTCATCTACATTCAGTTGCAAAGTTCATAGCATCATTCAGGAAATCCGTTCATGCCAAAGGTTACCACAAGATTAGCAAGTAAAGGCATTCCTTTTGAATTTGTAACGTATAAAAGAGCAAGGTCTAAGAGGGCAAATCCATATCCTCAAAGAGAATATTTACCTCCCCCTCATCCTATCGTTCTAAAAACTACAATCCCCACTATCCAGATGGCCATTAGAAATCAAGTGTTTGCTCCATTAAATAGGAGACGTCCACTGAATCTAGCACAGTTTGATGACATAAATGTATCTGCCCTCAAAAGTATTCCATTTTTCTTAAGAGAAAATCTAACAACCCCTATTGAGCATATCCAGGATGTGTCTAATCTTTGTTCAGTTCATAATGTTGTTGAGGATAATGTTGCTATTAGATTGCTTGTTGCTTCTTTCAAAGGAAAAACATTACAGTGGTATAGAACCCTCCCACTTAGATCCATTTTCACTTGGGATAAATTGGGTGCAACCTTAGTCAAACAATTTGAAGACAAATCTGATCACTTATCTTTAGTTGAGCAATTAACTGCCATACAGAGAGCTCATGAGTTCATGTCCGATTTTAATCTCAGATTCTAGAAGACATGGATCAGGATACCGGTTCTGATTAAGCCATCCCCTGAATATGCATTTCTGTATTTTTTGAAAGCTCTTAATTCTAACATTAGTGTGGTGATTCAATCAATGGGTGGTACTACTTTGCCAGATGCTTATAAAGTTGAAATAAGGACAGAAAATAGTTTGATACAAGCAGGTAAACTTTCTCCAAGACTTCTAATGCCCGTATTTCCAGAAATAAATTCTATACCAACCCCTCAAGTTCCTAAAATTTTATCTTTGGCTCCGATTCCAGCACCTCAAGTTCCTACTGCAGCCCCTAATAGTCAAGCTAGTGAGATAGGAGAGTTGAAAGGTTTGCTACAATCTTTTGGAAATAAAATAGTACAACTCAAAAGGCAGCAATTTCAATCAAATAGGCCCTATCAACAGCAAAATCAGAACAAATATCAGTCCTTCAAAGATCAAATGTTTCTTTATCAGGGTTTCAGAGAAAATAGACCACCCTATCAAGCACAAGGAGCCATAACTCCAACTAAGCCATATGCTGCTCTTGATCCGAATGTTCCTTCCACTTCAAAAGCCATTGTTCCAACCCCACCTCAGAATTAATTTGGTGCAGGATTCAGGTTGGCATCCCTCAAATCTCAATAATGCTCAAAACCAAACCTTGGTATCACAGAACATCACCATGCCACAGATGACACAAGAAGAGTTCTCTTTTCAATGAGGTCAATATCAAAATATAGGTTTGACATCACAAGGAGTGACTCATCAAGTTCAAGGGAACCCTGATGCTATTCATGTAAATTGGCAGGTCGATGATCATGTTGATTTTACTCAGAGTGTTAAAACTAACGATTCAAGTGGTCAAGTTGCAGCTATAACCTATCAGAGAACTAAACGAAGAGCTATTAATGAAGCCCAAGCAGTAGCAAATACTTCAAGTACACCTAGTATCGTTGCTAAAAGTACAAAAGAGCAGCTTGCTGCCTGCATAGCCCATAAAAATCAGAATATAGAGGTTAGTAAAGTGCAGCAAATACCTCTAATTCATGAGCAACAAGTACCTCAAAAAGTGCAATCAAAGGTTAGTGCATCTCAGTTTAGTATTGTAGATCAAATAAAGAAGTCTAACATCAGCATTAGCATGTGGGATTCTCTTTCAATTCCAAGGCAAAAGGATAAACTCATTCAAGAACTTTTAGCTCTTGAATTGTCTCCAAAACAGGTTGAGAAAGAAGGTGTTGTCTTAACAAATTCGTATCAACCAACTAAGCAACAGGGGCATCAAGGCGATAATATGTCAAAGGTGGACCAAACTGAGATAAAATAAAATAAAACTCCTTTTTATCTTTCTTTGATAGTGAGTGATACTTTAGTTCATAATTGTATGGTGGATAGTGGAGCTAGCAGTACAGTAATGCCCAAATAAATTGTAGACAAGCTCGGCCTTGTTTATGAGCCAAATACTAAAGGGGTATTGCAGTTGGATGGTTCACCAGCAAAGATGGTAGGCATTATCAAAAATTTGAAATTGACATTACATGCTTGTCCTAACATTATTATTCAGCAAGATGTTGTAGTGGTGGACTTGCCTCTTTATTTCGCTATGTGCCTTTCAAGGGACTTGACCTCAAAGATTGGAGGGTATTTATCAGCTGATTGGACCTATTTGTTGTTTAGAACCAGGTATGGTACAAAGGTAAAACTTCATTCAGAGCCTATTGCACGTTTTTATATAAAGCCTTATACAGCAAGTGTTGTCAATGCAAATTGTATTATCTCAAATGAAATATTACAAACTAGTGATGTAGAAAAGGACTCACCTTTGGATGGAGTTCCAGATTGGTTTCTTGATGAGTGGGCTTCTACCTTACATGAGCATGATCCCTACAAGTTGATTGAAGAGAAAGGTCTTGGTGTGTATTGTCTTCATGAGAACGATGCACCAATTCCAGCCATGGTCAAAGAAGACGAATCTAATGAAGGCTTGTGGCAATTGTACTTTAATGGATCAAGAAATAAGCATGGAATCGGAGCTAGAATAATGTTAATTTCTCCTATAGAACAAAGATATTTCTCCTCTATTAAATTTCAGTTTGGTTGTTCAAACAATATTGCTGAATATGAAACACTAGTTCACGATTTGCAGTGGGCTAGGAAGATGAAAGTCAATTGTTTGCAAGTGTTTAGAGATAGTAAACTTGTAGTTCACCAAGTAAGAGGTTTGAATGTATGCAAGAATTTGTTTCTTAAATCTTACAGACACAAAGTTTGGGACTAGAAGATTTTTAGGCTATTAATATTTAGACAATACCAAGAGATAGGAATAAACATGCTGATAGGTTGGCTGCTATTGGAGCACAATTTAAAATTCCAGCTGATGTAAAAAGTGACAATTTTCAGTCACATATAAAGGTAGTGGTAAGGCCTTTTGTTCCAGATAACCAAGAGAATTCGCAGGTGTTTGAAAATGGCAATCAAATTGTGATATTTTTGCAGGAAGAGACCAATTTTTCTTCAAGAAATCAGTCAAAACACTTACAACAATATGGTGATTAGATTGTACAACTGAAAACGAATAGACTACCCAAGGGATTGGTCACTCTTGAAAATTATTTTAGTGAAAATGATGACCTAAGGAAAGAGAAATCATTCTTATCAACAAAAGAAGAGCACTATGCCAATGTAGAGATTGCAGCTGATAAAATTTTGAAATTGGGCAAGGTATGCACTCCACAAAAGAATGCTTTCATTGATTTATGCACAAGTTTTGTTGATATATTCACATGGCAGTATAGTGATCTCAAAGGTTTTGATCCAAATTTGACTCAACACACCATTGAGTTAGAAGAGGAAACTAAACTAGTGAGACAAAGACAAAGGCCAATCAATCCAATGCTTGAGCCTTTGATGAGCGTTGAGCTTCATAAGCTCATAGAATCAACAATTATATTTCCAATCAAGCACTCAACTTGGGTGGCGAACCTCATTCTAGTACGGAAAAAAAATGGTGAGATTCGTTTGTATGTTGATTTCTATGATTTATGTAGAAACCCCTGTTCTCCCTGATTTCTGATAACTGACTGCTTTGATTGTTTTATCTCGATTTTGCGTTTTTTTGAAAGAAAATGCTGAATAAATTTATATAAAATAATGCAACACCAGAAATGATAGAATCTATTGAAAATATTGATGCCAGACTGTTTATTAATCCTCTGAAATGATTACAAATAAGATCCAATAACGTGCAACAAAAAGGTAATGATATTTTGATGAAAACCTGATTAGTGCTGCAAGCTGAAAGAAACTCTGTGAACGTTCTGTGATAACTTCTGAATAAAGATATCTCCTTGAATGCAATAGATCAGCTGATATTTCACAGCCTCTGAACTGCAACACTGAAGATGGCTCGTTCTCCAATGCCTGTAGACAACTGAAACCCTTGGCTTCGTTCTCTGAAGAAGACTTGATCAAAAACTGATTTCATAACATAATGAGCTCAAGACCCAATGAGACCCTTATATCTCCTCAAAAGTTTCTCTTTTTTTAATTTTTCAATAGCTTTCGAAAACACTTTTAATTATAAAATATAATTAAAAGTGGCCCCTCCAATGATGGCGACCCCTTTAGCAAAAATCACTTAAGTTATAATAAAATATTATAACTTTATATTATAAACTCCAGTTAATTAATATTTAATTAATTCAATTAAATATTAATATCTCTCTCATCATTCATCCGATGCACGAGCCGTCTGAAGCTGTCGACTGAGGAAGTGATTCTGAACGCTATCAATCCATACTGCTAAAAATAGCAGGGGTCCCACGCTGAGTGCTGATTACTGCTAAGAATAGCAACTCAGGCTAGAAGTGTCCGAATGAGCCCGAACGAAAGCCAACTGATCAAGTACTGACAATCCGAAGCTGAGCCAAGCTCCATCAAGAGACCCTCTAACCATGCATATTAACCTACGAGGGCTAAGAATAGGCTAAATCCACCGAACTCTGATGCTCGCAAAAATGGGGACATTACAGTTCGCCCTCCCTGAAATTGCTTGTCCTCAAGCAATCTCTATTGCAAAGAAACCCAACTCCCCGGAAGGCCCAAAATAAGAACTGTGAAGTGTCCCACACATCACTAACTGTCTCCTGTAGCATCAATAAGAACACAACTGCGCAAGCTATCCCTGGATCCCAAACCCAGAGTGAAAGTCTGTCGTGTCTGTCATCCTCAGGCTGCCACTGTGCTCTACTGCCTCCAACTTCACCATGCTGTGAGTGGTGAAGTAACCCAATGGGACCCATCCAATACTCCGTGCCAAAACTGTCACCACCTGGATCCCAATACAATCTGAATTCACATCCATCTGGCATGCGAAGAAAAGAACTTCTAGAAGCATCTGCTACACTGAATCTCTCCCTGTCCTCTGCTAAACCCTCATGAATGTGATAACTGACCAAGCCATCATGCCAACTGACACCGTAGTCATCCTGTAACCATGTACCCATAAGAGAACTCTCTGACATAGAAGTAGCAAACCCTGTTGGATACATATCAACATAATGTAAAACTGATAGCTGTCCCTGCAAGTAATCCCCTGCAAACAGCTGAGTCGGATGCTTGCAGCCGCTAATCCCATCTTCTGAAGATGGTGAATACCCATCCCACAACGGATGGTATAACTCTGGGGCCAATCCACACTGATGCATCATCAAATCCTCTGTGTGTGGACCAACGGAGAAGTGATAAACACTCCTCACTATGCAATCAAGATGAAATGCTCCCTCCTCTGTCAATGGCTGACCATCATAGTCCTGGGGAAACAAATCAGCATAAGTACAAATCTCTATACTGGATGATGCCCCATATATCCCCTATGACGACGATGAAGTAGTGGCGTGATCTGTCACACAACTCTCGGAAAAATCAACTATCTCATCACAAGAGCTCTCAATCAAAACACTCATCCCATCTGAATTGACTGCACCAATATCTGCGATAGATGTAACTACATCCTCACTACAAGTCGTGGAGATAAGATCCTCATCAACTGCCTCTGTATATAACTGTACTGTATCTGCAGCTGGTGGAAACTGTGCCAAACTCAACTCCACGGTAAGCTCCTCCAACCGTGACTGTGACTCTTGAAGGGCCAACTGAGCACTCTCCAACGAGTCCATAGTCACCTCAAGCTCATGAGTGAGCTCATCAACCTGCTCCTCCTTCCTCTGCAATGCATCATAACAAATGCAATCCCACTCGAGAAGAAAATCCCTGTCTGCAAGTAGTTTTAAGTAATTTTGTTTCATCATTCCAATTGCTTCTCGAAGTGCATGTATCTCTGCAAGGGAAAAACCACTATCACCGTGCTCATCTGTCAAAGGAGTACTCCAACCATAAGTAGCTAACATCTGACGAGCAACATCAAAATGCTCAATGGTTGTGGCAATCATATTGTCATTCACTTTTAGTTGCCCAACCAAATGGTGAGAACTTTGTAGCTTATGACCTCCATACAAGTTTCCCGGTTCACAATATGCACTATGATATGAGGCTGATTCGCCCTCTCTCCTCATGATAAGCAGCATCATGTGCGCTTACATCCATGCACACCTCAACATCTAAGGTACTGCTGCTATGTACCTCAAAGGGTGGCTCAACTGATAAGGTAGAAGTTGCTGGTATGACAGTATCTTCACATACTTCTACTCCCAAAGTAATTGCATGCCCATCCAAAGCATGATCCTGGGATTCCATATCAACATATGAACCTTCTAGTTTGTTTTCAAAGGTCTGATTTGGAAAATCAGACTCACCATGACATGAATCCTCCACATACAATGCATCATTAGTAACCAATTCCTGAGTATTTTCATGTGACAATTCAATAGGATCATTTTGCACATGTGAAAACACTGCTGTCTCATGCTCATGCAAAATTTCATCATCGGTGTCATGAAAATCGGAAGTAGCCTCTATATTAGAAACTTCTTGAGTCATCTCTTGCAAGGATGATGTAGATAAATCATTACCCAAAGCTGTGCTAGTGTCTTCTTGAATCAAATCAGCATGTGTATCAAATTCATCATATAAATTTCTGCATACTTCATAGGAATTTGAAGATACCAAATCATTTTGATGAAGAGTTGTATCATCCTTATGTGTAGATTCTCTATCCATTTCATGTGCAAACCATTCATGAGCTATAGTGTGATATTTCTTCCTTGCAAACTCTGTCTTATAGAAAAGACTCGGGTGCAAATCCATGTAACTCATGAAAGGAAGTTCCTTCTTAATTTTTTGAGGAAGAGTGCTATACTCCTTAAACATGCTAATCACCTCTTCTTCTTTGTTTTGTGGTGTTCGACCTCTGCTGGAAGGAAGTGAATTGGATCCTTTAGACTGTCCAAGCTCTGAAAGCGTCCGTTCTACACGCAACAACTCGCGATTGAGCTTGTATTGGGATTGTTCAAGTTCTTTGAATACCTGTTTATTTCTGGACAGTGTTTTGTACTCCTCATAAGCGTCCGTTATCTCATCGGCAAATTTAGAAGCCATGACAACCATTTTGCTGTCCAAGATTGCCAATCTGATCAAAAGAACCTTGATTCTCTACCTCAGAAATTTTGTCAAACAGTTACCATACAATTTTCTTCTGCTGTTAAATGATTTCTCTTTCTGTTCCTGGGTTTATATAATGATATCATGTGCACCAAGGTACCTTCTAAAGACTTAACAGTGACTTACAAATTCAATGCAATACTGATTTATCAGCAATTACAGAACACCAATGACTGAAATCATTATGAAAATGACTATAGAGCATGATGATGTCAAGGAGTGTTCTCTAGTTTATAGAACCCTGCAACTCCTTCAATAACCCAGAAATAACAATTGCAATCAACTTCATGGCCAAAGGCCTTACAAAAATAGGAGCATTATACATTACACTCTCGAGACTATATATATATATGAATACAAATTATTGCATTCATAAACAATTTCTAACCCCGAGCCTAATTGGTTGGGTGCCTATTATTACGGTTCCGGGTTAGAATCCCTTTTACCATCTCGGTTCTGCAACCGAGTACCATACAACGTTCACCCAGAGTTCAAAAAGCCCTCCAAATAGGCGTAACATCAATCCAGACTCGGTCTCGGGCCTTATAAAACCGATGCATAATCAAAAAAACGGCTCGAGTTTGTCCTGCAAGTGATTATCCCTCACCCATGACTAACGGTCCTTGAAGTTATACACCATTCTCCATGGCCTAAGGCCATTATAAAATTGGCGATCTCTTTCCTCTATCGGGACCTCTATCTATGGACAGGCACGTATATTCCATGCTGCACAGCTCGTTCAACGGTGAGCTTCTCTATTTTCGATCCTGGACTGTGTAATCATATCACCTGGCGTCCATGGCCAAAAAGCCTTTCAACGTAGACACCTCCTCGCCCACGGATTCAAAATCCCTCAAAAGGTGTCTATCCTCCTGGCTCCGAATTGTATTTCCATCCTCCATTCAGGACATCGGGACAGTATAATGACATATACCAGGCCTGCAATCATATACTATGCATTCATGGCCAAAAGGCTTTAGAACGTAGATACATTAATCTCCAAGCTCGGCTCAGCTCTGTCTACCCAAATATGAAGTCACACATTCATATTACCAACCCGATAGTCTTCTGATACCACTGTAGATACTACCTGTGCGCCTTCCTTCAGTCAATCGCTGAAGACCGTGATCCTGTCCGTACGCCGTCCGTACTGTCCGGCAGGCCGTACATGTACGGACTGAATAAAAGATATATATATATATTTTTATTTCTTATTAAACCCTTTTGAATACTGTATGATCGTACTTTAAATCAATTCTTTCTTTTTAGTAATTTCAAACCCTAGGAGTATGAAATTCTCTTTTCGAAAACCGACATAGAATGGCAGGAAACCGCTCTGATACCACTGTAGAAACCCCTGTTCTCCCTGATTTCTGATAACTGACTGCTTTGATTGTTTTATCTCGATTTTGCGTTTTTTTGAAAGAAAATGCTGAATAAATTTATATAAAATAATGCAACACCAGAAATGATAGAATCTATTGAAAATATTGATGCCAGACTGTTTATTAATCCTCTGAAATGATTACAAATAAGATCCAATAACATGCAACAAAAAGGTAATGATATTTTGATGAAAACCTGATTAGTGCTGCAAGCTGAAAGAAACTCTGTGAACGTTCTGTGATAACTTCTGAATGAAGATATCTCCTTGAATGCAATAGATCAGCTGATATTTCACAGCCTCTGAACTGCAACACTGAAGATGGCTCGTTCTCCAATGCCTGTAGACAACTGAAACCCTTGGCTTCGTTCTCTGAAGAAGACTTGATCAAAAACTGATTTCATAACATAATGAGCTCAAGACCCAATGAGACCCTTATATCTCCTCAAAAGTTTCTCTTTTTTTAATTTTTCAATAGCTTTTGAAAACACTTTTAATTATAAAATATAATTAAAAGTGGCCCCTCCAATGATGGCGACCCCTTTAGCAAAAATCACTTAAGTTATAATAAAATATTATAACTTTATATTGTAAACTCCAGTTAATTAATATTTAATTAATTCAATTAAATATTAATATCTCTCTCATCATTCATCCGATGCACGAGCCGTCTGAAGCTGTCGACTGAGGAAGTGATTCTGAACGCTATCAATCCATACTGCTAAAAATAGCAGGGGTCCCACGCTGAGTGTTGATTACTGCTAAGAATAGCAACTCAGGCTAGAAGTGTCCGAATGAGCCCGAACGAAAGCCAACTGATCAAGTACTGACAATCCGAAGCTGAGCCAAGCTCCATCAAGAGACCCTCTAACCATGCATATTAACCTACGAGGGCTAAGAATAGGCTAAATCCACCGAACTCTGATGCTCGCAAAAATGGGGACATTACAATTTAAACAAGGCTTTGCTTAAAGACCACTATCCATTGCCATCAATGGAACAAATTTTATAACTTGTTGCAGGTTCAGAGAGGTTTTTCTTGTTGGATGGATATAATGGTTACAATCAGATTTTGATCAAAGAAGAGGACCAATTCAAGACAGCCTTCATGACTAAGTGGAGGACATTTGCATATAGAAAGATGCAATTCGGTTCGTCTAATGCTAGAGCAACCTTTTAGACAGCCATGGATATGGCCTTCCAAGGCCTTCTTAACAAGTTTGTGCTTGTTTATTTGGATGAGATAACAGTGTTTTTAAAAGATGTAGAAGATCATATGGTTCATCTCAATCAAGTTTTCGAAAAGTGTAGGCAATTTGAGATATCTCTAAATCTCAAAAAGTATGTATTTTCAGTTCATGAAAGTAGGCTTTCTTAGACATGTTGTTTCAAAGCATAGTTTAAACATAGATTCTGAAAGGATTCAATCCATTCTTGCACTCTCCTTGCCTAAGAGCAAAAAGGCTTTGCAAAGTTTCTTTGGAAAAATCAACTTTATAAGAAGATATATTTCAGATTTCGCTACTATAACTAAACCACTTACAGCCATGCTAAAAAAAAACCATAACTTCAATTAGTCCAAGGAGGGAGTAAAAGGGTTTGAAGATGTTAAGAAAGCCATAGCAAGTGCTCCTACGCTTTTAAATCTGGATTTTGTAAAAGATTTCATTCTGTATACGTATGCTAATATGGACACCATTTCAATGATTCTTATATAGCAGAATCATAAATATTTGGAGCAGCCAATAGCTTTCTACAACGAAGGCTTGGAGGAGTATGAAACAAGGTATTCTTTTGTTGAAAAGCATGTCCTTTCAGTTATAAGATCTCTGAAAAAATTTAGGCACTTGTCTAATAATAAAATACATCTAATGGTTGCTCATCCAAGCATCAAAGAATTTATTTTGCACAAAGACATAAATGAGAAGAGAGTTGGTTGGATAACCAAGGTAATGGAATATGACGTGAAAATTAAGGTTACAAAGCTAGTTAGAGGCAAAGGACTTTGTGAGCATCTAGCTCAGGACTTACAAGAAATTAATGATGTTTTAGTGTCAAATGATGAAGAGATTGCTACTGTTCACACCTCACCTTCCAGCTGGTTTCGTGATTTGGTAAGCTATTTGCAAGATGGTTTTTACCTCTCTCACCTAAGTGCATCAAAAAAAAAGTATTTTAGATTGCAATCAATTCCATTCTTGCTCGTTGATGGTGTTTTGTTCAAAAAAGATATTAAAGGAATATTACTAAGGTGTGTGGAACCAAGCCAAAATCAAAGATTACTTGAAGAATTTCATGATAGACATTTTTTCACAAGAACTACAACACTTAAAATCATGAGAGGTGAGTACTATTGGCCTACTATATTTGGCGATTGCCATACATGGGTTAGAAAGTGCAAACAATGTGCTATGTTTGTAGAAAAAGTTAAACTTGTAGCCCTGCCCCTTCAACCAATTGCAGTGGATCAGTGTTTTGTCTAGTGGGGATTGGACTTTATTGATCTCATTAATCCTCCTTCGAGTTCAGGGCATAAGTGGATTCTAACGCTACGGATTACTTCACACGTTGGACGGAAGCAATTGCATTGAAAGAAGCAAACGAAACTAACGTTCTTGATTTATATGAAGGTTTGCTTACTAGGTTTGGAGTTCCTTCAAACATTATTTCTGACAATGCAATGGCTTTTGTGGGATCTAGGATCAGCCAATAGGCTGTCCAACACAGAGTGTATCTCAGCACTTCATCAAACTATTATCTACAAGGAAATGGCCTTGTTGAATCTACAAACAAGATCTTCTTAAGGATCATACGAAGGACTATTGAAGCCCAATTTAGCCCTATGCTCTGCTTTTGGATTTAGCCTATTTTTGGGAACTTGTAGGTTAAGCAGAAGCTCGAATCAGGGTTTCCAAACTTCTTGGAGGACGTTTTCGTCTTTTTGTGGAGCTTGCACTTGGAAATGTTGAACTTGGATTGTGGATTCCTTCTGGGTTTTCTGAAAGCTTCGCGGTGATATGTTTTACTTGGCACACAGAGCACTTTCAGGGACTTTCTATTTTTAGTAAGTTCGGGATTGGCACCGGAACGGGATTTTTAGAGTGGGGTTGGATTCGTCTTGTCAAGACCTTTCCAACGAGCTATAGATAATTGGTTTCCGACATCATCTTGGCCTCCGTTTTAAAGTCCGTAAATTAAACATTATTATTTAATTTTGGACCTTGGTGCCTAGGCTCAACGACTTAATGTTGAGGTTGAAAAAAAAAAAGAATTAAAGAGGATTATATTATTTTCCCTCTCATGTTTTATCCCATATACAAGAGGATTTTAGAGACTCCTAGTTGGAAAAGTATAAAAGGAGGAAGAGTGCTCTCATTTCATTATCTTTGGTCTACTACATTGTTATACTTCCGGATTGGCTCTGGAATCGCTTCGAGGAATGAAGGCCACTTAGCTCGGGCATCGCTTCGTATTTGCAAGATAACATCTAGTGGTGATTCAGTCTTTGTGAGTTGCATTTAGTTGTGCATTGTTCTCAGCGTATTGCATTGTTAGTTTTATTTGGCATATTAGTGTTTTCAGCTTGTTGCATTCTTGATACAGCAGAACCATGTTTTAATTATAAATCAGAAAATACCAAAAACAGTGTTTTGGGTAATGGCTTATTGTCTTTGCTAGGCTTGGGCGTCACTATCCTCAAAATTGTAGATTTTTTAGAGACGACAGTAATTTTTAAAAGGAAATCGCCCCTTTCAGCTGGTTGTACATTTCAGATCTCATTAAAATTCGTGTAATTAATTATTGGTTGCATTTTGGGGTCTGTTTTGGGTGTTAGTTTGGGCGCCATCATAAGGAAAGTACTGTGCATCAGGAATCATGTCAATTGAACAAGTTGTTAGTGAGATATGAGCATCTGAGCAATTCCATAGGTTGCTGGTTATTTCTTTTAAAGAGCAGATTTGTATCAGAAATTATTGTATTGCTCTTTGAATGAATTATTGTTTGGGCATGACTATCCAAGATATGGGTAGTACTTTATGATGTAATGCTAATCTTTCAGCTTCTTAAGACATTGGCAGGCGAATCCTTCTTATTTTGTAAAGCTGACAGTAGTACTGGCAGTCATTCTTTGCTTGTTCAGATCTGGTTGTAATTCTCAGTTTCAATTAAAGTCATTGTAATAGTTATAGCTCCGCCCTATGGTAGCTACTTTCCCTTTTTGGGTTAGCAAGCACATTCTGCGTGTTGAGTAGTTTCATCTTTCAGCATTTCTCTTTCAAGCATTGTTATTGTAATACTCCACCATATGGTCGCCTCAACTCCATATTGGATTGGGTAGCACATACTTGGTGTTGAGTTTCTTTAAGCACTGTAAATTTTATTACTCCACCATATGGTCGCCTCAACTCCATCTCGGATTGGGTAGCACATACTTGGTGTTGAGTTCTCTTTCAACACTTGTAGTAGAAGACCCTCTGACCATATACTCGCCATCATCGGTGCCATTCTTGGTTAGAGTTCATTCCAGTTCCGTTTCTGCATTTAAATCCTCTGACCAATGCTCGCCATCATCGGCGCCATACTGGTTAGAGTTGTTTCAGTACGTTTGGGTTTATCTTCTAACTTTAACGGGTACTTGATTGTAATGTTGTAATCTGATAATTGAAAATCAAAGAAAAAATTGGCTCGGATTATTCTTGGTTAGTTTTCCTGCTTTCGTGTTTTTTCCTTCCTATTTTGAGGGAGAAGGTTACTTCAGCCAAGGTCGGGAGGAGATTTTCAATTAGAAATCAGGTTCACTATTTGGGAGCTCGAATAGCATCTATATGGTCTGAGTTTTTTAGCATAGCAGGCATGCTTCCCAGTTGAGTCGCCAAAAATGTTGACAATTTTGCCCCCATAGGGCAAATTGTCACCCCTACTATTCGGAACTTTGCTATGGTGCCAAGTTTGTCTTGTGAATCAGTTTTGGGGTTCTTAAATGTGCATTTGCAGCCACCCAAGTGGCCATCTACAACAGTTTGAAAGGGTTTTCCTCCTCTTTTAAGCATCACGTACAGCTAAAAGCCAAGACATACAAGCTGTAAGTTTATTTATTTTGTCTTCCCAAGGATTTTTTCAGGCTATAAGAGGTGGACTATTTCTTCAGACATTTAGTTCGAGAGAAAGAGCTCTCAAAGGACTGTGTAAAAGTCCGAAAAAATGACTAAGTGGCAGTCGTTCAAAGTTTATTTTCTTCGGACTTTTTGCCTGAAAGAAAAAGGGAAAAGCACAGTTAAAAAGACCCGAAGGGCACCTGCCCTTCAGGAAAGTCCAATTCAAAAGTCCTGAAAGGTATGTACGCTTCGAGTTGGTTCACTTTATGGTTTTCAAGTCAAGACAATTCATCCAAAATACAATTTTAAAAAACACAGGGGCCCTTCAAAAAGCCCGAAGGGCAACTGCCCTTGTGGAAGGCACTCAGGGGATGTGAGGACCTTTCATTTTTCTCAAAGGGTCATTTTCAAAAACCTCGAAGGGTATGTGCCCTTGTGGGGGACACTTCAAGCACGAAGACCTTGGCAAAAGTTCCGAAGGGCAAAATCAGTTTTTTCAAAGGACACTTGCCCTTGTGGAGGCCACTTAGTCGGCGGCAGGACCCTTTCAAAAGTTTCGAAAGGCACTTTTAAGGATAATAGCCCTTGCGGAGGGCACTTGGTCGGTGGCAAGGCCCTTTCAAAAGTTCTAAAAGGCACTTTTGAGGACAAATAGCCCTTGTGAAGGGCATTTTTGGAAGCACAAGCCCTTGCGGAGGGCACCTTCATAAAGCGAAGGACAAAAACAAAGTTCGCCCTTCAGGGAAAGATAGCCAAAGGAGACGAATTCCTTCGAACAAAAAGTCCAAAGGAATTCAAGGAAAAGATCCGACGGAGGATATACTCGAGGAAAAGATCGATAGAAATAAAGCAAAAGCACAAACAAGACTGAACCAGAACTGAACAAGACAAACGCAAAAATAGAGGCACGAGCAAATACTTAAGCAGAACTGAATATGGCCATAAGCATGAACAGTGAATAAAACAAACGCAGAATAAAGACAAAGGCAAGATGAACAAAGATCATGCACAGACTAACATGAGTGACTCCAACTAAGTGAACATGTTTAAGAAAACAAACACGCTTAAGTTATGAAAATAGAGATGTCTTGCATGATGAACGGGCAAAGTGTTAAACGTTTCAAACAACTAGAAATTCCATGCACGCACTCTCGTTTGTCTCAAAGCTTGAAACATTCTGGCGGTTCAAACGTAATGCTTAATTTGGTATTTGCATTGATTTCATGCAAAAGGGAGACTTTCAAACATTCCAACAGTTCCAGTGGATTTGACTACCAGTTGACTAGTTTTCAAGTCAAGACATCTATTCATAGATTTCATGTGTCCAAAGCTTGTCTTCTTCTTCTTCTTTTCCAACGCAAGGAATTTTCATGCAAGACAAAATAGACTTTTGTAAAGGCTGAGTTGGTTTGAGTTCACTCCCTATCTATTTTTCAACGCCAATCTCTTGGCTTTTTGTAATTTTTTATATTAATGGTTTTTCAGCGTTGTAAAATCCATCCCTCTCTTGGTAAGACCAGACTCTGCCATTGGTGAGTTGTGTAGCCTCTTTAATCAATAGGACTGTACTATTGGATTTCAAGTGCTGACATAGTGTACATTCAGCAATTTGCATACGTGATAGATTTCTATCTTATCCCAAATTTTGATTTGTACCTAGTTGCTAGCTTATCATGTTATGCAGGTCATGTTCAGTGTTTTAAATGTATTTTGTTGAAGCTGTAAGTGGATGTTAGGTGGCTGTAAAGTGTCTTGTATCAGACCTCTCTCCATCATTTTCCCTCATGTTTTCGTTATTGGATCGAACCTTCTCATGAAATACTTATGCATATTGATCAATTGAAATCAAAGGTCTTCAAATTCCCTTGTTTGTTTAGTGTTCAAGGTTCCAAGTAGGGTGGATCAACATTTTGGTGTATCACCTTCATTAGGTAGCATTTCCTCTTCAAATTTATTTCTCCCTTTTCCATGGTAGTCTACAACACGGAGTAAAGATCCTCATTGATACAACTAAGAGAGCTAGCCCTCATAATCTGGAGACTCAATCCACTTAGCAGGTCACCCACAACCTTATAGATTGTTTCCATGTTCCAGTAGACCGTGAAGGCTTAAAACTACTTTCACAAGGATGCAGGGTCTGATTGACAACACAAGTTTCATAACACTACTATACACGTTACAACTAATTGTCGAGCCTATCAAAAACATCCTGAGTCCCTTTGCACCCAACATAGTCGATCGCCATCACTTTCACATCACTCAAATAATCGATCTCCCAAGACATCCCCCACACACTTCCCCAAGAAAACAGAAGAACTATGTTTTTAGCATGATTGCTATTCCCACTCCACATATAAGTGTTGAGTATACTAGCAGCATAATCAACAATTTCAACGATCGGAGGAACAACCTCCCCATAAAACAACCTAGTCAACTAAAAGAATATCGTCCCCATATACATCATTCATAGTTGGAGGATCAGTGTCCTCACAATTCTACTACTACTTTCTCCATCCAAGTTATTCAGAAGGCTATTCTTGCAAGCCATGGTTAAAGCAAGATACAAATTACAACAAGAAATCTATAAAGTTGTCAATGAAGTATATAATAGTATTCTAAAACACCTTTGAGCTATCATATGTTCCCATGTTGTCGTACTACATTCAGCACTTTTATTTCTCTTATGCACTTACTCTCTTGGGTTTATCCAACCTTGTTAACTTAACGTTACCTTGGTAGTTTATTTTTCATGTCTTCCCTCTTGGGTTTATCTAGCCTTGTTAACTTAACGTTACCTTGGTAGTTTATTTTTCATATCTTCCCTCTCAGGTCTACTCAACATTGTTAACTTAACGTTACCATCATAGTTTACTTTTCATGTCCTTCCTCTTGGGTTTATCCAACCATCGCACTTTGTTGGCCCTTCGGTAGCTTATTTTTTATTTCCATACCCTCTGTCTCTCCTCTTGGGTTTTACCTATATCTTTTCTTGTGCTAGCCCTATAAAAAGTTTACATTTCCTATCTACTGACAATGCTAGCTATTTCCTCCATTTCACTCTAACCCTTGGACTTACTTTCCCACTCATGTACTTATTACACTATTTGATGCACATTCACATATACTTCCAAATCCTATTATTTCTAGTATCTTCTGAAGTAAAATCTCCCTTCTCATGATCAATTACTAGCATGCAATCATTGCACCATCTTACCTTTTTCAACAGACTAATAACAACCCCCATTTTTCCACACTTATTTTTCACTTGAGGCACACTTAGGTCAGAGATGAGATCACACTCTCTTCTAAAATGTAGTGATCCATAAGGATTCAAAAATACAATCCATCAATGGCCCTAGCACACCAACAAAGCCTCCCGCACTTTAAATTTTCCAAGTAGTACTCACTTGCTCAAAAAGTTCCAACAAGACAACAATGATTTGTTGTCCCTGTACCCGCATGACACCAAAACTCTGTTCTTTCACCATTTGTTCTTGTGGAGATGAAAATTCATCAAACTACAATCAAAAACTTCGTTTCCCTGAGTACATCCCACAAATATAAGTTTTAGAAAATTCAAAGCATGTTTCGAGTGTTTTTCATTGTGAGGGATGATTGAATTACCCTGGGTACACTAGAGTTTTGCCCGGCCCCCATAATCTCCTAGTGAGGTATCTCAGGGGAGTTTTGCCCAACTCCCAACCCCCGTAATCTCCTAGTGAGGTATCTCATGGTGAAACAAACTCTTTCAAGACCATTGTACCCTGTTCCCCACAATCTCATAAACATTTTTTTACCGTCAAATGTGTGTGGAAATCTCCATGCCCTTGCTAAATGTCATGTCCCTCTTTTGATGGGGACATGGTGGAAGACCCTTAGCCTTTAAACCCTACCTGAGGGCTAAGGGACAAGTATAAAAGGAAGTGAATATTAAAATGTTTTAATCGAATGTGTAAAAGTACCTTTTTTGAAAAGTACTTATGTTTCTTATTTCACTTAAAGGACCTTTAAGGGTCTTAAGGACTTAAGTGATTTAAAGGTCTTAAGGACTTAAGTGATTTTAAGAAACGATCATAAGGAAAGGTATTTTAAATCAATTTTTATATTACCCTCCCTTTCTCTTTTTGGGCATCGCACTTGGAGAGCTACAAAAGTGAAGAGGAATCATTTGGTGAGGGCATGTCATGGTTTGAATATTTAAAATTTGGTCTATTAGCACGCAAATGCTAAGCCAATTGCTTTGAAGATGAAACCCTTCAAGCAAACAAAGTTAGGGGACAAAAAACCCTCTTCTTTCTTTGGGTTAACTCCATTCGGGGGTTATCATTGGATTCATTTGGTCATTCAAGGGTGTTTTAAACACCATTTGTTATTTTCAGGTTGACGCCTTGCTTTTAGAAGAGTGGCGACTTGGCTGAAGGAGTGAAATTTCACTCTTTAATGGATTTTGTGCCCTAGGGGCAATTGTGAATTTATTTGCAAATTTCTACATAGTGGTGATTTTGTTTGGGAGGAGTTTAGACCTCTTGCTTGGGGAATTTATCTTGAATTTTATTATGCAATTTTATCATATTTTTTTAGCTTGGCAATTTGGGGTTTGGGCTTTTTTAGCCATCCAAATATTCTAAAAATTAATAAAAATTTATGCCTTATTGCAAGTATATTTCATCCAATTTATTGATGGTTTGATAAAGGTTTTTGGCACAAAAAGCATGGAATGTCCCCAATTTGGGACCAAAGACCACAATAGGGGTTTTCCACGAAACCCAAACAAATCTGAAAATAATACTGAATTCTGAAATTAAAAGCAGCAAACACTTAATTCTATAGAATTAGGGCTAGCACAAAAAATCCTATAGAATTAGGGCTTGTATCCATGAATTTCTTGTTGAAGTGCGTATAGTGTTGTTTTCCATATTTATTCTAGACCAAGGGCCTAATAATAATGGACAGATAACACAGGGCCCCCATTGATTCCCCTGGTTTTTATTAGTTTGTGATGAGTTAATAGAGTTGCGGAGAAGGGTATCAATTTCCCAAAGTTATGCACAAAATTCATGAAATGCGAGTGATATTTTTGGAGCCTTAGAGTGGATGAATAGGATCATGAAATCAGATTTCAGAAATTCATAATTTGTCAGCACCCTTACCTAGCATTGCCAAGAGCATCCTTATACTCTTATTATACTCCTAGAAGTGTGGATTCCAAAATATTATTTCTGCTCGTGTTGAGTTTTATGGATTTTGTTTGCCTCGCCTTCTGGACCTTTATGATGTTTTATGTTTTTGACAAATGTCCCCATCTTCACAACAAATCAGATATTCTTCTAAAGCCCCCTCTTTTCATTCATTGCTGATTTTAGAATATTTATTATTGCAATTAGGTCTGATTTGTTGTTTTACTTGATTAAATCTGATTAGACATAGTTGCATTGTGTATGGGTAGAAGTATTACATTTTGATGTAAAACCTTGTCCCATATCACAGTTGCGTAAAGGTGAGAGAATTGCACGAAGGTGTTTTGTATGGAAGGTGTTGTGATATGGGGGCATGATGGCTACCTATGACAAATTGAGGAGAAAGAGGTTTTAGATGGATGACATTGGAGGTGGAGGTAGACTTGGTATGAGTGACCACCTTCTTGAGATTTATGTTAGCTAGCTCCTCTTCCATTTGTCTAATTTTTTAATAAAGAACGTCCAACCTGGATTAACACTCGTGCTCAAGATCTTGGAGCTCAATGCGAGGCACAGTCAAGATTCAAAGGTATAATACACTACTATTCATAGTCATGTCACTTAAATCATGTTAGCTATGAGGTGTAAATGCAATATCATTATGAAGATTTATTGAGGAATTCAGCTCCTCTAGGAAAGGTCTATCGGTCCTAGGTGAAGCAAGAAAGTTAGGATTGACAAAAACAAGATTTTGTATAGCATAATTGCACTACTCCACGTGAGATGTGAAATGAGCCCGATTTGCAAGGGAGGGCAGGTCTTGAGGTTGAGCCCAAGTAGGAAACTTGATGTAAGTTGAAGATATTTGTCTCTCAAATCAAGATATGTTTGGTGGCTAGAACATCCAAGAAACAGTGGAAGGAGAGGTAGATGGAATGGAAAAATGAAGATGGAGAATGGAAGGAAAAATCCTTCACTTTGGGCTTGCCAGAATTTATGTGCAAGAAAAACAACACATCCTAATTCACACACTTGATTTCCTAGGGTCAGGTTGAGAGAACAAAAGTTGACAAAAAGATGGGCTTCAAGTATTTTGTTGGCAGGGTTGATTGCTTTATTGAGCTTGTTGTAATCGTTGTCTTTTCTCAGAAGCTCTTTGCTCCTATAAATCTTCAATGGCCTTGTAATGAACATTAAGGGCTTGGAACTGAGGAACTAAAAGGTGTGGGTATGGTGTGGACCATAGGTCAAGTTGACAGAGCTGCTGGTCAGCATTGTTATTGTTTGAGGATGCAAGATCAGTTGCATAACACGCGAGATCCTTCCAGCTCTAAGGAGCTGATCCTACCTAGGCAGCGTCATTTAATGACGTAAATGCAAGAAAGTTCATTATAGGCCAACCCAACCAGAGAAAAGGCTAGGTAAGGATGGGCTATGAATAAGCAAGAAAGAAGGAAAAGTAGAATGTGCTCAAAGTAGCATAGGCCTCTTGAAACTATAATCTGAGTACATGGAAATAAAACTAAGCTAATGCAAGAAATGAAACAAACAAGTTCACACTCACAATCACAAGATCAATTAACCAATGAAAGGGAAAATTCTATTTTCTTAACCAAATTATGTAACAAAAACAAGAATTAAACTAATAATAGATTTTTTCAATCCCAAAGGGAATGCCTACTTCTAGTTCAGAATTGACAAAGTAAATAAGAGATGCATAACTGGTATTTTTTATCTTATTTTAAATAGGAAGCTCACATTGGAACACTGCAAGTTAACTAGATACAACTCTACAATTCCTTTAAATAATCTCTAAAAGATGCTTTAGCAGAATGTAAAGTTGATTTAAACTAGTTGCAACTGAAATGAAATGATCTAGGCTAGTAATAACACACAAACAAGATTCTAGTGTAAGCTAAATGACTAAGAATGTGCAAGGAATGCGAAGGAGTTGATCCAACCAACTCAGGACATGCTGAAACGGGCTCAAATGAACAAGAAACATAATAAATCCACTCAAGACAATCAAGAAAACAGCAAACAAACAACCTGTAAAAGTTGTCCAAATGTTGCCAATTGTAGTAACATCAACAAAATGTTGTAATGAGTGCAATGGATGACTGAAAACAGCAAGACACAAAACAAGTATGACTTAAAATACATGAAATACAGAAGCAATGGAGAAGGAACAGCAATGACACCAAATCTTGACAAAAAGAATGTGAGTGTAGAATTGAAAACAGGAAGCTGGAATGTTGAAATAGCACCTTCTGCAAGCAAACAAATGACAAGGTTCTTCAACATTTATAATCCTTCATAAATTCCAAACTATCAAAGAGAGGATCATGCATTGACCTTTAAACAGCCAATGCTGACATCATAGAGTAAAACAAGGCAGTCCCAACAGGTAATGAACAAAAGTCAGTTCGAACCAAGTGAAGATCACAAACATGGAAGTATAAGCATTTTTGCCAAAGGGGCATAAAATGTGGATAGCACAGTGCAACAATATTTTGGTGTTTTTAATCAGTTAGATGGTTTTAAAATACAAGCAACAATTTCAGTTCCCTTATTTAGAAATTTGGCATTGCATTTTATCTAGAGATGAGGGCTTGATGCTCATTGCTTAAGCTGGGGTTTAAAATATTTTGGATTTTCCATTGATAACTTCAATCTTAAACCTTGCTTCTCACTCTAGTTTTTCCATAATTTCTGTATTAGCATGTGTGATTCTAAAATTGGTCTTTACTACTTTATTCATTAATACCTTCATGTTTATTTGTTAATAACACCTTTTTCCTTTACAAGTGGTGATCACCCCAAAGCAATAACTCCAACCACCTCAGAATTATTAGTTGCATTATGACTTTATCCACAAGAACTAACCTTGTTCTAACATGTTCTAATGTTGTAATTATGACTACACTCTCCGCTAATTGTTTTTATTCTCTATTCATTAGCAAATCCATTGACAGAAAACAAAAAAAAAGCATCTTATTTGAAATGATATGATAAATGTTTACTGGCTAAAAATTGTGAGATTCATCTACCCAAACTGCAATAACAAGCAATCAGTTTTCAAAAGAGAATAGTTAATGAAATACAAGCCACCCATACCTCTAGTTGCATCACTTCACAAGCAAGACTAAGATCTGCAATAGATAGCTGATAGCTGCCAGTTAAAAATCTTCCATTTCCTGGAAGCCAAACTGTTTCAAGCTTTAATAGGGATGATTTCAGAAGCTTTTCTGCTCCAGATGCGGCTTGTGGATTAAGGGCCAATCCCAATGCTGGAGCTAGTACACGATTGAGAACAAGGCCAGCTGCAACAGAAAACCAAAATGCTCAAACTTCCAGGCTGAATAGAATGAGCGTAGCAGGTCCTTGTTTCCATCTACCATTAGCAGCTAAATGTTTTTTTATCCTTGCAATTTTTATATATAAATTTGCTTGGAAATTGTTGTCATACTCTCTCATAATATTTAATTCACCGGCCATATTAAGAACCAAAGAGAAACCTATATATATATATATATATATATATATATATATATGTATGCCAACAGCTTCTCAAAGGTACTCACATTGACAGAATGAAAAGCACAGAAAAAGATATATCAAATTCAATATCACTAAAAATTAATTTATCAATCGTATCACCTTTCTTTTCGAAGATGGTTATTTCATATAACTATGAATAAAATATATATATTAAACAATTTTCCAGCATCCCCAAACAATCTATATGCATGCTCAAAGGCTAAGAAATATAAAAATGCTCTCCAAGAAACGAAATAAAGAAGGAAAAAATATATATTAGTATTCAGAAATGGTCAAAATAGGTGAATAAAACTCAATGTACCAACTCCTGTTATAGCAAAAAGTTGCAACAGCAAAAGAAGTGTGGGATGCAACTCCTAAGAAAGAGGGTAGCCTAAGTAGTAGTGTTGCAAAACCCCTCCATGTACAGATATACACACATGGTTTAGACCAACAAAGAGAATCAAAATACATGCATGTTTTTGTTAAACAGATAAAATACTATGGACTATTTATTTTCTATATACTAATAAGATGCCATTAAGTTAGGAGTCATTGTAGAATTCCTGGTCTACATGTACAGTAAAACCAGCAACACAATTGTGATATAAACAAGAAATATGGACAAACAATATAAATAAATAGAACGGAGAGCAACACAGATATAAGTGACAATAGTTGTATTATCAACAGCAAAGTACATCCACCAGATAGATGACCAAGGAGATTGCACACGAGTCCTCCTTGTCCAAGTCTAGGTCACAACCATAAATCCAATGATGGCAGACAGGTGTGGTGGTTGAGTCAACCATCGCCAACCACCCAACAACCCATGCTTTGAAAAAATAAGAATACTTGTACACTAACACAAATTATGCTTTGCCCAAACACAACTAATCATAACTTTTCTTTCAACAAAAATGAATTTATTTTATACATGTGGCCAACTTACCACAAAATGTTGGGGCACGGCTTACACATCAAATGGGTAGACATCTTTTTCAACACTTAGGATGAAGTTGGTGGGTGAGAAGGTGTAGGGCCCGACTCATTTGCTCAGAAATAGTAAGATATTCTGGTAGTAGATGATGCAGTACTAATTTAGTGGTGGACTTGGGTAAACCTTAAATCAATGTCTTCAATCATTTGAGCTGTACTTGCAGGCTCACCACTTCACTCTGTTTCCTCTTCAAGTCCTCTGTTTTTCATACCTATTGCATTAACCCGCAAAGTTGCTTCCTCCATCCTTTTCATATTTAGTCAAAGTGTTGTCATCTCTGCTTCACTCGTCTGCCACTCCACTGAAATCTTCCCCCAAACATGTTAAAGCTCCCTCTACTTTGTGTCTAGCACTGCTGCTTTTCTTCTAATAAGGTACTATTCTTTGCATCCTTGGAAATTAATTTATGAAGGTCATCCACTAATCTCTGATGCTTGACCAAGAATGTGCTCTGCTACTGCAATGTTTGTTTGTGGCCAGGAATTCTGCATTCTGTCTTGAGAGACTGTCTTTTGACTGAGCTGCTCATTCTCCTTCTACCACCCATCTCCCTCAACCTGTAATGGCTCGTGTCGCTATCAAATCATCACAGGTTTGTGCAATTTTTTCTTCTGCACTGTAGGCCCATACAAACAGACCTCTGGAATCCACCCCTAAGTAGTGAAGTGGATCAATGGTCATCTAGATAGATGGACTGGTGTGGAAGTAGTGGAACCTGATCATGATAATGACGTCCAATAGTGAGTGGCCAATCTACTCCACCCAAAAAACTGAAAAAGAAGGCCTCTCACTCCTGATTGGGAAACCAAAATCGGGTGCCAACCTCAGCCATCACTGTCTCTGCCCATTGTTTCCAACCAAGCAATTCAACTCTAAAGGTTCTACCTAGACAAGGAAATCATGTAAAGTATTTGAAGGAGTTGCATTTATCGAGTCGAGGGATGTAAATGTGAACATATTCTTCATCTTCTGACTCCTCCCCACTATCTGCCTGCTGACTCTGACCGCTCTCCTCCCCGCTACTCATACCATACAAATCCTCACAGTCATCCATCTGCACTCCTACTCAAAATCACCCAGTTCTCTGAAGTATCCATGATCTCACCCTGTGCTTGTTTTAATTGTGCTTCCACCTTTTTTTGGACTCAACTAGGGCTCAAGAACCAACATTTGCATGACTGGGGTCTCATGATGGGAAATTCTATAAAGTGAAGTCACATGTATGCCCTCCCAACCTCTTGACTAGTTGTCTCCTTGAGGAAATATATGTTGATCGTGGTCGTATCCTCAGAAATGGTTATTCCAACTAATCTGACCATGTTAGATTGTATAGGCAAGGGCATACTCATTAGAAATAGAATGGCAACAGCATGTGGGACCAAATTAGCAATGGATAAAAGTGTGTTTTTGAAGGAGGCTACACTAGTGAATTATGCATCTATGGATGTAACCGATATGTCTATAGAACAAGACAATTCCATATGTGGCATAAAAACACAAGTGGGCATAGAAGATATACCAATCAACTCAGTCACTACACCACTTCTAAATAGGTAGTGTCTCTAAAGAATCTGAAACAAGAAGGGTTCTCCCTTGGGGAGAGAGATTCCTCAAGGGGTACCAACGTGTGGCAAGCATGGAAGTGGTAGCACTGTGGTGGTTGCAAGCATGGGCATGCATCAGTCATCCTCATCTAAATTTTCTCTGCCTAATCTCCTCTTTAGCAGATATCTCCTCCTCCAATTAGCTCACATACTCTTCATCATCTAATATATTGACAACCACTGGTTTCTTTGGTGGTGTTGGTATGCACTTGGATTTAACTCACATTGGATATTTTGCTTAAGTCATTTTTGCTGGCAAAGACTTGCATGTGAGCGAGGAATTGTCTGTTGGAAGTCTCTTTTCTATCATTGGTCCTGGCAATGCTGACCCTAGGTGTTTCTAGATGAACAGCAGCAGGTCATTCTTATCACAATCAAGATCTGGGTTGTATTCCCTTGTCAAGTTGGCCTTGGCCATATAGTGTACATTCAACAACAAACAAACTACATCCTAGGCTACGAAAAATCCTTTGTGCTTTCCACACAAACTCATCCAATCAGTTGGCCAAAACATCCAACATTTAGGCACGACTCCCTTGGCCAAGTCACCAATGTACTCTGGCAACCAGATATGAAAATCTGAGCTCTGCATGACCCCTATGAAACTGTAAGCAGATCAAATTGAGCAATATCTTCCACCTTTCCTTCAACAATGATGTTTTGAATCTCGTTTGTAACAATGCATAGATGCAATATTCATCAATGACTTACAACTTAGCCTCCCAATCTTCCATCTACTTACCTATGGCTTTGGTCATAGGCTTGTCGTCATGAGGGATGCCAAAAACTCGATGCATGCTACATTGCACTAAAACATCACCACACCCCTACCCCCTGCCACCCACGTACTAGGCCCAGAAACGTTTCCATTACAAAAATGCTCCGGAAACATCCGAACACGTGTTGGAAAATGTCTCAAACATTTCTCTCACATGCCCAAGTGTTTCCATGGGCCAAAAAAAAAATCAAGTCCAAAAAGAATAAAAAAAGGTAACAATAAAATATAAACCCTAAAATTCTACCTAAAACCTATATAAAGACACTCAAAGCAAAGTTAAAACATGCATACTCATCTTTTGTTGTTGTAAACAAGAGCAAGGAGAAGTTGTAATGCCCCCATTTTTCTAGCCATCTCTGAAGGTTCTTAGCCTTTAGTTTCCGAAGGCTAAGTTGAGAAATAAGGAGAAATTAATTAAATTAAGTTCTTATAAAGTTATCAAATAAATCAAAAATTAAAAGGGTGACTTTATATTTAATTAATTTAATTAAAGTGACTTAAATAAAATATTAAAACATAAAAGTCACTTAAGTGAAATAATATTATTTTAATATTATTTCTAAAAGCTTCTGGAAGGGGTGAAGAAAAAGTATAAAAAAAGGTCAAGTTAAGCTTCTAATCATCCACGAATTGATATTTGTTTTTGATATGTCCATTGTGAAGCCAAGGGTTTCTGCAGTTTCTACATTCGATCATTGAGAACGAAAACTCTCTTTGATTGACATAATTGAGATGGTGAAAGATCCTATGAAGGGTTGCAAAGTTGAGGAAGTTACTTCAGACTTTCTACTTGTTCTTCATTGGCAAATTTTGGAGTTTTGTTTAGGGCAATTAGGAAGAATAAATCGTATTATTTTTCCAGCTTGGCATTGGCATCGATTTTGGCATTTGAGGAGATTAAAGTCTGATTTTTTAATAACAGCAGTCTGATGTAATTTCAGACCTTATGTCAGCATACCTGGGAGCCACGATTTTATTCATGGAGGCCACAAAAGGTAGCGATTTTAATCCCTAAGTTGGGCGCTCCATTCTTGAGGGTCCTACAATCATTTTCAATGCTTGAGTGGGATCTTTAAAGCTGCATATTATTTCATCTCAGAGGGCAGGTCTGAAAACAAGGGCGGCATATAGAGGCTTGGTGTGGCATCAAGAAATCGTCATTACATCCTCCAAACGCTGTCTTCTCTACATTGATTTAGAAGACTTCATAATCAGGTTCCTCTTGTAATTCTGAAGTAGTTTGCATTATCATTTTAGTCATTTAGTCTTGTTGTTGTAGGTAGTCATTCTCAATTAGATTTGCCATTGTACTCAGACTTAGGGTTGCATATGTTAGCATTGTAAGAGTCTTGGCAAAATTATCATAATCTGCTTGTACTCAGCCTATGCCTCATATTAATAAAAGTAAGTAGTTGCATATCATTAATTTGTCTTATATACTTGGCTGTAGTATTCATTTCAATTCGTAAGACAACTGTTGTCAAAATGTCTCTAGCTAAAAGTCAACATTTACATTACAGGGATTGCATAGCAAATGATTGATTAAATGCCACATGCTGTAGATGCATACTTTCAGTCATTTAATTGCATTGGTGAGTCATACATATATAGTAGCTTGCATACTCACTTCATATCAGTCAATTACATATCTTAGTTTAAGTTTAGATGAATGCTTATACTCTCTGACAACGTCAAGAATCATCAAAGAGTTGATAACAACAAGTTTAGACTTCGCACACCAACTGTTTGATAAAATTCTGAGGGCAGCAGGTGAAGAGTTTTTGAGCCAGATTGGGTTAGGCTCATTACAAAAGTTTAGGAAGCAGCCATTGCAAGGAGGAGTTTGGAGGCAGCCATTGCAAGGACACTAGTGAGACTGGAGCTACTGGGTGTGGCATTCATGATTTTGAGGACAATCTAGATGATTTATTCTAGCTTTGAATGTATGTTTTGTCTTTGAAGCAATGAATGAATGAATACTATATATTTTCAAATGTTTTATCTTTTATAGAATAAAAATGAGTATTATGCATTGTTTATATATATATAGACATTTTCAAATCAAGTGTTTTTGAAAATCCTCGTTTCGGAAACGTTTATGTTTCCGTTTCCAAACAATGTAGTATGTATGTTTGTGGATTGCACATTGACCTGTATGGTCATCTCTTGATACCTGATAATTGTCTTTCAGGTTGTAGGATCGTGACTGTTGACTATCCTCTAAAAGTCTCTAACAAAAGCCCTCCATTGGAAAGAAGGCATTCAATGCCTTATCATCTTTGCCTTGAACAAAGACCAACCTTAATTCATCATCAATATCATGGTCTCACAGCCACCTTCAACACACCTCTCTATCGAGTGTGTGCCACTTCAATTCCTTCACTGAAAATACCTTTTTGGTCTCGTCCTACTTGACCATTGGTGTTGGAAATATTGTCATTGATGTCAAAGGATAATCATGAATTTGATTGATGGCAAAGTATTTAGATAAAAGAATTAAATTAAATAAAGAATATTTAATTTAATTGAGGTAATTAAGCGTGTAAATAACGGTCATATCTTTGCATGGAATCGAAGACAAATTAACTCTGGTTATACGGGCTTAAAGAGGTAATTATGGCAAAGTTTTCAAGGTGGTTTTTAAGGCTGAAATGGTCCCCAACCTTGGCCGACCTACTAAAAGACTATGGCGTTGCTTTCTAGGTAGTCATCCCACCTTTGGGAGGAGTTGTGACCATTGGGAGGAGTAGTGACCGTTGAAGAGTCATGACCTTAATTTATGGCTTTCTGTGGGCTATAAAAAGGTGCATAGCGAGTGGCAAAAAGGCAGATCCAAAAGTGCAAGTTAATAAAGAAGAGCAGAAATATTTATGTTGACCATTTTTGGCCCAACAGGCCAAAAATCGATCCCCTTTTTTCCCTGTTGTTCTGAGCCAATTCATTTCTTGATTTTGCACAAGTCTGGAAATTTCTACGGACTCTGCAGGTTTTCTACAGACTCTGCAGGTCCATTTCTGCAGACTCTGCAGGTTTTCTACGAACTCTGCAGGTGAAGTTTTCTACGGACTCGGCAGGCGAAAAACTACGGACTCTACAGGTAGAGACAAATTCGACACTTAGGCGCAAAATGGACCATCTCAAGAGCCCTTGCGGAGGGCAGGGAACACTTTCAAAAGAGACCACAGAGAAAGGCCGAAGAGGTAAGTTTCTTTCGGAAATTTGTCTAAGGCAAAGGAAATACCCTTCGGAAGGGACGTTTCCAATTTTCCCGAAGGGCACTTTCAAGGGCAGTCGAAGAAGCAAAGGAAGAAATCCTTCGGACCTTTTGTCCGAAGGAATTCAAAAGGCGTGGGAAAGACTAAGGCAAAAAATAATTTCTTCGGACTTTTTTGTCCGAAGGAATTCCTTCAGACAAAAAGTCCGAAGAAATTCGAGAAAGTCGCGAGCCAAAAAGCCCGGGAGAAAATCCGAAGAAGCAGACAAGGCAATTCTTGCGGACTTTTTGTCCGCGGGAAAATGTCCGCAGAAAAAAGTCCGTGGGAAAAGGTTCCAAAGAAAATAGGCCGCCGAAGGACCCCCAAGGGCAGGTGCCCTTGCGGGGGACTCTCGACCAAAACGAAGGGCACTTCTCCATAAGCCAAAGGGTCACCTCCCCTTCGGGAGGATGCAAAACAAGAAGTCCTAAGGAAAGGGAGCGACGGAAAAGGCCAAATCAAGAGGAAAGCTGAAGAAAGTCCAAGGGGTGACGGGCCCGAAGACGTCAAAGTCAAGCATGGCGAACTAGCCGTTGGAAGTTCAAACGCAGTAATAGGTGCACGAACGTCAATTTCAAGGCTCATGAAATAGCCGTTGATTTTGAAAAGCTTAAAGAAGAGCCCAAGGAAATCAGTGACCCACCAAGAGATAGCCCCCGAGGGCCGAAGGAGCCAGAAAGAGACAAGGTGCAGAAACAGACAAAAACAGTCCAGGTGGCAAAGAAGAGGTGTCAACTCTGGGATTTATTCTTGCAGTTGGAACAGTACTTGCCAAGTGGTCATCAAACGAAGCAAACAGCAAGCGGCACGGCCTTTTTTCTTCATTTCGCATTGATGAGCAGAGAAGCCGCGTAAATGCCTTGAAGGGAGCAGTCTATTTGCAGAAAGAGGCGCGGCCCATGCTTTCACATTAATGTTGGAACGCCAAAGTCAAAGCAAGAGCCGACAATCAAATGGCTTCCTCTTCCCAAGGCTCGAAACGCACATGGGCCAACTTGTCAAGAGCGCCAAAGTCTTTTCAAAAGGAGCACGAAGTTCTCTTCTCTTTCTATATATCGTAAAAACTTCTCATTTTGAAGGGATGGATTCTCTTAGCCCATAAGGCAAAGCTCTGCCCAAAAATCTCTCGGGCTTGTAAGGCAGAACTCTGCCAGATTTTACCTTGAATCAAGACTTAGCATTTTTACCTCCATCTGGACTTGCACTCATGCATATGTCTATGTTTTCTTTTTGTGTTAAGTCATTTTCTTTTATGCTTTTCACAAATCGATTCCAGCATGTCTAGTGCATTGTGATTTTTCTTCTTTTGCAAGTCTACCAGAAGTGTCTACAGCAGAAATATAGGCAAATGTGAATAGGCTGCCAAAGTGTGTCTCATAACACCTTTGATAGTTCTTCCTCCCTGTATCTCTACGGACCCCTGATTCACTGATACAGAAGAGTTTTCCACATCAGATGAAGTGTATGGGAGCTTCTTCTTGGTGAAAAGTGTATGTTCGGGCTGAGTGGGTCATCTGTTTTGGTGTATCACCTTTTTATTTTTAGGTTTAGGTTCTGTTTTAGCATCTCTCTCCCTTTTCATCCCCCCTTTTTTTCATTTATTTGTTAGCAGTAGGGAATCTAGGGCCTAAAAGATACATCGAAGGGAGTTAGCCCTTATCTAGAGACTCTCCCCTCCAGCTTCGTCAATCCCACAGGCGAGAGGGGAGTTTCCATTGTTGCGTGTGGAAGGCAGGAGCTCGGCCTCCTGCCTAGGGTGCAATCCACTGCATCAACAATTTACAAGCAGAAATTGTTAGAATATTGAAAGAAATATTAGCAAGTATAAGGCAGAGCATAGCAACGAAAATACTCAAGTGTAGTTCAGATCTAAAGGAGAAAAAGCAGCATTTTATCATCAGTTGTGTTAGCAATAAATCAGAGATAGCAGAGTGTTTCTTGTAAGAAGGTTGGTGCCTTCCTATTGAAATGATTGGTGTCTCTTGCTGAGTTGGTGCTCGGCGAAAGAGGTTGGTGCCTAGGAAATTGTAATTGGGGTTGGTGCTCTAGTAGGTTGGTGCCTACAAATATTTATATTGAGAAAGATTTCTTTGTGGTTTTCTCCCGAACGGGTTTCAACGTATATCTGGTGTCACTTCGTATTGTGTTATCTTGTGATTTGATTGCTTTGAATATCTTAATTGGAATAAGTGATTAAGTGTTAGAAAAGAAAAGAATATATAATACTGATTCACCTCCCCTCTCAGTATTAGCCTGTGCTCAACAATTGGTATTAGAGCAAGTTCCTTCAGATATAGATTAACCGCTAGAAGGTAGATCATACAAGCACACATGGCTGGATCACAAGTTCAGGACAAAATTTCCACTAACAAGGCACCGTTGTTTGATGGCACAAATTATGCCTTTTGGAGCATAAGAATGAAGACATATCTAATGGCTCTTGTGTTCGATATTTGGCAAGTAGTAGTAACCGAGTACCAAATGCCACCAATAGACGCTACTGGAAAGAAGGCTAGTGAGAACAATGCTAAAGCAATGAATGACATCCTATGCGACCTTTCAGAATTTGAATTCATAAAAGTCATGCAATATGATTCTGCGAAAGAGATTTGGGAAAAACTTAGAACTATCTATGAGGGTGATAGCAAGGTATGACAAGCAAAACTCCAAACTCATAGGAGACAATTTGAGAGATGTGTTGTCTGTGAAGCAATTTGCTCCTTTGATGCCTCGGATGAACCATCTGAACCTGTCACTGGCTTCTGATTGCTGATCTGACTCCACTAACTCATCGGCATAAAAGTATTTTATCTATTTGGCCTTTCCTTGGCCAGCACACTTGTGCTTAGGATCCCATGGCTCTCTATAGTGAAAACATAGTTTCTTTCTCCTGAGGTCATTCAATTGATCGCTATCCAACCTAGGAGAGCTTTTGTCTTGCTGTCCAGAGTCCTTTTGGAAGTGTCTTCTATCCTTGTCTTTCTTATGCATGAACCCCCTCAACTCAAATTTACTCTTCAATTGGAGGATTCCATGTCACATGCCTTTTTCATGGCCTCTTGAAGAGATGAAGGATTAAGACCCTTTATCCACCCTCGCAAGCGATTAGATAGTCCATAAATGAAAAGAATCATCAACCTGCATTCTGAAATGTCGAAGACCATCACAGAGAACTCCTGGAACTCCGTAATGTACATGTCTACTGAACCCATCTATTTGAGTTGAGCTAGCTCCTTCAATTGCAGCTTCGGGTCCTTTTTATCGAATCTGTCAGTTAATCTTGCAGTGAACTCGACATAAGAAGTAATCCGATCATGGCCCAATGTAGTCATGCCATTGCTCCACCATTTGTGTGCGCTACCATCCAAGTGCAAGGTGGCATAAGTGATTGCATCTCCTTCGGGCATAGGGCTGATCTGAAGTTAACTATCCAGTTTTTGAACTCAGGTTCTAGCAATGGTCTTCCCTGAGCCATCAAAATATGGTAAGGTAATTTACTTACTTTCTTCTGGAAGTCCTGATATTGCTGCCTACCCCCCCTGTTGGGTCGGTGTTTCATCCTTAAATCAGAGTACTCCCAGAAAGACATTTCAGCTCGGAACTCCTCACTGGAAGCCTGCCAATCCCTCAAAATCACATACTGAAACTCATGTTGTGTAGGCTCAAGTTCAGGTGCATTGTTCCTGGGTGCAAAAACGGGTATACCGGGTCTATCACCAAATGTATACTGTGTAACCCCTCTGTTATTAATTGATGTTTCACCCTCATGTCTCCTATCCTCATCATCCCTGTGTTTGTGCCTGTCACCAATGTCCCAGTCACCATTATTGTTGTTATGGTTATTATTGTTATTGTTTCTAGGAATACCAAACACATGATTGGCCATCATCTGCATCATTTGATTAAAGTTCTGTTGCATCTCTATCTCTTTGTCCCCTAGCCAAATCGTTTAGGATGTCTCGGGTGTTGGGTTCTTCACGGTCTCTATCAACCATTACTCTCGCTGGGACGCTAATTGTATCCGAACCTGCAAAAGGATCTATGTACTGAGGAACCTCAATATCTCGCTGCGACCTGTTCCGTCTAAGGTAGTATTGGTGTGTACCCAACCGCATCACTCAATACCCAACTGCGTGTTCAAAATAACCTCACAGGATGGCAGGATTTTCTGCTCTGATACCACTGCATTGTCCCACCCCGATATGAGCTTTGGCTTTGTGAATTTGCTCAATTAATTTCGGTTTGACAGTTAGGACATTTTGTCAAACAATTTGTAGGCAAACTAGAAATAACATTTGCTTGATAGTTTGGGGTTGCAAATCATAAATATCAAACCAGCAAATGAACAACTTAATATATTACTTTTCCCATTACATAAACTCATGCAATATTCTCCAAATGAAACACAAAACCCTAAAAACAAATATTGTTTATTATTAGCAAGAGCAGCATTACATTTTCAGAATTTTCAATTCAGTGCAAAGTAATTACACGGACTGATAAATGCATATACAATGGACTGTTTTTACATAGCGGTAATTCTAGACTTATTCTAGTCAATAATAGGCATGATAACCAAAGGAAAATACCAGTTTATGACCTCCAATTGTGATCCTGAGGTAGCAGCAAATTCCTGAGACAACTTCAACCACGTACAATGCCTGAGAATACTTATGGGGTCTGAAAATGATGCACAGCAGTGTACAGTTAATTGGAATCTCAAAGACAAGCTCACATCAAGCCGCTAACTCCCCTTATGAATACCTCCGTACTGGAATAATGAACTATATATATGCAATATTCTAATAAATCTTTCAAACCCTCATCTTGAATCCTTTCCTGTAATTAGATGAAGCACAAGCACAATCCCTTCAATGGAATTGTCTGCAAGCTAGCCTGGGAGATCTTTCACTCCTGCACCGAGCTGTTCTTCCTAAGGGATTTCATCCTCAAAAAGCTATGGCTTTCAACCAGCAAACCCTTGCTGAAGATCTTCACCAAATTTCTCCAAAACAAGAATAATAATCGTGAATGGACTCTTTCTATTTTCATTCTGGCTTTTATATTCTCTCAAGAGGGTCGATTCACCTCTTTGGAGGTAATATTTAATTAAAGTCACTTTTAATAATTCCCAAAGTGAACGCTCCACAATAAGACTATAGTGAATTTCTTAATATTTCATTTTGGACACTTAACCATTATAACCCAAAGTCCAATATTAAATAGACATTAATAATTTACGAACTTTAAAACGGAGGCCCAAATGATCTCAAAATCCAATGATCTATAGACCGTTGGAAAGGTCTCGCCAAGACGCTTCATCTCCAACATTGAAAATCGTGAAACGGACAGAAACCTAATTTGGCAAAAATAGTAAGTCCAAGCCTAAGCAATCAGATCCACTCTAGAAAGTGTCAAACTGAAGATCACACCAAAACCAAGCCAATATCCACTCAAATACAGACAAACCAATCCAATACTTTGCCAACAATGGTTCCCTAATCACGTTGGTTAGTCTAGAGTAAGGGGACATTACAATAATCTTCTAAGTGTGAGCAAACTGTGTGATCAAGGGCACACACTCAAGTTCTTTGTTGAAGGTTGCACAATCAGAAAAACGGACACGAGAGAGCTAATTGTAGATGCCCATAGGACAACAAACAATCTATACATGCTTGCAGAAGTCAAAGGAGAGAGGTGTTGTCTAAGTCAAGTTGAAGAGAATTGGCTATGGCATAGAAGAATGGGCCATATAAATTTTGATAACCTTGTGAATATCAACAAAAAGCAAGCTGTAAGGGGCATTCTGAAGATAACAAAGCCATCAAGCACGCTTTGTAAGCAATGGAAGCATGGGAAGCAGACCAGGACAAGATTCAAAATGAAGGAATATTCCACCACGAAGAAAATAGAGCTCATTCATACAGATCTATGTGGACCCACCAAAATGCAAAGTATACAAGGTGAGAGGTATTTTATGTTGCTAATTGATGATTACACTAGAATGACATGGGTTGTATTTCTGAAAGAAAAGTCTGAGGCCTTTAGCAAATTCAAAGCGTTTAAAATATTAGTTGAAAATGAAACCGGTTTAAGGATCAAATGCTTAAGGTCAAATAGAGGATGTGAGTTCATGTCAAATGAATTCATAGAGTATTGTGAAGACCATGGGATAAAAAGACATTACTCAGCTGCAAAAACCCCACGGCAGAATGGGGTAGTAAAATGAAAGAACATAACTATCCAAGAAATGGCTAGGACAATGCTAAACGAATCCAAGTTATCAGCGAAATATTGGAGAGAAGAAGTCCACACAACTGTATACATCCTAAATAGAGGGCAAATCAGCGTCAACAATGACAAGACCCCATATGAGTTATGGATGAAAAGAACAACTTCTATCAAATATTTCAAAGTATTTGGAAGTAAATGCTTTATTAACAGGATCGAAGATGATTTGGGGAGATTTGACTCAAGAACCGATAAAGGAATTTTTCTGGGATATTCCACCATAAGCAAAGCCTACAAATGCTACAACAAGAGAATGCAAACTATTGTAGAAAGTGCCAGTGTCAGAGTAGATGAAACTAGAACTTAGAAGGCAAGTGATCCATTAGACGAACCGGATATCATTCAAGAAGATGTTGAAGTAGAGAAGATGGATGAAGATGAACGGCAAGAAACCAAAGCACCATCTCGTTTTGTTCAAAATAACCATGCCGAAATCCAAATCATTGGCAATATAGATGCTGGAGTATAGACCAGAAGAAGGATTGTAAGAAACTCTGAGCAAGTGAATCTTTCTTTGTTATCTAAAATACACCCTAAGAATTTTTCATAAGCAAGCCATGATGAACATTGGGTAAAAGCAATGGAAGAAGAACTAAACCAAATTGAGAAGAATGAGACATGAAAGCTAGTACCCAGATCGAAGGATTAGAATGTGATCGGCACCAAATGGGTATACAGGAACAAACTAAATGAGGATGGTTAAGTGACGGGAAACAAGGCTCGATTGGTATGCAAAGGATATGCTCAAATCGAAGGTATTGACTTTAAAGAAACCTTCGCACCTGTGGCAAGATTAGAGGCAATCACAATGTTTCTTGCCTATGATGTATTCAAGAACTTCAAGGTATATCAAACAGAAGGATTCCTCATATCAGAAGATAGAAAATATGTATGCAAATTGAAGAAAGCCATATATGGATTGCAGCAAGACCCCAGAGCTTGGTACTCAAGACCTGACAAGTACCTAAAAGACCAGTGATTCAAGAGAGGATTTGCCGACATAAATTTGTACATCAAAACTGAAGGTGAGCATCAGTTAATTGTTGTAGTTTATGTTGATGATATAATCTTTGGAGGAAATAGTGAGAAGTTGTCCAAAGGATTCGCCGAAAACATGCAGAAGGAATTTGAGATGTCCATGCTTGGTGAGCTATCATTCTTTCTTGGATTGCAAATATCTCAGTCCAGTAAAGGAATATTCATCTCCTATACCAAGAATGCTAAAGAAATGTTGAAGAAATTTGGAATGGAAAATTGTGCACTGGTTGGCACGCCTATTGCTACAGAAAACAAGTTGAGTAAGGATGATGAATTGCCGAATGCATATCAGTCCCTCTACATATCAAAGATTGGCAGTCTTTTGTACATAACGTCATCCAAGCTAGATATCATGCAAGCAGTGGGCATGGTAGCACACCATCAAGCAGCTCCTAAAGAAACACGTGCAAGTAGTGAAGTAGATATTCAAATATTCAAAAGGGACGATGGACTATGGATTGTGGTATTCTATAGGGAAGGATTTCATATGGTAGCATATACAGACTCAGATTGGGCAGGATGCCTAAATGACAGAAAAAGCACAAGCGGAGGAGCATTTTTTCTTGGAGATAGCCTAGTGTCTTGGCTAAGTAAGAAGCAAAATTCAGTTTCCTTATCCACAGCAGAGGCAGAGTACATAGCGGTAGTATTGTGTTGCACTCAAATTATTTGGATGAAGCAGGCCCTTGAATACATCAAGGTAGAATATGATCATCCAATTTCAATATACTGCAACAATACCAATGCTATCAACATCTCAAAGAATCCAGTGATGAATTCCAGAACAAAGCACATTCCAATCAGATACCATTTCTTGACAGAGCAAGTTGCAGAACAGTAGGTAAAATTGGAATATATTGCCACCACAGAGCAAATAGCGGACATTTTCACCAAGCCACTTCCGAAGGACATATTTGAATACCTACGTGAGAAGTTGGGAGGAATCTCTTGTGCTTCTTACCACTGAAGAAAAGTATTGATTAAGGGGGAGCTAAGCATTGCATTATCTAGCTCCTAGGTAGTCCCTTTGCCATTGATGTTAAAGGGGGAGAAGTGTGGAAAGAGGGAGTCACAACAAGGAGGATTTATAGAAAAGATCTCAGACAAAAGAAACAGTACAAGGGAAAGCAATTTCAGTACGTGGTTGCCATCAATGACAAAGGGGGGAGATTGTTGGAAATATTGTCATTGACATCAAAGGGTAATCATGAATCTGATTGATGGCAAAGTACTTCGATAAAAGAATTAACTTAAATAAAGAATATTTAATTTAATTGAGGCACTTAAACGTGCAATTAACAGTCATATCTTTGCATGGAATCGAAGACAACTTAACTTTGTTTAAACGGGCTTAAAGAGGTAATTATGGCGAAATTTTCAAGGCAGTTTTTAAGGCTGAAATGGTCCCCAACCTTGGCCGACTTACTAAAAGACTATGGCTCTAAATTCTAGGAAGTCATCCCACCTTTGGGAGGAGTTGTGACCGTTGAAGAGTCATGACCTTAATTTATGGCTTTCCGTGATCTATAAAAAGATGCATAGCGAGCGGCAAAAAGGCAAATCTGAAAGTGCAAGTTAATAAAGAAGAGCCAAAATATTTACAAGCAAAAATTGTTAGAATATTGAAAGAAATATCAACAAGTATAAGGCAGAGCATAGCAGCGAAAATACTCAAGTGTAGATCGAATCTAAAGGAGAAAAAACAATATTCTATCATCAGTTGTGTTAGCAATAAATCACAGATAGAAGAGTGTTTCTTGTAAGAAGGTTGGTACCTTTGTATTGAAGAGATTGGTGTCTCTTGTTGAGTAGGTGCTCGGTGAAAGGGGTTGGTGCCTACGAAATTGTAATTGGGGTTGGTGCTCCAGTAGGTTGGTGCCTAAGAATATTTATATTGAGAAATATTTCTCCGTAGTTTTCTCCCGAAAAGGTTTCCACGTATATTTGGTGTCACTTTGTATTGTGTTATCTTGTGTTGTGAATTGATTGCTTTGAATATCTTAATTGGAATAAGTGATTAAGTGTTAAAAAAGAAAAGAACATATAATACTGATTCACCCCCCCGCTCTCAATATTATCCTATGCTCAACAATTGGTCGTTTTGCCTTAACCAATTTGGCTTAAGTGAATATTCTAGACATGGCATGGTCAGAAGTAGAGTTTGGACAAAAACATTTTCATGCAGATGAATTAAAAATAATGTTATTATTACACTATGAAGAAACATAGCTTAAACTTAAAGTAAAGAAGTGATTGATGATTGCACCAACCTCAGTGGTCGGGTTACATGGGTTGCAAAAATTGCAAAAATTGAGGCATGCATCATATTTGATGGACCATTCACCATAAACTTATCATGTGGACCCATCTGAATTGTGGGCTTCAATTTGTGAGCGTTCACTGCCACTATCCCTCTGTCAACCATTTGGCTCTTGGTAATGGCCTCAAACTTGATCTTTGCGCTTGCCTCATCTTTGGCCTTGTTGGTCATGTCCATTGTTTCTGTTGAAGCCTTTGCAGCTGCTGCAACTGTGACTCTAAAATTGGAATGTGGAATAACCCTTAGCCATCAAAACCTTCCCAATAAACTGGACAATAGTCAGGTCTACTACTTGGCTGGAATTTCTTTCAACAATATGTTTAAATTTTCTGCTTTTCCTAGACTGGTTATTATCTTCTTGCTTCAAACCATTGCTTTGATTTTCAACAGTTGGGATCTACTCCATCCTTACTTCCAGACTGTTGTGTGATATGGGTGTGCTAAGGCCCTTTTTATAAAAATTATGGCCATAACTACTTTTTATTTCTCCTATTTTCAATTATTCTTTTTTTTTCTTTATTGCTTTTAGTTTTTATCTTTTAATTATTTAAATTTTAATTACTTCACTAAGGCACACATATTTGCTTTTATTAATTACACACTTCAGACAACCAAAAATTTAATATTTACCTCATTAATTGCTAGCAAGTCCTCATTGCAAATATTCATCGATGTTAGGGTCCATGCCTTGTAAATGTTTAGCTTTAGCCCATGTACTACATCTTTGCATATTGTCCCAAAGGTCTAGTAGACCCGTTATGCTTAACTTCACAAAATTTGAACGGGCCAAGCCATATTATTTTAAATTTTGAAGGTTTTACATTGCAGCAGCCATAAAACTTCAGCATTAAGGCACCAGAATTCAAGTTCATTCTTTTCAGAAACTTGTCATGCCAGAGATTTATTCTTCATTGCATTACTTCAGCTGCCCACCATGCCATGATCCTTCATACCTTCACTTGTCCAACCCATTAAGATTCACTTGTCTCTCCTGGTGACTTTCATGGTTCCCTAGTTGCTTTTCTACTGTAATCAACAAACTCAAAACTAGGTATTCCATTGGCGCCGCTTCTTCTCAGTCATACATCAATTGCAATGGCATGTGCCTGAGGGTTACTTAATAGGTTGCCTAGTGTGGCCACAACACTGCTAGCAACCGCTCTTCCCAATCTTTCCTCTTAATGCTGCAAAGATTTTGAATCACTAAGACTAGCACTTTATTTTTGGCTTCAACCTAGCCGTTTACATGTGGGTAACACCAACAAGGTGACTAGTGGTAAATTTTGTACTGTCCTAAGGTGCCTAGAAATTTCATTCAAAAAGTTGCCACCTCTATCACTCGCTGAGTATCAATCTATGTCAAACCACGTCATGAGTTGTTCATATATCAACCTCATGTTGCTCCTTGCAAAGGTATTTGGGAAAGCCCTCAGCCCACTTCCTTAGATACTCCATAGCCACCACTATATACTTTCACCAATGTAATCAAATAAACTTCATAAAAGATATTATACAATACTCAAAAACAATTCTTTTCATTTTAACAACCACAAAGGCGTGAAACCCCTCTTCGGTAATTTCTCATTCAATAAAAAGGTATCGCAACTCTGCACCCATTCACATGCATCTTTGAAAAGGGTTGACAACCACTATCCAATGAAAAATACTTTCTTGATCGTAGCATCCACACCCATGTGACCTCATGTTAGCCCCTCCTACATTTCTCTTAGTATATCAAGAGTTTCTCGCAAGATGCATCTACTTAGCACTTTGTCCAATCCCATTTTAGACAAAAGTTTGTTAATCAACAAGAATGTTATTGACTCAATATGATCCTTTTTTGATCAGAAATTTGATCATGTATATCATCCAAATCAGTCGGTAAGACAATTGACTGTCAAACATGTCTAATTTTCAATATGCCAAGTCTTGGAAAATTGTTAGTTTTAGTTGTACGGGCTAAAACAATGTATGATTAGCATCAAAAGTACATTTTGAATAATATTTGAGTTCCTCTCGAAAAATTAGACAAGTTCAAGAAAAATGGCTTGTCATTCCGAGTTCATATGTAAAAGTTATAGCCTTCGGAAGTTAGTGGACTTTCATGCAAGTCAATCTCAGGAGCCCAACTATTCATCTTCAGAGCCAAGTGTATTGGAATGGTTACAAACGTTTCTCCTTCCCTTTGGCGGTTCAATTGAGCTTCTTGGCAGGCTAAAAGGCTAATAAAGCATAAATACAAGCATTGGCAAGGTAGAATACAGCAAGAGAGATCATAAAAGATCATAAAACAGCAGCAAGTGCAGTGAGATGGATGGAAGATGGATTCACATTGCTTATTTTTGAGTTTGAGTCCTTGTTCTTATTTTCTCATTGTTGCTTAGTTAAGGGTGATAGGGTGAAGACTACAGGGTTGAGATGGCTAAGTTTAGTAGTTTTCTTTTCTTGAGATGCAAGTTTTCCACCAAATATTGTAGAGGTCATTACGAGTATGGGAGCCATAAGATTGGTCTTCCTTGTAAGCCCAAGAAGGCAATAAATCTTGTAAATTACATAACTAGTGAAGATGAGGAAGCATGGTTTCATTCTTGCTAGAGTTTTCTCACATTGAGTTTCTTCAGGTATGTCTTGTATTATCTTTTTTTGTTGTTGATGTTTTTTTTTCCGTTACTTGCATGTTTACATTCCTTGCAACTAGGCTAATACAACAAACATTTAAGAGATTTCAAGACTCAGCCCTAAAAGTTAAATAGCTTCACATTTGGTATCACCTCTCTATGCAAGCATGTTAATTGCAATCATGAATAGAGTAGTATCATGTTTAAAGTGTGAAAGAATATATGAAATGGATTTAGCATGTGAAGATTGTACGTGAAGGGTTGCATATTCTTTCGGATGTTGTAGATGTCAGTCATAAGATCTGGAATACATATTAAAATAGCATTTTGGGCATTGTTTTATGACATAGAACTTGAAAGCAACCCTTTGACTTGAAAAGGGTCAGTGTTGGTGAAACTTATAGTGGAATATCCACCTAGTTTACAGATCAGTTTGGTATCAGACTAGGTTATCATTTTTGCCGCAAAAGGTTTGCTATCATATTTCCTCAATCGTGTTAGATTTGTTTGTATTCTATTGTTGTGGTTGTTGTGCTATACACATTGTCTTAGTAGAGAGATTGTCTTAATTCATTCGTAGCAAGGTGGGTTCAAATTCCACTACTATTGTTGATGATGTAAGACATTGTGGGCTTTTGTGATGTGATGGTATTTACCAAAGTCTTTGAAGGATCAGCCATCCAAGGGACATGAAAAGGGTGAATGCAAGAGTTCACAAACGCTGAGCATTTAGCTTGGAAAAATAACTCTTCCAAAAAAAAAAGGTTAAGAGAGATGGAAAAAAGGGCAAAGCAAGACATGTTCAACATGGATTTGAGCATAATTTCCTTGTGACAACAGGGTATGGTTGTATTTGAGCGAAGAAAGACTCCAAAGGCCAATTTGAAGTTGCGCCCTGAATCGAAGACGTGCATGAAATAGCCAATCCTCTATCCGGTTGAAACAATGGGATCTTCTCGCGAGGGTGGGTGCCTCAATGGTGAGAGGAACCTCCAGAGAAGGCTAGTTCCTGTAAGATGTATCAATGAGGATCTCTACTCTATGCTGCGGACTACCATGGAAAAGGGAGAAGAAAACTTTAAGGGGAAATCCTACCTAATAAAAGTGATACACCAGAAGATTGATCCACTCAACTTGGAACCTTGAACAGTGAACAAACAAAGGAAAAGGAAGACCTTTGATTTCAATCAATTACTTATGCATAAATATTTCATGAAAAGGTTCAATCCAATGACCAAAACATGAGGGAAAACGATGGAGAGAGGTCTGATACAAGACACTTTGCAAACACCTATCATCCACTTACAGCTTCAACAAAAGACATAAAGAACACTTAACATGACCTGCATAATACAGTAAGCTAGCAACTAGGTACGAATCAGAATTTGGGAAGGGAGAGAAATCTACCACATATGCAAAGTGTTGAATGAATATACACTTTGCCAACACTTGAAATCTGAAAGTACAGTCCTATTGATTGAAGAGGTTACACAACTCACCAATGGCAGAGTCTGGTCTAGCCAACAGAGGGATGATTTTTTCTAAGGCTGAAAAGCCATTTTATAGAGAATTACAAAAGCCAAAGATTGATGTTGAAAAATTGAAGAAAAGGATTAACTTAGATTAACTCAAGGCTGACTTGGCCTTTCAATAAAATATGTTTTCCCTTTGTCATTGCATGAAGCTTTTTGCTCTTGAGGAAGTGAACTTGTCTTTTGTTAATTGAACCACCCACCTCTCTTTGCATGGAAATCCACGCCAATGTCAATTTTATAACTCTACATGAGTTGTTGGAACATTTAAAAGCTTGAGATGATAATATTATGCATAAATCCAACGCCAATGTCAATTTTACAATTCTACGTGACCTGCTTGACGCCAAGTTGGAACGTTTGAAAGGCTGAGTTGACCGTTTGATAAACTGAGTTGGACAAAGATATACGCTGAGTTGGACCTTCGAATGCATGAGAATGACTAGTCAAACCACCAATAAAACAAATAGTCAACCAAAACTTAGCAATCTACCAAAAAATAGCCCTTGTTCACCTGTATTTTCTCTTATTTTGGTCTGCCGGTGTCTTGTCTATTTTTGGCGCGATTCTATTTTTGGATTATCTTGTCTATATTTGGTCTATATTTCCTCGAATATTCTGTTTTCAACTCTCTGTCGGATTATCTATTTTCTATCCTTTTTTGCACAATCAACCTCCATTTCTTTCAGATTTCTTGTCTCCTTGGCTTAATTCTTTCGGATTTCTGGTTGTAGACTTTTCTGTCTGCGGATTTATTTCCTTCGGAATTTATGCTTTTGGTCTCATCTCCTTCGGATCTTTTGATTCACCTTGCATTTGCCTCGGGTTTATTTCCTTCGACTTCTTTTTGGACTTTGCCTGTCTTTGGACTTTCCCTCTGAATGATTTCCTTCGGACAAATTGTCTGCTTGAACTGTCCTTGTCTCTGTTTATCCTCCGAAGTATTCCTTCGGACTTTTTCCCGACGGATATCTTCTTTTGTCTTTTGAACTTTGCTTCGTTGATTTCGAACTTTGTTTTGTCGGCTTTTTGTCTTTTGGCGGACCTCTATGAATTTCTTCGGACTTTTTGTCCGAAGGAATTCCTTCGGACAAAAAGCCCAAAGGCATTTTCTTTTGTTTTTTGCCTTTACCTTGTAAGTGCTTTATTCCATGGATTTGTCTTCCTTGTAGTTACCCCGAATTTCTTCGGACTTTTTGTCTGAAGGAATTCCTTCAAACAAAAAGCCCGAAGGCATTAATCCTTGTCTTTGACTGTATCTTCAATATGCCCTTCGATAAATGCACAAAGGTCTAGGCACCGACCAAGTGCCCTCCGCAAGGGCTCGTGCCTCTCCTTGTGCCCTTTAGGAAAGTTGCAATGGCCTTGTCGCCGACCAAGTGCCCTCCGCAAGGGCTTCTATACTTTGTCTGTGCCTTTTTCGAAAAAATTGTAGGGCACCTGGGCTTTTTGTAGGGCACCCGGGCTTTTTGCAGGGGTCATTTTCCCCTGAATTTATGTGGGCTTTGAATTCTCTCTTGGATTTCTTCGGACTTTTGTCCAAAGGAATTATTCCTTGGTCTTTTCTTGCTTTTCAAAGACTTTTCTCTTTTGAATTCTCCGAAGTATTCCTTCGAACAAAAAGTTCGAAGGAATTACTTCCTTTGCTAGAGACTCTTTCATTTGTAATTTCCGAAGCTATGTGACACTCTGCCTTCTTTGCCTGAAGGAAATCCTGTGGAAGAATTGTCAACCGACTCAGCTGACCCAGCACGCCTGCTATGCTTGAGAACTCAGACCATATAGATGCTATTTGAATTCCCAAATGGTAAACCTGATTTCTGACTGAAAAACTCCTCTGATCATGGCTGAAACAACCTCCTTCAAAATAAGAAGGGAAACACACGAAAGTAGAAAACTAACTAAGAAGCAAATGTGCAAACAAGCACTTATTGGACAAAACTGAAACAAACTACTATGCTTGAACAACACTTGGAGGAAAGCAGAAACAACTAAATATGTACATAGAGTTTTGCTCTTCAATAGCAATGTTTCAGATGTATCCCATTGACTGGGATTGGAAGCTCTTGGCCATCCATCTTAGCAAGTTGGAAAGCATTGTGGGATTTGTAGCTGGAGATCGTGTATGGGCCACTCCAAAGGGAATTAAACTTTGTGTGTTTTCCTAGTTTGGTTTGATACTCATCCCATTTAAGGACCAAATCTCTTTCATTGAAGCTTCGTGAGGAATCTCCTTTGTCAAATGTTCTTTTCACCTGTGCCTGATGACTTTCCATGGCTAGCATGGCTTGATATCTTGTCTTTTCCAACTCCATAAGCTCTGCATACCTGATCTCCATAGGCTCATTCTCTAACAACTCAAATTGATGCATTAGTTCTAAAGCTGAAAACTCGAGAGAAATAGGCAACCTTGCTTCCTTACCATAGACTAGCTTATAGGGAGAGTTGGCCATTGACCTCTTGTAGGTGATCCTATCAGCCCATAGAGCTGACTTCAACTTGAGATGCCATGACCTCTAATTGTCTTCAATAGTCCTTCATATGATCCTTAAGAGGTTCTTGTTTGTAGATTCAGCAAGGCCATTTCCTTGTGGATAATAATTCGATGAAGTGCTGAGATAAACTCCATGTTGGACAGCCCATTTGTTGATCCTAGATCCTACAAAAGCCATTGCATTGTCAGAAATAATGGTCGAAGGAACTCCAAACCTAGTGATCAAACCTTCATAGAAATCAAGGACGCTAGTTTTGTTTGCTTCTTTCAATGCAACTGCTTCCGTCCAACGTGTGAAGTAGTCTGTAGCTGTTAGAATCCACTTATGCCCTAAATTGGAAAGAGGGTTAATGAGACCTATAAAGTCCAATCCCCACTGGACAAACGACTGATCCATTGTTATTGGCTGAAGGGGCAGGGCTGCAAGTTTAACCTTTCCTACAAATATAGCACATTGTTTGCATTTCCTAACCCATGTATCGCAATCGCCAAATATAGTAGGCCAATAGTACCCACCTCTCATGATTTTAAGTGTTGTAGTTCTTGCATAAAAGTGTCCTCCACCAAGTCCATCATGGAATTTTTCAGTAATATTTGAGTTTGGTTTGGCTCCACACACCTTAGTAACATTCCATTGATATCCTTTTTGAATAAAACACCGTCAACGAGCAAGAATGGAATTGATTGCAATCTGAAATACCTTCTTTTTGAAGCACTTAGGTGAGAAGGGTAACAACCATTTTGCAAATAGCTTACCAAATCACAAAACCAGCTGGAAGGTGAGGTGTGAAAAACAACAATCTCTTCATCATTTGACACTAAAACGACTTCGTTAGTTTCTTGTAAGTCTTGAGCTAGATGCTCACAAAGTCTTTTGCCTCTAACTAGCTTTGTGATTTTAATTTTTATGTCATATTCCATTACTTTGGTTATCCAACCAGCCCTCTTCTCATTTATGTCTTTCTTCAAAAGAAATTCTTTGATGCTTGGATGAGCAACCATTAGACGTATTTTATTATTAGACAAGTGCCTAAATTTCTTCAGATATCTTATTACTGAAAGGACATGTTTTTCAACAAAAGAGTACCTTGTCTCATACTCCTGCAAGCCTTGGCTGTAGAAAGCTATTGGCTGCTCCAAATCTTCATGATTCTACTGCATAAAAATGCTTGAAATGGTGTCCATATTAGCATACGTATACAAAATGAAGTCTTTTGTAAAATCTGGATTTAAAAGAGTAGGAGCACTTGCTATGGCTTTCTTAACATCTTCAAACCCTGTTATTCCTTCCTTGGACCAGCTAAAGTTCTGATTTTTCTTCAACATGACTGTGAGTGGTTTAGGTACAGTAGCGAAATATGAAATGTATCTCCTTATAAAATTGATTTTTCCAAAGAAACTTTGCAAAGCCTTTTTGCTTTTAGGCAAGGAGAGTGCAAGAATGGATTGAATCCTTTTAAAATCTATGCTTAAATCGTGCTTTGAAACATGTCCAAGAAGCTTACCTTCATGAACTGAAAATACACATTTTTTGGGATTTAGAGATATCCCAAATTGCCTACACCTTTCAAAAACTTGCTGGAAGTGAACCATGTGATCTTTTGCATCTTTTGAAAATACTGTTATATCATCTAAATAGACAAGCACAAACTTGTTAAGAAGGCCTTGGAAGGCCATATCCATGGCTCTCTGAAAGGTTGCTCCAGCATTGGATAAACCGAATGGCATCTTTCAATATGCAAATGTTCTCCACTTAGTTGTGAAAGTTGTCTTGAATTGGTCCTCTTCTTTGACCAAAATCTGATTGTAGCCACTATACCCATCAAACAAGGAGAACCTCTTTGAACCTTCAACAAGTTGTAAAATTTATTCCATTGATGGCAATGGATAGTGGTCTTTAAGCGAAGCCCTGTTTAAATCACGAAAATCAACACACAAACGAATCTCACCATTCTTTTTCCGTATCGGAACGAGGTTCGCCATCCAAGTTGAATGCTTGATTGGAAATATGATAGTCGATTCTATGAGCTTGTGAAGTTCAGCTTTCATCAAAGGCTCAAACTTTGGATTGATTGGCCTTTGTCTTTGTCTTACTGGTTTAGTTTCATCTTCTAACTCAATAGTGTGTTGAGCCAAACTTGGGTCAAAACCTTTGAGATCACTATACTGCCATTAGAATATATCAGCAAAATTTGTGCATAATTCAATGAAAGCTTTCTTTTGTGGAGTGCATACCTTGCCCAATTTCAAAATCTTACCAGCTGCAATCTCTACATTGGCATAGTGCTTTTCCTTTGTTGACAAAGATGGTTTCTCTTTCCTTAGCTCATCATCTTCACTGAAAATATTTTCAAGAGTGACCAATCCCTTGGGTAGCTTATTAGTTTTTAGTTGTACAATCTGATCACCATACTGTTGTAAGCGTTTTGACTGATTTTTTGAAGAAAACTCAGCGTCTTTCTGCAAAAATCTCACAATTTGATTGTCACTTTCAAACACCTGTCAATTTTCTTGGTTATCCGAGACAGAAGGCCTTACAACTATCTTTATATGTGACTAAAAAATGTCACTTTTTACATCAGTTGGGATATCAAATTGTGCCTCAATGGCAGCCAACCTATCAGCATGTTTATTCATATCTCTTGGTATTGCCTGAATATTAAAACCCTGAAAATCTTCAAGTAGATCCCATACTCTGTGTCTATAAGATTTAAGCAACATATTCTTGCATATATTTAAGCCTCTTATTTGGTGAACTACAAGTTCACTATCTCCAAACACTTGTAAACAATTTACTTTCATCTTCCTAGCCCACTGCAAACCGTGAACTAGTGCTTCATATTCAGCAACATTGTTTGAACAGCCAAACTGAAATTTAATAGAGGAGAAATACCTTTGTTTTGTCGGAGAAATTAACATCATTCCAACTCCAGTCCCATGCTTATTTCTTGATCCATCAAAGTATAATTGCCACAAGCCTTCATTAGATTTGTTCTCTTTGACCATGGCTGGAATTGGTGCATCGTTCTCATGAAGACAATACACACCAAGACCTTCTTTAATCAGCTTGTAGGGATCATGCTCATGCAAGGTGGAAGCCCACTCATCAAAAAACAAATCTGGAACTCCATCCAAAGGTAAGTCCTTTTCTACATCACTAGTTTGTAGTATTTCATCTGAGATGATACAATTTGCATTGGCCACACTTGGCGTATAAGGCTCCATATGAAAACATGCAATAGGTTCTGAATGAATTGTTACCTTTGTGCCATATCTAGGCCTAAACAACAAGTAGGTCCAATCAGCTGATAAATATCCCCCAATCTTTGAGGTGAAATCTCTTGATAGGCACATAGCGAAATAAGGAGGCAGGTCCACTACAACGTCCTGCTGAATAGTCACGTTAGGACAGGCATGTAATTTCTATTTCAAATCTTTGATAATGCCTACCATTTTTGCTCGTGAGCCATCCAACTGCAATACCCCTTTAGTATTTGGTTCATAAACAAGGCCGAGCTTGTCTGCAATCTATTTGGGCATCATTGTACTGCTAGCTCCACTATCCACCATACAATTATGGACTAAAGTATCACCCGAAAGATAAAAAGGGGGAGTTTTTTTGTTTTTACCTCAGTTTTGTCCACCTTAGATATCTTATCGCCTTGTTGTACCTATTGATTAGTTCGTTGATCCAAATTTGTCATGACAACACCTTCTTTATCAACTAATTTTGAAGACAATTCAAGAGCTGAAAGTTTTTGAATGAGTTTATCCTTTTGGCCTGGAATTGAAAGAGTATCCAACATGCTAATGCTGATGTTAGACTTCTTCATTTGATATACAATACTGAACTGAGATGAACTATACTTTGACTGCACCTTTTGTGGTACTTGTTGCTCACGAGTTAGAGGTATTTGTTGCACTTTATCAACCTCTGCATTTTGATTTTTTTGGGCTGTGAGGGCAGCAAGTTGTTCTTTCGTACCTTGAGCAATAATACTAGGAGCATTTGAAGTATTTGCTACTGCTTGGGCTTCCTCAATAGCTCTTCTTTTATTTCTCTGATAGGTTATAGCTGCAACTTGATCATTTGAAACATTAGTTTTAACATCTTCAGTAAAAGCGACATGATCATCTACCTGCCACTTTACATTAATAGCATCACACTGCCCTTGAGTTGCTCCTTGTGATGTCAAACCTGTATCTTGATATTGACCCTCTTGAAAAGAGAACTCCTCTTGTGTCATATGTGGCATGGTGTTGTTTGGTGATACCAAGTTCTGGTTTTGAACATCATTGAGATTTGAAGGCTGCTGACCTAAATCTTGCACCAAATTATTCTGAGGTGGGGTTGGAACAATGGCTTTTGAAGTGGAAGGAGCATTTGGATCAAGAGCAACATATAGCTTAGCTGGAGTTATGGCCCCTTGTGCTTGATAGGGTGGTCTATTTTCTCTGAAACCCTGATAAAGAGACCTTTGATCTTTGAAGGGTTGATAGTTGTTCTGATTTTGATGTTGATAAGGCATATTTGACTGAAATTGTTGCCTTTTGAGCTATACTATTTCATTTTCAAAAGATTGTAACAAACTTTTCAACTCTCCTATCTCACTAGATTGACTAGTAGAGGCTGCAATAGGAAGTTGAGGTGCTGGAATTGGAGCCAAAGATGGAATTTGAGGAACTTGAAGGGTTGGTACAGAACTTATCTCTGGAAATATGGGCATTGGAGGTCTTGGAGAAAGCTTACCTACTTGAATCAGACTATTTTCTGCCCTTATTGCAATTTCATAAGCATCTGATAAAGTAGTACCACCCATTGACTGTATGATCACACTAATGTCAAAATTGAGAGCTGTCAAAAAATATAGAAATGCATATTCAGGTGATGGCCTAATCAAAATCATTATTTTGTGCCATGTTTTCTGGAATCTGAGATTAAAATCAGACATGAACTCATGAGCTCTCTGTATGGCAATTAATTGCTCAACTAAAGATAAGTGATCAGATTTGTCCTCAAATTGTTTGACCAAGGCAGCACCCAATTCATCCCAGGTGGAAACGGATCTAAGTGGGAGGGTTCCATACCACTGTAATGCTTTTCCTTTGAAAGACGCAGCGAGTAATCTAATAGCAACATTATCCTCAACAACATTATGGACTGAACAAAGATTAGCTACATCCTGGATATGCTCAATAGGGGTTGTTTGATTTTCTCCTGAGAAGAATAGAATACTTTTGAGGGCAAATATAGGAATATCATCTAACTGTGCTAGATTTAGTGGACTTCCCCTATTGAATGGAGCAAATACTTGATTTCTAATGGCCATCTGAATGGTGGGGATTGCAGTGTCTAGAACAATAGGATGAGGGGGAGGTCAATATTCCCTTTGAGGACATGGATTTGCCCTCCTAGACCTTGCTCTTTTATAAGTTACAAATTCAAAAGGAATACCTTTGCTTGCTGATCTTGTGGTAACCTTTGGCACGAACGAATTCCCTGAATGATGCTATGAACTCTGCAATTGGATGTAAATGAATATCTTCCGCTGCTGCAAAAACTTTATGTAAATAACTCTTTTCGTAGTCCCACCGAGCGTGCCAAAAACTGTTGTCAACCTGGAGCTGCGCCCTGAATCGAAGACATGCATGAAATGGCCAATCCTCTATCCGGTTGAAACAATGGGATCTTCTCACAAGGGTGGGTGCCTCAATGGTGAGAAGAACCTCCAGAGAAGGCTGCTTCCTGTAAGATGTATCAATGAAGATCTCTACTCTATGCTGCGGACTACCATGAAAAAGAGAGAAGAAAACTTTAAAGGGAAATCCTACCTAATAAAAGTGATACACCAGAAGATTTATCCACTCAACTTGGAACCTTGAACACTGAACAAAGGGAAAAGAAAGCCCTTTGATTGCAATCAATCACTTATGCATAAATATTTCATGAAGAGGTTCGATCCAATGACCAAAACATGAGGAAAGACGATGGAGAGAGGTCTGATACAAGACACTTTGCAGCCACCTAACATCCACTTATAGCTTCAGCAAAAGACATAAAGAACACTTAACATGACTTGCATAATACGGTAAGCTAGCAACTAGGTACGAATCAGAATTTGGGAAGGGAGAGAAATCTACCACATATGCAAATTGTTGAATGAATATACACTATGCCAACACTTGAAATCTTAAAGTACAATCCTTCTATTGATTGAAGAGGTTACACAATTCACCAATGGCAGAGTCTAGTCTAGCCAAGAGAGGGATGATTTTTCCTAAGGCTGAAAAACCATTTTATAGAGAATTACAAAAGCCAAAGATTGGCGTTGAAAAATTGAAAAGAATGATTAACATAGATTAACTCAAGGCTAACTTGGCCCTTCAATGAAATATGTTTTCCCTTTGTCTTTGCATGAAACTTCTTGTGCTTGAGGAAGTGAACTTGTATTTTGTTTATTGAACCGCCCACCTCTCTTTGCATGGAAATCCACGCCAATGTCAATTTTAAAACTCTACGTGAATTGCTGGAACGTTTGAAAGCTTGAGATGATAATATGATGTATAAAATCCAACGCCAATGTCAATTTTAGAACTCTACGTGAGCTGCTTGATGCTGAGTTGGAACGTTTGAAAGGCTGAGTTGACCATTTGATAAGCTGAGTTGGATGAAGAGATAGGCTAAGTTGGACCTTCGAATGCATGAGAATGACTAGTCAAACCGCCAATAAAACAAATAGTCAACCGAAACTTAGCAATCCGCCAAAAATGGCCCTTGTTCACATGTATTTTCTCTTATTTTGGTCTACCTATGTCTTGTCTATTTTTGGCAGGATTCTATTTTTGGATTATCTTATCTATATTTGATCTATATTTCCTCGGATATTCTGTTTTCAACTCTTCGTCGGATTATCGATTTTCTATCATTTTTTGCACAGTCAACCTCCATTTCTTTGAGATTTCTTGTTGTCTCCTTGGCTTAATTCTTTCGGATTTCTCGCTGTGGACTTCTCTATCTGCAGATTTATTTCCTTCGGAATTTATGCTTTTGGTCTCATCTCCTTCGGATCTTTTGATTCACCCTGCATTTGCCTTGGGTTTATTTCCTTCGGCTTCTTTTTGGACTTTCCCTGTCTTTGGACTTTCCTCCGAATGATTTCCTTCGGACAAATTGTCCGCTTGAATTGTCCTTGTCTTTGTTTATCCTCCGAAGTATTCCTTCGGACAAAAAGTCCGAAGGAATTCCTTCGGACTTTTTCCCGAAGGATATCTTCCTTTGTCTTTTGAACTCTACTTTGTTGATTTCGGACTTTGTTCTGTCGGCTTTTTGTCTTTTGGCGGACCTCTCTGAATTTCTTCAGACTTTTTGTCCGAAGGAATTCCTTCGAACAAAAAGCCCGAAGGCATTTTCTTTTGTTTTTTGCCTTTACCTTGTAAATTCTTTATTCCACGTATTTGTCTTCCTTGTAGTTACCCCAAATTTCTTTGGACTTTTGTCCGAAGGAATTCCTTCAGACAAAAACCCCAAAGGCATTAATCCTTTGTCTTTTGTCTTTGACTGTATCTTCAAAATGCCCTTCGGAAAATGCGCAAAGGTCCAAGGACCGACCAAGTGCCCTCCGGAAGGGCTCGTGGCTCTCCCTATGCCCTTCGGGAAAGTTGCAATGGTCCTGTCGCCGACCAAAAGCCCTCCGCAAGGGCTTCTGTCCTTCGTCTGTGCCTTTTTAAAAAAAAATTGTAGGGCCCCTGAGCTTTTTGCAGTGGTCATTTTCCCTTGAATTTCAGCGGGTTTTGACTTCTCTCTTGGATTTCTTCGGACTTTTGTTCGAAAGAATTCCTTCAGACAAAAGGTCCGAAGGAATTACTTCCTTTGCTGGAGACTCTTTCCTTTGTAATTTCTGAAGCTATGTGACATTCTGCCTTCTTTGCCCAAAGGAAATCCTGTGGAAGAATTGTCAACAGGTAACACTATGAATATTAAGGAAGAATGTTTTTGAGTGGACATGCATCTTTTTTATTTCAAAAGTGACATTAATTTGAGCCTTCCATGTGGAACAAAGGTCTTTTTACCTTCCATTGTAGATCCTTTCTCCTATTGGCCAAGAGGAGTGGGGCAAAGATGTTGCTGCAGATGAAGGAAAAAGCGTCAAGAAGGGGAGAGCAAGCAAATCCAAAGAGCATTCGAAGAAGAAGTGCGGCCCAGATTTCCCTCACCAAATCGAGTTTCTAAAATTATGAGACTGGAAACCTTCAAATTGGAGAGTTGATAAAATTGGAACATGAACAAAGTTCTATCTAAAAGGATGATTGTATTGGTTTCTCACTTGGGAAGGAGGAGGTATATCTTCATCTTTTGTTTATATTTTTTGGGGGATCCAACAAACTTCAAATTTTGGGCATGATCAAAAATTTGATCATGTATATCATCCAAATCAGTTGGTAACACAATTGATTGTCAAACATGCATAATTTGCAATATGTAGAGTCTTGCAAAAGTGTTAGTTTTTGTTGTACGGGCTAAAACAGAATATGTTTGGCATCAAAACTACATTTTTAGTACATATTTGAGTTCCTCTTAAAAAATTAGACAAAGTTCAAAACAATTGCATGTCATTTTGAGTTTGTATGCAAAAGTTATAGCCTTCAGAAGTTGGTGGACTTTCTTCCAAGTCAATCTTGGGAGCCCAATTGTTCATCCCCGGATCCACATGTATTAGAACGGTTACAAACGTTTCTCCTTCCCTTTAGTGGTTAAGTGGAGCTGCTTGACGGATTCTAATACTAGGAAAGCATAAATTCAAATATTGGCAAGGTAGAATACAGCAGGAGAGATCAGATAAGATCAGAAAACAGCAGCAAGCACAAAGAGATGGATGGAAGTTGGATTCACATTGCTTATTTGTGAGTTTGAGTCATTGTTCTCATTTTCTCATTGTTGCTTAGCTATGGGTGATAGGGTGAAGACTACACAGCTAAGATAGCTGAGTTCAGTGGTTTTTCTTGTTCGAGATGCAAGTCTTCCATCGAATATTGCATAAGTCATTACGAGTATGGGAGCCATGAGGTTGGTTTTCCTTGTAAACCCAAGAAAGCAAAAATACTTGTAAATTGCAAAATATAGTGGAGATGAGAAAACATGGCTTCACTCTTGCCAAAGTTTTCTTACAGTGAGTTTCTCTAGGGTATGTCTTGTGTTATCTCTCTTTGTTGTTGATGTGTTTATTTCCTTGCTTGCATATTTACATTCCTTACAATTAGGCTAATACAACAAACATTTAAGAGAGTTCAAGACTCAGCACTAAAGGTTTAAAGAACTTCACATTTGGTATTGCACCTCTATGCAAGCATGTTAATTGCAATCATGTATGGAGTAGTAGCATGTTTAGAGTGTCGAGGAATATATGCAATGGATCTAGCATGTGGAGATTGTATGAGAAGGGTTGCATATTCTTTCGTACCCTGTAAATGTCAATAATAAGAACTTGAATAAATCTTAAAACAACATTTTGCGTGTTGTTCTATGGCATAGAACCTAAGAGCAAACCCTTGACTTGAAAAGGGTTTGTGTTGGTGAAACTTAGAGTGGAATATCCACTTGGTTTACGGATCTACTATTGTGGTCGAATGTCCTTTAAAAAGAACCCAGTTGACAAGTATTTCCCAATGTTTCCCAAGGCTAATTTGGTACTGATGCGTGTTTGAGGAGTCATCATTCATCCCTTCTAGCAATTCTCTAGAATTAATTGTGGACAACTATTCAACAACCACATGGCTTTTACCACGACATACAACAATCTTGAAGGTGGATTCATTCACAGCATCAACCACCAATAGACTCTTATATGATTGGCTTGTTTCCCATGTAAGGTAACATCCTATGGTCAATAAATAAAACAAATTCTTTGGCCAACTAATAGTGTTGCAACTTTTATGCAACATAGACAATCCCTACTGCCTTGCTCTTTATTTTTTTTAAGGTCATCTCAGCCTTTGTAATAAGCCATCTTCCAGAGTATATTTGATAGTCCAACTTATGATTTCTCTCTTATGTCAGTGTGTAGCCAATGGCAAAGTTCGATGTGTCCATGTGCATATGGAACTCCTTGCTCTAGTTCGGGGACGTCAATATGGGTGAATTGATCAATAATATCAGCTCTTTAGATGATTTTTGTTGTTTTTTTTTGTCCATTCAAACAAAATCGGCTGAGAGAATCATACACCATCAATGATATGACCACAAAGTCTAGTACGAACAATTGTGTGGCAAGCACCATCTTCCAAGTTGCCAAAATGCTCAAACGTTGTGCTAGTATTGCTTGGCCCCAACCGAATCTAACATTGGGTCTTATAAATTTGGACAACCAAATTTTAAACGTATCCACTATCACAATCGTCAATGTCAGCGATCCAAGCTACTAATTGCTCCATTATCACCCTTCTTCACCATAAGTACTATGGGGTCAACCATCTTCTCCTGAATCAACAATTGGGCTCCTCCAACAACACCATTGCGCTAATGCCAATCCTCAAGTCCAGTATACTTTTAAAAAGATTTGTCATTCTTACCAACATTGAGATCTGAATCACTTGTTTTGCTATATCTCTGTCAAACTACTAGAGTTTGGTCAAGGCTTGGGTCAATTGTTTTGCCTTAACATGGGATATAATTCTTTCTTTTTGTCCATCTCTTGTGGGGCTCTTTCAATTTCATGGCATGCCTCAACCATTCATTGCTTTTCTATCTTGAGGGGCAAGGTATTGTATTTGCTTTCCCGACACGCAAGTCATTGCAATGACTCCTACATCCACCATTTTGACAATTTCCTCTCCTTTCTTTGGGCAACTCATGTCATCATGGTTTCCCAAAACACACCATTTGCACAATTTTCTTCCACCGCTCTAGTTGGTTGGGCAGATTATAGTATAATGACCTCCATCATCGCATTTCTTACATTTAACTATGGGTCTTCCCTTTAAATTGTATCAAATCCTTCCATCATTTACCTTGTTATTGTTTTTTGTCCGTTGTTGTATTTGTTCTTGTATTTGCAACAAGTGTTGCCTTTTGAATCATTGGAGAACTCTTCCTAGGTTAGCAAGACCTATGATGTCTTGTTCATATTAAATGAAAAATCCTTGACCATGTGACCTACCACTCAACAAATGTTGCAAAAGTAGTTTTCCAAACAGTTATCTTGGTGTGGCCTTTCATCCATTGTAGTTTTCTTGTATTCTTAGGTTTGGCACCTCTTTTCATAAACTTCATAAATTATCTCAACGGAATGCACTCATCTACATATTCAACATATTGTCCTTGGTATCCTCAACAACTATTTGGCCATGGCATAGAACTGAATGAAACAACTAGCAAACCAACACACGACTGATAGACATTTTCAGATAGAAAATTGGATCTTCTTTCGATTACAACCCTTCAAGCAACTATTCTTCAACCAACAAAGAAATAATGAGTTGGCACCAAAATTCTATGGGCCCTTTAAGGTTCTTCAGAATATTGGTAGTGTGGCTGCAACTATCCCTTTCTTCCAGATTACATCAAGTCTTCCACATCTTATGTTTGAAAAAGTTCAGTAATAAGAATCTGAATCAAACAAAGCTTCAAGAGTTGGACAACGGCAGAAAAGTGATCTTGGATCAAAGGCAATTCTGGAGCATTAAATGAAGCAATTGCATAAGACTGAAATCACAGAGTACCTCATCAAATGGAAGGATATACTACTAGAGGATGCTTTAGGGGAAGACGAGTGCTTTCTGCAAAAGCATTTGCATCATTGTGGGGAACGATTTTTAAAGAGAGAAAGACACCCTTAAGTGTCCACATTTCATCATTTCTTGTTTGATTATGATGAAGCTGCCATATGGCACAAATCACCTTTGACTTAGTCATATGGTAGTTAATGAGCATTCTCTAGTAACACTTTGGCGATAGGGAGAGTTTTGGGGATTATTTGCAATCAAAATGTAGTTGTTGACAATTGGGAGAACAAATTAGTAATTAATCTGTCTGCCATGGTGTAGGATTGGCCTACCTTCAACGTCTTGAAGACAAGGTTGGTGTTTGCAATCACTCTGTAGTATATTCCCAAAGAGGATCGTGGTGGAGATTGATAATGTATTGAGGAATCTCCCTTAAGATATTACAGAACAGGGGAGACAGGGTTATGTGGTAGCATTGAGGTATGCTAAACCTCCTCGCAATATCACCCATGAGGAAAGGATAGCCTTAATGAGATTAAATTGCAATCAATACATCATTTTACTCAACGCAGACAACAGGGATGCAACGATTATTTTGAATCATGAGGACTATGATGCGAAAATGATTGACCATTTGCACAACAATGGAGTTACAAAAAGCTTGATTGTAATCTGATTTCCTTGATTGCGAAGAGGGTTTCCAAGTTGATAAAAGCTTCTTCACTAGATGAGGGTGTTAAGAAGAAGTTGATTCACAACCAAAAAAATACACCTAGAATTTATGGTGCTCCTAAAATTCACAAAGTGGGGGTCCCATTAAGACCAATTATGGACACCACAGATTCCCCCACATATCAACTAGTAGCATATCTAGAAAACAAGTTGAAACCTTGTGTGGGAAACACTTCCTCTTTCATCAAGCATTCAACAAATTTTGAGGAACTCATTAAGGATAAAAGAGTACACGCTGATGAAATTCTAGTTAGCTTTGATGTGGTATCTCTGTTCATTATGGTACTGATCATGGAGGCCATTGAGGTGGTCAAATCTTGCAATGATGATGAAACGGCAAGCTTGGTTGCCTTCTATTTGAGATCCACGTTGTTCTCTATCAAGAAGATTATCTATGACCAGACAGAAGAGACGGCAATGGGTTCTCCACATTCATAGGTGAATAGAACCTTTTTATGGAGAACTTTGAGGAGAGGGCTCTTAACTCAATTTGACTTGACCCAAAATGGTGGAAATTGGAAACAATATGTGGATGACAACAATCTTTGTTGGCAGCAAGCCCTAACCAAGTTTGAAGCAACTAAGCTAGAACAAGTTTGGCGTTGTCAAGTGTCAAAAGCTAGATCATAGGTTGCATCCAAACTAAAGAAGCACCATTACAAACATACACCTAACTAGGAGAACTACGTGTAGTTTAAGCCCTCTTCGGAGTATTGGAAACATAGGAAACATTCAACAACTCAACTGGGGGTGGTTGGGGTCGACGCTTTGCAGGCCTAAACCTAGTGTTAAAAGTGGAGCTAGGGTTTCGAAGTGAAGGAGATAGAGTTTTTGGACTTGTGCACATAGCGAGTTTCTAATATCGCACATGAAGATGGATTTTAAGCAGGGGTAACAATCTGTTGTGAAAATTGTAGGATACAGGGTTTCTAGACACTTTTGTCAGGATTTAGATGCTTCATCTGGTACAAGCACCCAATTTGTTACGAACTCGTCCAGACAAGTCCAGATAACTGATCTCCATAGCTGAGCGACTTCATATCCATTTTCAGCCTTTTCTGCCAAATGCACACAATCTCAGACTAGAATAGAACAGTAACAAGCTAAGTAACCTAGTCCTCTTAGTACTTTCCATAAATAGTAAAGCGTAATTGAACATATAGCTTGCTTAATTTAGACATATCTCAAACAATCTAAATATTCAAAAGATCTATCTTGTTTAGACACATTAATCCAAAATAAGGTAAAACACATTGAAGGAATATCAAACAAGATCTCCAAGATCTTAAGGAGACAAAACACTAATATTACCTTCCTACCAAAGAACAAATTAAGGAAGGTGCTAAGATTGGCAAAGGATCGGTTGCAACCTAACCTAAGAAGTGGAGTTTATAGAATCAATTGTTCTTGTGGTTTCCCTTGAATCAGAGAAACATGGAGATTTATTCAAGCAAGGGTCAAAGAACATGTGGCAGATACCCACCTTGAGAGAAGAAAATTTGGCATTAGCAGAGCACTCTTCAAAAGCCTTGCACTCTATTTACATCGAAGACAATGAAGTGTTAGCAATAGAGAACCATTGGTTCAAACGTCAACTGATGGAGGCTATGGAAATTGGTAAACATTTCCAAAATTTGAATAGGGAGGAGGGCATGGGTTTAAACCACTCATGGTGACCTGTCATTAACAAATTAAGAAATGACCCCATACTTTAGGATCTATGTGCATTTATTGTTTTCATAATGGTGGTTACAATTTAATAATTGCAACGACTAGTTATGTATTTATTAATTATCCTAAAGTTAGCCCAATATCTACACACATTTATCTATATAAATAGCTTGGGTTTGTAATTCTTACATATGTACTACATCCTAATGAAGGATTGCATGTTGTGATCCAAACTTCGATGGATTAATCAAATCAACCCAGCCTTTTACCAAAAAAAGTTCTATATGGTAGTTTCTAAATTTTATTATTTATGGGTAGTTGGCTCAATTAGGCATTTGAGGTCACGCCAACCTAATAACATTTATATATAGGAGCTAAGTGTTCAGTTATTAGGCATCAAGTTGTGTTTTGTTCTTAGAAAAGTGCTTTTGGGAGGTTTCCCCTCAATTTCTTGTCCTATGTTCACCTATATTTGAGATACCAAATTTGAGTGCTATATGTGTTTCACTGCTATATAAAGATTTCTTTTGCAATTATTGTTATGTTATTGATACCATGCAAATCTGGTTTTTATTTTGTTTGATTTTCTATGTTTTGTTGTATTATTGAATGAACTTACTATTCATTTCATTGGATTTGAGATTGCAATCTTATAAAATATAGAAAATATCCAAACATCATGCAAGCCATTGTATGAACTTACTATTCATTTCATTAGACCTATGATTACAATCCTATTGAATATAGAAAATATCCCAACATCATGCAAGCCATTGTAATGAAATAGCCAAAATTGACCTCCATTTTATGACCCATTATGATCCGTACATAGGAGGGGTCCCTCAAAAATTCCTCTCATCCCGCTACTCATGTTTCCATCGTAGATCTTGACCTCACATTTTCCTTGATTATGAAGAGCAGGAGCTCAGCAGTTATTTGGAGATTCAATGCACCTCATGGTGATTTCATTTACCTTCTTTGCCAATTTGGAGACCACTGTGGTGAGCTCGAGCATACAGTCTTGCATTGTTGGGTTCACCATTGATCTCGTCAAAGCCAGTGAGTTTAAACAAAGTGTGTTGCTTCCCAAAAAGATAAAGTAAAGGTTATTGAGATGTTGGACCCTACCAATATTGCATCCCTTTACAACATACCACTAAAATGAACTTTTCAAGCACTATTTTTCATAAGACTGCCTTAACAAGACTCCAAAAAAAAAAATTTAAAAACATTAATGAGTCTGAAACACTCCCTAAACCCCAGAATGACCGATTACACACCTAGACTCATACGGAAATGATATAATTTTTGGAGTCGCTATATGACTAACAATCTAATTTATTTTTTAAATGATTTTATTTTAATAACAATAAACAGAATTGTTAATTGAGTTTTGAGCTCATAACCTTTGGACAAGGTGTTTGAAAGCTTTTACACACTCCATAAAACCAAATCTCCTATGGGTTCTTCTTCTATGGTGTAGAAAATTAAAGAATTTAAATAATTACCTTAATAGAAAATATGTGGGAAAGATTATAATTAGGACGCTTTACCAAAAGGCTATATTGTTCATCAAACACATCACTTATGGATTGGAGCTCTACCCTTAAGTACATGGACATTAAGCTCTCTTTTTTTCTTTTTTCTTTGTTTAAACACAAACTTAGCAAGAAAGTTTGATGATAAAATTTAGTAAACAAAATGTAATTTACTCATACCACAAACTCGTGGGAGGTGACATCAATAGAAAGACACAAGGTTGCAGTCACGGCTGTTCATCGATAGGCAGATGTCAAGCAAATCAGCGGCTGAAATGTCCCCTTATAGGGCCAAAGAAGAAAGTACAGAAAATCCACAAATCCCACTTACCTTCAAACGAAAAAGTCATAATATTAAAAATGCCAAAATCTGAATAAATTACCAAAAAGACTAGATCATTGCGTTAGATCAGCGATTTGGTAAAAAAATGTTTTTTATGCCCTTAAAGGCTTAAACAACTCCAAAAATTATGAAATTTGGTTTGCAAGTACTAAATGAATATTCATGTCAGATTCTCCAATTAGTTTTACCACATTATCAATTTTGGAATTTTTATAGGCAAAATACAACATAAACATATAAAATTAATTGCTCCAAAAATACTCAGTCAATCAACACAAATTATATGCCAAAACAACCACAAAAATAGGAGGAATCCAATGATCTTTAGTGCAGAATTTTTTGAGCACAAAATGTCCACAAAAAGTGGAAATTACAATCCCAAATGTGACATCACCCTTAGAGAGTGTGATGTCACACTCTTAGGGGGGTTCGCTCCAACCTAGAACCCTAACAAATGTCTTCACTCTGATCACTCGCTTTAGATCTGATGTCTTTGCTCACTTGCCTTCAAAAATAGACCTAAAATGTAGAAAAATTAGAAATACTTCTTCAAATCAACAACCTAGAAAAAAACAGAATGTCTTCAAGGGAATTTCTAGGTGAAATCACTCTTCAATCAGCAACAACCACCTTGAGCGTTCACATCTCAATCCTTCAAAAATGAAAATTCAATATATCAAATTAGCATATCCAAAATAGAAGCCCTCATGTCCATATATAGTCTTCAAAGTGAGGCAAACCACTTTTGGAGGCAAAATATCCTTTTAAAATCACTTAACCACTTTTCAAAATATATTTTATTCTTTTATTTTCCTTCCAAGCTGAAATTTACTCTTTTTCCCACTTATATTATTAAATTGATTGCCAAAATAGAATTAGTAATTAAAATTACATTAAGGCAATAATTTAATAAATAATTAATTAATTTACCCAATTTACAAGTGATTAAATCACTTTTGGGCACACAATTAATTAAAATACCTTCTCCAAATATTATTCGAACTCTCAAATGCAATAGTGGTTAAAACCATTTTTATAGAATGTTTTAGTGGTAAAAACCACTTTTTAATAATATTCTATTAACTAACTGTTGTCAACCTGGAGTTGCACCCTGAAATGAAGACGTGTTGAAATGGCTAATCCTCTCTCCAGTTGAAACAATGGGATCTTCTCACGAGAGTGGGTGCCTCAATGGTGAGAAGAACCTCCAGAGAACACTGGTTCCTGTAAAATGTATCAATGCAGATCTCTACTCTGTGCTCCGAATCTACCATGGAAAAGGGAGAAAGAAACTTAAAAGAGAAATCCTACCTAATGACGATAATACACCAAAATGTTGATCCACTCTACTTGGAACCTTGAACACTGAATCAAACAAAAGAAAAAGAAGATCTTTGATTTCAATTGATCACTATGCATAAGTATTTCATGAGAAGGTTTGATCCAATGACAAAAATATGAGGGAAAACGATGGAGAGAGGTCTAATACAAGACACTTTGCAACCACCTAACATCCACTTACAGCATCAACAAAAGACATAAAACAATAAACATGACTTGCATAACATGATAAGCTAACAACTAGGTACGAATCAGAATTTGGGAGGGGAGAGAAATCTATCACGTATGCAAATTGTTGAATGAATGTACACTATGCCAGCACTTGAAATCTAAAAGTACAATCCTTCTATTGATTGAATAAGTTACACAACTCACCAATGGCAAAGTCTGGTCTTATTAAGAGGGATCGATTTTACAAAGCTAAAAAGGCATTAATATAGAAAATTACAAAGAGCCAAGAGATTGGCATTGGAAATAGGAGAGGAAGTTAACTTTTCATTAGCCCAAGTCCAAATTGCATTGCATGGATCTTCCAAATTTGTCTTTTTTTGGCTTATACTTGGTTGTCTTGCATGAAGAATCCTTCGCGTTGAAAAAGAAAAAGACAACTTTGGATGCATGACACCTACGAATAGATGTCTTGACTTGAAAACTAGTCAACTTCAAAACAAGAGTAGTCAAATTCACTAGAACTGCTAAAACGTTTGAAAGTCTCCCCTTTGCATGAAATCAATGCAAATGCAAATTAAGAATTGCGTTTGAGCCGCTGGAACGTTTCGAGCTTTGAGACAAATGAGAGTGCGTGCATGGAATTTCTGGCTATTTGAAACGTTCAATGCTTTGCCCATTCATCATGCAAGACAACTCTATTTTCAGAACTGAAGCATACTTGTTTTTTTAAACCCATTCACTTCCTTGGAGTCACTCACATTAGTTTGTGCATGATCTTTGTTCATCCTTCCTTTGTCTTTATTCTGCGTTTGTTTTATTCACTACTCATGCTTATGTCCATGTTCAGTTCTGTTTCAGTCTTGTTTGTATTTTCTCCAGCTTTTCTCGTGTTCTGCTTTAATTCGAAAATCGGGCTTTATTTTAGCGTTCGTCCTTCGGACAAATTGTCGGAAGGACTCTCTGTCTCTTCTCTTTCCCGGGCATGGCATTTCCTTTTCTCTTTTTTGGCTTTGGCTTACGCCCTTGTCTTTTCTATCAAGGTTTTGTCCTCCCAAATTCCTTCAGACTTTTTATCCGAAAGAAAGTCCGAAGGAATTCATTTCCTTGTCAATTTTCCCGAATTTATTCTTTTAGCCTCTTAAGTCTTGCCCTTTTGTTTTCTTCGAGCTTTTGTTGACTTCATATTCCTGCGGATTTCTTGTTTGACAATTATTCCAAAGGATTTCGTTAAATTTTCTCGTTTCCTTCTTTGCCTTTGCTTTTTTCCTAGGTATATCCTCCGTCGGACCTTTTTCTTGAATTCCGTCCGACTTTTTCTCCGAAGGAATTCCTTCTGACAAATAGTCCGAAGGAAATTTTTCTCCATTTGAAGTGTACCTTGCTTATATGAAGGTGCCCTCCGCAAGGGCTTCTGCTTCCCAACATTGCCCTTCGGGCTTTTTGATTTGGTCTTGTTAGTCGCCTGGGTGCCTTCCGCAAGGGCAAGGTTCTTCCAAAAGTGTCCTTCAAAATAATTGTAAAGGTCCACTTTGCCAACCAAGTGCCCTCCACAAGAGCTTTTTGTCCTCAAAAGTGCCTTTCGGAACTTTTGAAAGGAACCTGCCACCGATCAAGTGCCCTCCACAAGGGCTTTTTTGCCTTCAAAAGTGGCTTTCGAAAGAATTGTAGGGCACCCAGGCTTTTTGAAGGGCACCCAAGCTTTTTGAAGGGCACCCAAGCTTTTTGAAGCTGTCCTTCAGATCTTTTGTCTTGACTTGAAAACCATAAAGTGAACCAACCCAAAGGGTTACATACCCTTCGTGACTTTTGAATTGGACCTTCCCAAAGGGCAGGCGCCCTTCGAGTCTTCTCAATTGTGTTTTTCTCCTTTCTTTCAGACAAAAAGTCCGAAGAAAATAAGCTTTGAACGAATGCCACTTAATCATTTTTTCGAACTTTTACACAGTCCTTTGAGAGCTCTTTCTCTCGGACAGAATGTCCAAAGAAATAGTCCACCTCTTATAGCCCAAAAAAATTCCTTGGGAAGACAATAACTAAACTTATAGCTTGTATGTCTGGGTTGTATTTGCACATTTGGCTATAATCAAAAAAGCTCCTTGGAAACCTCTGAATGACTAAAATTCACCTGGCTGTAGATGGCCACTTGGGTGGCTATAGATGCTCATTTAAGGACCCCAAAACTGATTCACAAGATAAACTTGGCACCATAGCAAAGTTCTGAAGTTAAGGGTGAAAATTTTCCCTGTGGGGGGCAAAATTGTCAACATTTTTGGCGACTCTATTGGGAAGCATGCCTGCTATGCTAGAGAACTCAGACCATATAGATGTTCGAACTCCCAAATGGTGAACCTAATTTGTGACTGAAAATCTCCTCCTAACCTTGGCTGAAGTAACCTTTCTCCCTCAAAAAGGAAGGGAAAAACACGAAAGCAGAAAAACCAACTAAGAAGCAAATGAGCAAACACGCACTTATTGAACAAAACTGAAGCAAACTACTGTGTTTGAACAGCACTTGGAGAAAAGCAAAAACAACTATGTAAATAGAGCTTTGCTCTTCAATAGCAATGTTTCAGATGTATCCCATTGCCTGCGATTGGAAGCTCTTGGCTGTCCATCATGGCAAGTTGGAATGCGTGCGATTTGCAGCTGGAGATCATGTATGAGCCACTCCAAAGGAAATCAAACTTCGTGTGTCTTCCTGGTTTGGCTCGATCCTCATTCCACTTGATGATCAAATCTCCTTCATTGAAGCTTCGTGAGGAAGCTCCTTTGTCAAACATTCTTTTCACCTGTGTCTGATGACTTTCCATGGCTAGCATGGACTGATTTCTCGTCTCTTCCAACTTCATAAGCTTTACATACCTGATTTCCATAGGCTCATTCTCCAACATCTCAAGCTGATGCATTAGTTCTAAAGCTAAAAACTCAAGAGAAATAGGTAACCTTGCTTCCTTACCATAGACTAACTTGTATGGAGAGTTGGCTATTGACCTCTTGTAGGTGATCCTATCAACGCATAGAGCTGACTTCAACTTGAGATGTCATGACCTCTGATTGTCTTCAATAGTCCTTTGTATGATCCTTAAGAGATTCTTGTTTGTAGATTCAGCAAGGCCATTTCCTTGTGGATAATAGTTCGATGAAGTGTTGAGATAAACTCCGTGTTGGACAGCCCATTGGTTGATCCTAGATCCCACAAAAGCCATTGCATTGTCAGAAATAATGGTTGAAGGAACTCCAAACCTAGTAAGCAAACCTTCATAAAAATCAAGAACGTTAATTTTGTTTGCTTCTTTCAATGCAATTGCTTCCGTCCAATGTGTGAAGTAATCCGTAGCTGTTAGAATCCACTTATGCCCTGAACTCGAAGGAGGATTAATGAGACCAATAAAGTCCAATCCCCACTGGACAAAAGGTTGATCCACTGCAATTGGTTGAAGGAAACAGGGCTGCAAGTTTAACTTTTCCTAAAAACATAGCACATTATTTGCACTTCCTAACCCATGTTTAGCAATCGCCAAATATAGTAGGCCAATAGTACCCACCTCTCATGATTTTAAGTGTTGTAGTTCTTGCGAAAAAGTGTCCTCCACCATGTCCATCATGGAATTTTTCAAGTAATTTTTGAGTTTGGCTTGGTTCCACACACCTTAGTAACATTCCATTAATATCTTTTTTGAACAAAACACCATCAACGAGCAAGAATGGAATTGATTGCAATCTAAAGTGCCTTCTTTTTTAAGCACTTAGGTGAGAAGGGTAAAAACCATCTTGCAGATAGCTTACCATATCACGAAACCAGCTGGAAGGTGAGGTGTGAACAGCAACAATCTCTTCATCATTTGACACTAAAATAGCTTCATTAGTTTCTTGCAAGCCTTGAGCTAGATGCTCACAAAGTTCTTTGCCTCTAACCAGCTTTGTAACCTTAATTTCCATGTCCTATTCCACTACCTTAGTTATCCAACCAACTTTCTTCTCATTTATGTCTTTGTTCAGAAGAAATTCTTTGATGCTTAGATGAGCAACCATTAGATGTATTTTATTATTAGACAACAAGGCCTAAATTTCTTCAGAGATGTTATAACTGAAAGGACATGCTTTTCAACAAAAGAATACCTTGTTTCATACTCCTCCAAGCCTTGGCTGTAGAAAGCTATTGGCTACTCTAAATCTTAATGATTCTACTGCATAAGAATACCTGAAAAGGTGTCCATATTAACATACATATACAGAATGAAGTCTTTTGTAAAATCTGGATTTAAAAGAGTAGGAACACTTGCTATGGCTTTCTTAACATCTTCAAACCCTGTTATTCCTTCCTTGGACCAGCTGAAGTTCTGATTTTTCTTCAACATCGCTGTGAGTGGTTTAGGTACAGTAGCGAAATATGAAATGTATCTCCTTATAAAATTGATTTTTCCAACGACACTTTGCAAAGCCTTTTTGCTTTTAGACAAGGAGAGTGCAAGAATGGATTGAATCCTTTCAGAATCTATGGTTAAACCGTGCTTTGAAACATGTCCAAGAAGCTTACCTTCATGAACTGAAAATACACACTTTTTAGGATTTAGAGATATCCCAAATTGCCTACACCTTTCAAAAACTTACTTGAGATGAACCATGTGATCTTCTGCATCTTTTGAAAACATTGTTATATTATCCAAATAAACAAGCACAACCATATTCAGAAGGCCTTGGAAGGCCATATCCATGGCTCTACGAAAGGTTGCTCGAGCATTAGACAAACCGAATGACATCTTTCTGTATGCAAATGTCCCCCATTTAGTCATGAAGGCGTCTTGAATTGGTCCTCTTCTTTGACCAAAATCTGATTGTAAACACTATATCCATCCAACAAAGAAAACCTCTCTAAAACTGCAACATGCTGGAAAATTTGTTCCATTGATGGCAATGGATAGTGGTCTTTAAACGAAGCCCTGTTTAAATCACGGAAATCAACACAAACGAATTTCACCATTCTTTTTCCGTATGGAACGAGGTTTGCCACCCAAGTTGAGTGCTTGATTGGAAATATAATTGCTGATTTTATGAGCTTGTGAAGCTCAGCTCTCATCAAAGGCTTAAGCTTTGGATTGATTGACCTTTGTCTTTGTCTCACTAGTTTAGTTTCCTCTTCTAACTCAATGGTGTGTTGAGACAAACTTGGATCAAAACTTTTGAGATAACTATATTGCCATGCGAATATATCAGTAAAACTCGTGCATAAATCAATGAAAGCTTTTTTTTGTGGAGTGCATATCTTGCCTAATTTAAAAATTTTACCAGCTGCAATCTTTATATTGGTATAGTGCTTTTCCTTTGTTGACAAGGATGGTTTCCCTTTCCTTAGCTCATCATCTTCACTGAAAATATTTTCAAGAGTGACCAATCCCTTGGATAGCATATTCGTTTTCAGTTGTACACTCTGATCACCATACTATTGTAAGTGTTTCGACTGATTTCTTAAAGAAAACTCTGCCTCTTCTTGCAAAAATCTCACAATTTGATTGTCATTTTCAAACACCTGCCAATTCTTTTGGTTATACGGAACAGAAGGCCTTACAACTACCTTTATATGTGATTGAAAAATATCACTTTTTTACATCAGCTAGAATATTAAATTGTGCCCCAACAGCAGCCAACCTATCAGCGTGTTTATTCCTATGTCTTGGTATTCCCTAAATATTAAAACCCTGAAAATCTTTAAGTAAATCCCAAACTCTATGTCTTTAAGATTTAAGCAACAAATTCTTGCATATATTAAAACCTCTTACTTGGTGGACTACAAGTTCACTATCTCCAAACACTTGCAAAAAAATTACTTTCATCTTCCTAGCTCACTGCAAACCGTGAACTAGTGCTCCATATTCAGCAATGTTGTTTGAATAGCCAAACTGAAAATTAATAGAGGAGAAATACCTTTGTTCTGTAGGAGAAATTAACATCATTCCAACTCTGGTTCCATGCTTATATCTTGATCCATCAAAGTACAATTGTCACAAGCCTTCATTATATTCATCATCTTTGACCATGGTTGGAATTGGTGCATCATTCACATGAAGACAATACACACCAAGACCTTCCTCTTCAATCAGCTTGTAGGGATCATGATCATGCAAAGTAGAAGCCCACTCATCAAAAAACAAATCTAGAACTCCATCTAAAGGCGAGTCATTTTCTACATCACAAGTTTGTAATATTTCATCTGAGATACAATTTGCATTGACCACATTTGGTGTATAAGGCTCCATATGAAAACCTGCAATAGGCTCTCAATGTATTGTTACATTTGTACCATACCTAGTTCTGAACAACAAATAGGTCCAATTAGCTGATAAATATCCTCCAATCTTTGAGGTGAAGTCCCTTGAAAGGCACATAGCGAAATAAGGAGGCAAGTCCACCACTACAACATCCTGCTAAATAGTAACGTTAGGACAAGCATGTTATGTCAATTACAAATCCTTGATAATGCCTACCATCTTTCTTGGTGAACCATCCAATCGCAATACCCCTTTAGTATTTGGCTCATAAACAAAGCCGAGCTTGTCTGCAATCTATTTGGGCATTACTGTACTACTAACTCCACTATCCACCATACAATTATGAACTAAAATATCACCCACTATCAAAAAAAAAAAGGGGGGGGAGTTCTCTTCGTTTTTACTTCAGTTTTGTCCACCTTTGACATCTTATCTCCTTGATACACGTATTGCTTGGTTGATCCAAATTTGTCAAGATAACACCTTTCTCAACCGATTTTGGAGACAATTCAAGCGCTGAAAGTTCTTAAATGAGTTTATCGTTTTGCCTTGGAATTGAAAGAGAATCCCACATGCTAATGTTGATGTTAGACTTCTTCATTTGATCTACAATACTGAACTGAGATGCACTAACCTTTGATTGTGTTTTCTGTGGTACTTGTTGATATACCACTGTAATGTTTTTCCTTTGAAAGAGCAGCACGCAATCTAATAGCGACATTATCCTCAACAATATTATGAACTGAACAAAGATTAGCCACATCCTGGATATGCTCAATAGGGGTTGTTTGATTTTCTCTTGAGAAGAATGAAATATTTTTTAGGATAGGTACAAGAATGTCGTCTCACTGTGCTAGATTTAGAGGATTTCCCCTATTGAATGGAGCAAACACTTGATTTCTAACGGCCATCTGGATGGTGAGGATTGTAGTGTTTAGAACAATAGGATGAGGGGGAGGTAAATATTCCCTTTGAGAATATGGATTTGCCCTCTTAGACCTTGCTCTTTTATAAGTTACAAATTCAAAAGGAATACCTTTACTTGTTGATCTTGTGGTAACCTTTGGCATGAATGGATTTCTTGAATGATGCTATGAACACTGCAACTGGATGTAGATGAATATCCTTTGCTGCTGCAAAAACTATATGCAAAAAACTTTTTCGTGGTCACACTGGGCATCCCAAAAACTGTTGTCAACCTGGAGTTGCACCCTGAAACGAAGACGTGCTGAAAGGGCTAATCCTCTCTCCAGTTGAAACAATGGGATCTCACGAGGGTGGGTGCCTCAATGGTGAGAACCTCTAAAGAAGGTTGGTTCTTGTAAGATGTATCAATGCAAATCTCTACTTTGTGTTACGAATATACCATGGAAAAGGGAGAAAATCTTGAAAGAGAAATCCTACCTAATGATGGTGATACATCAGAATGTTGATCCACTCTACTTGAAACATTGAACACTGAATTAAACAAGGGAAAAGGAAGACCTTTGATTTCAATTGATCACTATGCATAAGTATTTCATAAAAAGGTTCGATCCAATGATAAAAACGTGAGGGAAAACGATAGAGAGAGGTCTAATACAAGACACTTTGCAGCCACCTAACATCCACTTACAACTTCAGCAAAAGCCATAAAACATTGAACATGCCCTACATAACATGATGAGCCAGCAATTAGGTACGAATCAAAATTTGGGAAGGGAGAGAAATCTACCACGTATGCAAAGTGTTGAATGAATGTACACTATGCCAGCACTTGAAATCTGAAAGTACAATTCTATTGGTTGAAGACATTACACAACTCACCAATGGCAGAGTCTGATCTTACCAAGAGAGGGATCGATTTTACAATGCTGAAAAGCTATTAATATAGAAAATTACAAAGAGCCAAAAGATTGGTGTGGAAAATAGGAGAGGTTAACTCTTCATTAGCCTAAGTCAAAATTGCATTGCATAGATCTTCCATATTTGTCTTTCCTTGGCTTATATCAGGCTGTCTTGCATGAAGAATCCTTGGCATTGAAAAAAAAGAAGACAAGCTTTGGATGCATGACACCTACGAATAAATGTCTTGACTTGAAAACTAGTCAACTTCAAAACAAGAGTAGTCAAATTCACTCGAACTGTTGGAACGTTTGAAAGTCTCCCCTTTGCATGAAATCAATGCAAATGCCAAATTAAGAATTGCGTTTAAACCGTCGGAACGTTTCGAGCTTTGAGACAAACAATAGTGCGTGCATGAAATTTATGGCTATTTGAACGTTCAACGCTTTGCCCGTTCATCATACAAGACAACTCTATTTTCAGAACTGAAGCATGCTTGTTTTTTTTAAACGCGTTCACTTCGTTGGAGTCACGTTAGTCTGTGCATGGTCTTTGTTCATCCTCACTTTGTCTTTATTCTGCGTTTGTTTTATTTGTTGTTCATGCTTATGTCCATGTTCAGTTTTGCTTCAGCCCTGTTTGTATTTTCTCTTGTTTTTTCCGTGTTCTGCTTTAATTCGAAAATCGGGCTTTATTTTGGCTTTCGTCCTTCGAACAAATTGTCCGAAGGACTCTCTGTCTCTTCTCTTTCCCGGGCTTGGCATTTCTTTTTTTCTTTTTTGGCTTACGCCCTTGTTTTTTCTATTGGGCTTTTGTCCTCTTGAATTGCTTCGGACTTTTTGTTCGAAGGAATTCAATTCCTTGCCAATTTTCTCGAATTTCTTCCTTTAGGCTCTTAAGTCTTGCCCTTTGGTTTTCTTCGGGCTTTTGTTGACTTCATAGTCCCGTGGATTTCCTGTTTGACAATTATTCTGAAGGATTTCCTTAAATTTTCTCGTTTCCTTCTTTGTCTTTATTTTATTGTTTATTTTTTAAATTTCAATCGGGCTTTTTTCTCGAGTATATCCTGCGTCGCACCTTTTCCTTGAATTCTTTCGAACTTTTTCTCCTAAGGAATTCCTTCGGACAAATAGTCCGAAGGAAATTCTTTTCCGTTTGAAGTGTCCCTTGCTTTTATGAAGGTGCCCTCTGCAAGGGCTTCTGCTTCCCAACATTGCCCTTCGAGCTTTTTGATTTGGTCATGTTAGTCCCCTGAGTGCCTTCCGCAAGGGCAAGGTTCTTCTAGAAGTACCCTTCAGAAGAATTGTAGAGGTCCATTTCATCGACCAAGTGCCCTCCGCAAGGGCTTTTTGTCCTCAAAAGTGCCTTTTGAAACTTTTGAAAGGGTCCTGCCACCGACCAAGTGCCCTCCGCAAGGGCCTTTTTGCCTTCAAAAGTGGCTTTCGGAGGAATTGTAGTGCACCCGAGCTTTTTGAAGCTGTCCTTCGAAACTTTTGTCTTGACTTGAAAACCATAAAGTGAACCAACCCAAAGGGTTACACACCCTTTAGGACTTTTTAATTGGACCTTCCCGAAGGGCAGGTGCCCTTTGGGTCTTCTCAACTGTGCTTTTCTCCTTTCTTTCCGACAAAAAGTCCGAAAAAAATAAGCTTTGAACGGCTGCCACTTAGTCATTTTTTCGAACTTTTACACAGCCCTTTGAGAGCTCTTTCTCTCGAACTGAGTGTCCGAAGAAATAGACCACCTCTTATAGCCCGAAAAAATTCCTTGGGCAGACAAAATAACTAAACTTATAGCTTGTATGTCTTCGTTGTATTTGCACATTTGGTTGTAATCAGGGAAGCTCCTTGGAAACCTCTGCATGACTATAATTCACCTCGCTGTAGATGGCCACTTGGGTGGCTGTAAATGCTCATTTAAGGACCCCAAAATTGATTCACAAGACAAACTTGGCATCATAGCAAAGTTCCGAACTGTAGGGGTGACAATTTGCCCTGTGGGGGGCAAAATTATCAACACTAACTAAAATTGTCTTATATGATCAAATGATCAAAATCACTATTCAAACAATCTTAATCAATTAATAAAATAAAATCTCCAAAAGTTAACAATTAGTCTATGGAGAAAAGTAGACTAAAGGTTTTCAATACTTATTTACTTGTGAACCAAAAATGGGGACATTACAATCCTCCCTTCCCAAAATCGTTTGCCTTCAAGCAATTCCAAACATGGCTGATCCTTCTCTTCCACATAATTATTTGGCTTCCTTGATAGTGCATCCACTACCACATTGTTTTTACCTTTCACATATTCTATGTCAAAATCAAAAGCTTGCACTTTGCTTAACTACTTTTGATGCAGATCATTCAATTCCTTTTGATTGAGAAAGAACCTCAACTGTTATGAACAGATTTCACCATAAATTTGTCACAAATCAAATATTTCCTAAACTTACTCAAAGCATCCATGATTACCAACATCTTGTCATAAATTGAATACCCTTTTTCATAATCTTTGAGTTTCCTACTCTCAATAGCAATAGGGTGTTTATTTTGCATTAGGACAGCCCCTATTCCTTTCCATGAAGAATCACAATCAACCACAACAAGAACAGAAAAATACGGGACAAGTACTGGACAAGAACACATTACCTCCTTGAGTATTTCAAATGCTATTTGGGTTGTTTTGGACCATTTGAATGTTGAAAATATTGTCATTGGTGTCAAAGAGTAGTCACGAATCTGATTGATGGCAAAATATTTCAATGCAAGAATTAAATTAAATAAAGAATATTTAATTTGATTTAGGCAATTAATCGTGCAAATAAAAGTCATATCTTTGCGTGGAATCGACGATAAATTGACTGTCTAATAAACTTAAAGAGATAATTATGGCGAAGGTTTCAAGGCAGTTTTTAAGGCTAAAATGGTCCCCAACCTTGGCCGACCTGATTTGGAAGAGTTGTGACCGTTCGAATGGAATTTTTCATTTGAAGAGTCACGACCTTAATTTGTGGCTTTCATGGGCTATAAATAAGTGCATAGCGAGTAGAAAATTTGTAAGTTCAAAAGTGGAAGAAATAAAAGAAGAGTAGAAATATTTGAAAGCAGATTTTTGTCAGAATATTGAAAAGAAAAATCCAACAAGTATAAGGCAGAGCATAGCAGCGAAAACACTCAAGTGTAGATCAAATCGAAAGGAGATAAAGCAGTGTTCTATCATCCGTTGTATTGACAACAAATCAAAAATAGAAGAGTGATTTTTGTGAGAAAGTTGGTGCCTACGTTTTGAAGAGGTTGGTGTCTCTTGTTGAGTTGGTGCTCGGTGAAAGGGGTTGGTGCTCCAATAGGTTGGTGCCTACAAAATTGTTTTTGGAGTTGGTGCTCCAATAGGTTAGTGACTATGAATATTTATATTGAGCAAGATTTCTCCATGGTTTTCTCCTGAAAGGGTTTCCACGTATATCTGGTGTCACTTTGCATTGTGTTATCTTGTGTTGTGATTTGATTGCTTTATATATCTTTATTGGAATAAGTAATTAATTGTTAGAAAATGAAATAATATATAATACCGATTCACCCCACCTCTTAATATTACCTTGTGCTCAACAATTGGTATTAGAGCGGGTTCCTTCAAATATAGCTTAGCCACTAGAAGGTAGATCGTAAAAGCACACATGGCTGGATCATAAGTTCAGGATGGATTTTCCACTAACAAGGCACCGTTGTTTGAAGGCACAAATTATGCCTTCTGGACCATAAGAAAGAAGACATTTAATGACTCTGGGTGTGATATTTGGCAAGCAATAGTAACCGGGTACCAAACACCACCAACAAATGCTATTGGAAAGAAGGCTAGCGAAAACAATGCTAAAGCAATGAATGCCATCCTTTGCGGCCTTTCAGAATCGGAATTCGTAAAAGTCATGCAATGTAACTCTGCAAGAGAGATCTGGGAAAAACTTAAAACTATCTATGAGGGTGATAGCAAGGTAAGACAAGCAAAACTCCAAACTCATAGGAGACAATTTGAGAGTTTAAAGATGAAGGAAGAAGAGAACATTGCAGGAAACCTGCTCCCGGTTGATGAAATAGTCAATGTTATTCGAGGACTTGGAGATATCGTGGAAGAGTCTACAATCATTCAAAAGGCGTTGAGATCCTTACCGTTGAGGTTTGATGTGAAAGTCTCTACTATTGAAGAAATGAAAGATCTGCATAAATTAAAGATGGATGCGCTGTATGGAATCCTCACAGTATATGAAATGAAGACTAAATCCGAAAGACCATCAAAAAGAGAAGCAGCGTTCAAAGCATCAAAGAAGGAGAAAGTCAAGGAACTTGTGCCAAATGATAGCTCAAGCAACGAAGAAGATGAAAAGGAGGCTTTATTCATTCGAACGCTGAAGAAAGGCTCGGGCAAATATAAAGGTAAGTTACCATTCAAATGTTTTAATTGCACTAAGATTGGTCAATTTGCAGCAAAGTGCCCGGATAAAGACAATATTGATGAAGAGGAGAGCACACCAAAATTCAAGAAGGGATTCAAGCAAAATAAAGACGATATTTGAGAAACAAAAGAAAAGCTTATACTCTAAGAGGAACTATAGCTCATCCGAGGAAAGTGGAGCTAGTGATTTTGACAATGATGATGAGGAAACATTGTTCATGACCATAGAAGACAATGCTTCCACAAGCAGAAACAACTCAGAGGAAGAAGAAGATGAAGGCGAGGTAAATCTCAAAGAAGAGCTTATATGTGTCGTAGGAGAGATAAAAGATCTTAAGAAAAAGAACATGAAACAAAAGCTTCTGATTCAGAAATATGAAAAAGAGAGTCAGGACTTAGAAGCCAGAATATCACAAGGTCGTGAGGAATCAAAGAAGATAATTGCTGATCTAAAAGTCCAAATTGAAGACACAAAGAAAATTGAAAATGATCTAATGGATTAGCTAAAGAAGAAAGGAGAAGACTGTGGAAGGTATTAATCTGAGATTGCTGCTTTAAAAAGGGATCTAGAAAAGGCGAATTCTAAAATAGCAAGTGACTTGAAATCTGAGAAAAGCACCCAAGTTTTGAATAAGATTTTGAAGAGTCAAAGACCACCATCTAACAAGTCAGGCATTGGGTATGAGAAGGAAAAAGAGAAAGCTAAGAGCTATGTTGAAACTCTTAAGGAACCTGTGGAAAAGGAGACCAAAAAAGAAGAAGGCCAGAATACAAAAACCAGCTCTATCAACAAAGAAAGCAAAGGAGAACAAAACTTCGGGTGACCACTTGATCCAAGTGTTAAGCACGGGATATACTAAGAGGGGGGGTGAATTAGTATATCATATATCTTAAGAACTTTCACTTAATCAAATTCCACTTAACCATACATTCAAGATATGCAATAAAACTGAACAATAACATGCACCACACAAGAAAGAGCGAGAGACACTAGATTTTTACGTGGAAACTCAATGTGGGAAAAACCACGGAGAACAATCTCAAGTATATGAATGAGCACCAACTCAAATTACAAAGTTCGCAAGCACCAATTTGTAGGAGCACCAACCCCCTTGCCGAGCACCAACACAACAACTACTTGTGAGCACCAAACCCTTGCAAAAATTTGTGAGCACCAACCCACAGCTGCACCAACCCCTCTCATGTATAAAACACATCTCTCAATGTTGCTTTCTCAACAAATGATAGAACTCTACAATATCTCTTTTTATTCTCTCCTCTTTGATTATATGAAACAATTACAAACCATGCACTCTCTTGCATATTACAAATGGGTTTCCAAGCCTTTATTTATAGCTTTCTAAATGACCTTTGGCATTCACCCTTTGTGACTCTTCACTCATGGAAAATGGCGCCAAACTTACCTGACCCTTCGAATCCTTGTATTTGAAAAGTCACATGGTGACCTTTCATAAGTAAATGTGTCGACTCTTGGAATTCCTCAAGATGACTCTTAATGGGAAAATGCGTCCCATTCCTCTTTTGCCTTTACCCCGTGACTCTTTGACTTCTTCGTGGGCCCTCTTTTGATTTTTATGCAACCAAAACTATATTCGTTAATATTAAATAAATATCAACATATTTTAGCCAAAATATGAACCTTAAAAACACCTTTAGACAATAAATGCTATGGGTCCTTTATCACCAATGCTAGACCTTTGACATCAATGACAATATTTCCAACACCAAGATATGCAAATAAAATCAGGTTTGGTAATTATTTTGATGGATATTGTTATTCTTGCAATCATTTTGGTCATAAGAAATTAGATTGTAGAAAGAGAGCCAAAGATATTGAAGTCAGGAGCAGAAACAAAGGAACCTATGGAGCTTCAAACAGAAGCTAAAATTCGATTACTACCCTATCAATCTTTGATGAAGAAGCTATAGTATGTTACAAGTGCAACAACTATGGACATATAGCACGCTATTGTAGAAGTGTTTTCGAATCTGTAAGACAAGATCAAAAGTTCAAGGCTCCAATGATAACGAAAAGAGAAATGCAAGAAGAATCCATGATCGTTCAAATAGCATTCCATGCAAGAGATGAAGGACAACAATGGTTCATTGATAGTGGATGTTCGAGACACATGACTGGAAATAAAAGCAAATTTATCTCGTTAAAAAGGGTCAATGAAGGCACGGTGAAGTTCGGAGACAACACTACAGCTAGAATAAGAGGAAAATGTATGTCTAGTCTCGATAATGGAAGAACCAAAACAAAGAATGTGTTATATGTGGAAGGGTTAAAGCATAATCTTCTAAGTGTTAGCCAAATGTGTGATCAAGGACACACACTCAAGTTCTTTGCTGAAGGTTGCAAGATCAGAAAAAGAGACACGGGAGAACTAATTGCAGATGCTCATAGGACAACAAACAATATATACATGCTTACATAAGTCAAAGGAGAGAAGTGTTGTCTGAGTCAAGTTGAAGAAAGTTGGCTATGGCACAGAAGAATGGGCCATATAAATTTTGATGACCTTGTGAATATTAGCAAGAAGCAAGTTGTAAGGGACATTCCAAAGATAACAAAGCCATCAAACATGCTTTGTAAGCAAAGCCAACATGAGAAGCAGCCCAAGACAAGATTCAAAATGAACGAATATTCCACCAAGAAGAAATTAGAGCTCATTCATACAGATCTGCGTGGACCCACCAAAACACAAAGTATACAAGGTCAGAGGTATTTCATGCTGCCAATTGATGGTTACACTAGAATGACATGGGTTGCGTTTCTGAAAGAAAAGTCTGTGGCCTTTAACAAATTCAAAGCAATTAAAGCATTAATTGAAAATGAAATCGGTCTAAGGATCAAATGCTTAAGGTCAGATAGAGGAGGTGAATTCATGTCAAATTAATTCATTGAGTATTGTGAAGACCATGGGATAAAAAGACAGTACACTGCTACAAGAACCCCACAACAGAATGGGGTAGTAGAATGAAAGAACAGGATTGTCTAAGAAATGGCTAGGACGATGCTTAACGAATCCAAGTTATCAGACAAATATTGGAGAGAAGCAGTCCACATAGATATATATATCCTAAATAGAGGGCAAATTAGAGTCAACAATGACAAGACCCCATATGAGTTATGGACGAGAAGAGCAACTTCCGTCAAATATTTCAAAGTATTTGGAAGTAAGTGCTTTATTAAGAGGACCGAAGATGATTTGGAGAAATTTGACTCAAGAGCCGATGAAGGAATTTTTCTGCGATATTCCACCAAAACCAAGGCCTACAAATGCTACAACAAGAGAACGCAAACTATTGTAGAAAGTGTCAGTGTTAGAGTAGATGAAACTAGAACTCAAAAGGCAAGTGATCCATTAGACGAACCCTATATCATTAAAGAAGATGTTGAAGTAGAGAAGATGGATGAAGATGAACGGCAAGACACCAAGGCACCATCTTGTTTTGTTCAGAAGAACCATGCCGAAAGCCAAATCATTGGTAATATAGATGCTAGAGTACAGACCAGAAGAAGGATTATAAGAAATTTTGAACAAGTAAATTTTTCTTTCTTATCTAAAATATACCCTAAGAATTTTTCAGAAGCGAACCATGATGAACATTGGGTAAAAGCAATGGAAGAAGACCTAAACCAAATTGAGAAGAATGAGATGTGGACGTTGGTACCTAGATCGAAGGATCAGAATGTGATCGGCACTAAATAGATATACAGGAACAAACTAAACGAGGATGGTCAAGTGACGCAAAATAAGGCTCGATTGGTGTGCAAAGGATATGCTCAAATCGAAGGTATTGACTTTGAATAAACCTTCGCTCCCATGGCAAGATTAGAGGCAATCAGAATGTTTGTTGCCTATGTTGTTTTCAAGAACTTCAAGGTATATCAAATGGATGTAAAATCTGCTTTTCTGAATGGTAAATTAGAAAAGGAAGTGTACGTCAAGCAGCCAGAAGGATTCCTTCTATAAGAAGATAGCAAATATGTATGCAAATTGAAGAAAGCCTTGTATGGATTGAAGCAAGACCCCAGAGCTTGGTATTCAAGACTTGACAAGTATCTACACGACCAGGGATTCAAGAGAGGATTTGCCGATAGCGATTTGTACATCAAAACTGAAGGTGAGCAGCAGTTAATTGTTGTAGTTTATGTTGATGATATAATATTTGGAGGAGATAGTGAGAAGCTGTCCAAAGGATTCACCGAAGACATGCAGAATAAATTTGAGATCTCCATGCTTGGTGAGCTATCATTCTTTCTTGGACTGCAAATATCTTAGTCCAGTAAAAGAATATTCATCTCCCAAACCAAGTATGCTAAAGAAATGTTGATGAAATTTGGAATGGAAAGCTATGCACCGGTTGGCAAGCCTATGGCTACAGAAAACAAGTTGAGTAAGGATAATGAATCGCCGAATACAGATCAGTCCCTCTACAGATCAGTGACTGGCAGTCTTTTGTACATAACTGCATCCAGGTCGGATATCATGCAAGCAATGGGCATGGTAGCACGCTATCAAGCAGCTCCTAAGGAAACACATGTGCAAGTGGTAAAGCGGATATTTGGATATCTAAAGGGGACGTTGGACTATGGATTGTGGTATCCTACAAGAAAGGATTTCACTTTGGTAGCATATACAAACTCAAACTGGGTAGGATGCCTAGATGACATAAAAAGCACAAGTGGAGGAGCATTTTTCCTTGGAGATAGCCTAGTGTCTTGGCTAAGTAAAAAGCAGAATTCAATTTCCCTATCCACTGCAAAGACAGAGTACATAACAACAACATTGTGTTACACTCAGATTCTTTGGATGATGCAGACCCTTAAAAACATCAAGGTAGAATATGATCATCCAATTTCAATATACTACGACAATACCAGTGCTATCAGCATCTCAAAGAATCTAGTGATGCAATCCAGAAAAAAGCACATTCCAATCAGATACCATTTCCTGAGAGCGCAAGTTGCAAAACAGTAAGTAAAATTGGAATATATTGCCAACATAGAGCAAATAGCAGACATTTTTACCAAGCCACTTCCAAAGGACACATTTGAATACCTTCGTGAAAAGTTGGGAGTGATCTCTTTTGCTTCTTGCCACTGAAGGGAAGTATTGATTAAGGGGGAGCTAAGCATTGCATTATCTAGCTCATGGGTAGTCCCTTTGCCATTAATGTCAAAGGGGGTGAAGTGTGGAAAGAGGGAATCACAGAAAGGGGGAGCTACTATTGTCAACTTGGAGTGCACCCTGAATCAAAGACATGTTGAAACGGTTAATCTTCTCCCCAGTTGACACAATGGGATCTTCTCACGAAGGTGGGTGCCTCACTGGTGAGAAAAACCTCCAGAGAAGGCTGGTTCTTGTAAGATGTATCAATGTGGATCTCTACTCTGTACTGCAGACTACTATGGAAAAGGGAAAAAGAAACTTGAAGGGAAAATCCTACCTAATGACGGTGATACAGCAAAATGTTTGATCCACTCTACTTGGAACCTTGAACACTGAACAAACAAGGGAAAAGGAAGACATTTGATTTTCTATTGATCACTATGCATAAGTATTTCATGAGAATGTTCGATCCAATGACAAAAAAATGTGAGGGAAAACGATGCAAAGGTCTGATACAAGACACTTTGCAGCCACCTAACATCCACTTACAGCTTCAGCAAAAGACATAAAACACTGAACATGACCTGCATAACATGATGCGCTAGCAAGTAGGTACGAATCAGAATTTGGGGAGAGAAATCTACCACATATGCAAATTGTTGAATGAATGTACACTATGCCAGCACTTGAAATCTGAAAGTATAGTTCTATTGATTAAAGAGGTTACACAACTCACCAATGGCAGAGTCTAGTCTTACCAAGAGGGATGGATTTTACAAGGCTGAAAAGCCATTAATATAAAAAATTACAAAAAATCAAGAGATTGGCATTGGAAAATAGAGAGGGAGTAAACTCAAACCAACTCAGGCTTTACAAAACTCTATTTTGTCTTACATGAAAATTCTTTGCGTTGACAAAAAAAAGAAGACAAACTTTGGAAGCATGAAATCTACGAATAAATGTCTTGACTTGAAAACCAGTCAACTCCAAAATAAGAGTAGTCAAATCCACTCGAACTGCTGGAACGTTTAAAAGTCTCCTCTTTGCATGAAATCAATGCAAATGCCAATTAAGAATTACGTTTGAACCGCTAGAACGTTTCAAGCTTTGAGACAAACGAGAGTGCATGCATGAAATTTCTAACTGTTTGAAACGTTCAACACTTTGCCCGTTCATGCAAGACAACTCTATTTTCAGAACTGAAGCATGCTTGTTTTCTTAAATGCATTCACCTCGTTGGAGTCACTCATGTTAGTCTGTGCATGATCTTTGTTTATCCTACCTTTGTCTTTATTTTGCGTTTGTTTTATTCACTATTCATGCTTATGTCCATGTTCAGTTCTGCTTTAATCTTTGCTCATGCCTCTATTTTTGCCTTTGTCTTCCTTCTTGTTCAGTTCTAGCTCAGTCTTTTTTGTGATTTCTCTGGCTTTTCCCGTGTTCTGTTTTAATTCAAGATTCGGACTTTATTTTAATTTTCGTCCTTCGGACAAATTGTCCGAAAGACTCTCTATCTCTTCTCTTTCCCGGGCTTGGCATTTCCTTTTCTCTTTTTTAGCCTTAGCTTACGCCCTTGTCTTTTCTATCGGGCTTTTTGTCCCTCCCGAATTCCTTCAGACTTTTGTTGACTTCATATTCCCGCGGATTTTCTATTTGACAATTATTTCAAAGGATTTCCTTCCTCAAATTTTCTCATTTCCTTCTTTGCCTTTGTTTTTATTTTCTATCGGGCTTTTGTCTTCCCGAATTCCTTCGGACTTTTTGTCCAAAGGAATTTCTTTTCCATTTGTGCCTTTGCTTTTATAAAGGTGCCCTATGCAAGGGCTTCTGCTTCCCAAAAATGCCCTTCGGGCTTTTTGATTTGGCCCTGTCTTTGGCTTTGGTGCCCCCCACAAGGGTATGTTCTTCCAGAAGTGCCCTTCGGAAGAATTGTAAAGGTCCACTTCGCTGCAAAATGTCCTCTGCAAGGGCTTCTCATCCTCAAAAGTGCCTTTCGGAACTTTTGAAAGGGTCCTGCCACCGACTAAGTGCCCTCTGCAAGGGTATGTCTGCCTTCAAAAGTGCCTTTCGGGCTTTTTGAAGGGCACCCGGGCTTTTTGAAACTGTCCTTCGAAATTTTTGTCTTGACTTGAAAACCATAAAGTGAACCAACCCGAAGGGTTACATGCCCTTCGGGACTTTTGAATTGGACCTTCCCGAAGGGCAAGTGCCCTTTGGGTCTTCTCAAATGTGTTTTTTCCTTTTTCTTACGAACAAAATGTCCGAAGAAATACTCCACCTCTTATAGCCCGAAAAAATCCTTGGGAAGATAAAATAAATAAACTTACAGCTTCTATGTCTTGGTTGTATTTGCACATTTGGCTGTAATCAAGCAAGCTCCTTGGAAACCTTTGAATGGCTAAAATTCGCCTGGCTGTTAATGGCCATTTGAGTGGCTGTAAATGCTCATTTAAGGACCCCAAAACTGATTCACAAGACAAACTTGGCACCATAGCAAAGTTATGAATAGTAACCTTTCTCCCTCAAAAAGAAGGGAAAAACATGAAAGCAGGGAAACTAACTAAGAAGCAAATGTGCAAACAAGCACTTATTGAACAAAACTGAAGCAAACTACTGTGCTTGATCAGCACTTGGAGGAAGCAAAAACAAACTAACTATGTACATAGAGTTTTTCTCTTCAATAGTAATATTTCAGATGTATCCCATTGACTAGAATTGGAAGCTCTTGGCCATCTATCTTGACAAGTTGGAAGGCATTGTGGGATTTGCAATTGGAGATCATGTATGGGCCACTTCAAAAGGAATCAAACTTCGTGTGCCTTCCTGGTTTGGCTCGATCCTCATCCCACTTGAGCACCAAATCACCTTCATTGAAGCTTCATGAGGAAGCTCCTTCGTCAAACATTCTTTTCACCTGTGCCTGATGACTTTCCATCGCTAGCATGGATTGATTTCTTGTCTCTTCCAACTCCACAAGCTCTACATACCTGATTTCCATCGGCGCATTCTCCAACAACTCAAGTTGATGCATTAGTTATAAAGCTAGAAACTCAAGAGAAACAGGTAATCTTGCTTCTTTACCATCTACTAGCTTGTATGGAGAGTTGGCTATTGACCTTTTGTAGGTGATCCTATCAGCGCATAGAGCTGACTTCAACTTGAGATGTCATGACCTCTGATTGTCTTCAATAGTCCTTCGTATGATCCTTAAGAGGTTCTTGTTTGTAGATTCAACAAGGCCATTCCCTTGTAAATAATAGTTCGATATAAAGTGTTGAGATAAACTCTGTGTTGGACAGCCCATTGGCTGATTTTAGATCCCACAAAAGCCATTGCATTGTTAGAAATAATGGTTGAAGGAACTCCAAACATAGCAAGCAAACCTTCATAGAAATCAAAAACGTTAGTTTCATTTGCTTCTTTCAATGCAATTGCTTCCGTCCAACGTGTGAAGTAATCCATAGCTGTTAGAATCCACTTATGCCCTGAACTCGAAGGAGGATTAATGAGACCAATAAAGTCCAATCCCCACTGGACAAAAGGCTGATCAACTGCAACTAATTGAAGGGGTAGGGCTACAAGTTTAACTTTTCCTACAAACATAGCACATCGTTTGCACTTCCTAACCCATGTATGGCAATCGCCAAATATGATAGGCCAATAGTACCACCTCTCATGATTTTAAGTGTTGTAGTTCTTGCAAAAAAGTGTCCACCATGTCCATCACAGAATTATTCAAGTAATCTTTGAGTTTGGCTTGGTTCCACACACCTTAGTAGCATTCCATTAATATCTTTTTGAACAAAACACCATCAATAAGAAAGAATGGAATTGATTGCAATTTGAAATACCTTCTTTTTGAAGCATTTAGGTGAGAAGGGTAAAAACCATCTTGCAGATAGCTTACCAAATCACGAAACCTGTTGGAAGGTGAGGTGTGAACATCAACAAACTCTTCATCATTTGACACTAAAACAACTTCATTAGTTTCTTGAAAGCCCTGAGCTAGATGCTCACAAAGTCATTTGCCTCTAACCAGCTTTGTAACCTTAACTTCCACATCATATTCCATTACCTTGGTTATCCAACCAGCTCTCTTCTCATTTATGTCCTTGTTCATAAAAAATTCTTTGATGCTTGGGTGAGCAATCAGTATTTTATTATTAGACAAGTGCATAAATTTATTCAAAGATCTTATAATTGAGAGGACATACTTTTCAACAAAAGAATACCTTGTTTCATACTCCTCCAAGCCTTGGCTGTAGAAAGCTATTGGCTTCTCCAAATCTTTATGATTCTACTGCATAATAATGCCTGAAATGGTGTCCACATTAGCATACGTATAAAGAATAAAATCTTTCATAAAATTTGAATTTAAAAACATAGGAGCACTTGCTATGACTTTCTTAACATCTCCAAACCCTTTCACTCCCTCCTTGGACCCGCTGAAGTTCTGATTTTTCTTTAGCATGGTTGTAAATGGTTTAGCTACAATAACGAAATCTGAAATTTATCACCTTATAAAGTTGATTTTTCCAAAGAAACTTTGCAAAGCCTTTTTGCTCTTAGGCAAGGAGAGTGCAATAATGGATTGAATCCTTTCAGAATTTATGTTTAAACCATGCTTTGAAACATGTCCATGAAGCTTACCTTCATGAACTGAAAATACACACTTTTTGGGATTTAGAGATATCCCAAATTGCCTACACCTTTCAAAAACTTGTTTGAGATGAACCATGTGATTTTCTGCATCTTTTGAAAACACTGTTATATCATCCAAATAAACAAGCACAAATTTACTAAGAAGGCCTTGGAAGGCCATATCCATGGCTCTCTGAAAAGTTGCTCGAGCATTAGACAAACCGAATGGCATCTTTCTTTATGCAAATGTCCCCCACTTAGTCGTGAACGCTGTCTTGAATTGGTCATCTTCTTTGACCAAAATCTGATTGTAACCACTATATCCATCCAACAAGGAAAACCTCTATGAACCTGCAACAACTTGTAAAATTTGTTTCATTGATGGCAATGGATAGTGGTCTTTAAGCGAAGCCCTATTTAAATTATGGAAATCAACACAAACAAATCTCACCATTTTTTTTTCGTACTAGAACGATGTTTTCCACCCAAGTTGGGTGCTTGATTGGAAATATAATAGTTGATTCTATGAATTTGTGAAGCTCAGCTCTCATCAAAAGCTCAAGCTTTGAATTGATTGGCCTTTTCTTTATCTTTGGTTTAGTTCCCTCTTCTAACTCAATGGTGTGTTGAGCCAAATTTGGATCAAAACCTTTGAGATCACTACACTGCGATGCGAATATATCGGCAAAACTCGTGCATAATCAATGAAAGCTTTCTTCTGTGGAGTAGTGCATACCTTGCCCAATTTTAAAATTTTACCAATTGCAATCTCTACATTGGCATAGTGCTCTTCCTTTGTTGACAAGGATGATTTCTCTTTCCTTAGCTCATCATCTTCACTGAAAATATTTTCAAAAGTAACCAATCCCTTGGGTTGCCTATTCGTTTTCAGTTGTACAATCTGATCACCATACTGCTGTAAGTGTTTCGATTGATTTCTTGAAAGAAACTCAACCTCTTCCTACAAAAATCTCACAATTTGATTGTCATTTTCAAACCCCTGCCAATTTTTTTCGTTATCTGGAATAGAAGGCCTTACAACTACCTTCATATGCGACTGAAAATTGTCACTTTTTACATCAGCTAAAATGTCAAATTGTGCCCCAACAACAACCAACCTATCAACATGTTTATTCCTATCTCTTGGTATTACCTGAATATTAAAAACCTGAAAATCTTCATGTAAATCCCAAACTCTGTGTCTGTAAGATTTAAGCAACAGATTCTTGCATATATTCAAACTTTTTACTTGGTGGACTACAATTTCACTATATCCAAACACTTGCAAACAATTTACTTTCATCTTCCTAGCCCACTGCAAATCGTGAACTAGTGCTTCATATTCAGCAACATTGTTTGACCAGCGACACTGAAATTTAATAGAGGAGAAATACCTTTGTTTTGTAGGAGAAATTAACATAACTCCAACTCCGATTCCATGCTTATTTCTTGATCCATCAAAATACAATTGCCACAAGCCTTCATTAGATTCGTCTTCTTTGACCATTGCTGAAATTGGTGCATTGCTTTGATGAAGACAATACACACCACGACCTTCCTCTTCAATCAGCTTGTAGGGATTATGCTCATGCAAGGTAGAAGCCCACTCATTTTCTACATCACTAGTTTGTAATATTTCATGAGATGATACAATTTGCATTGACCACATTTGGCATATAAGACTCCATATGAAAACGTGCAATAGGCTCTGAATAAATTGTCACTGTTGACGCAGTGAATTGCACCCGAGGCAGGACACCTAGCTCCCACCCTTCCACACGCAACAATGGAAACTCCCCTCTCGCCTGTGGGATCGGCGAAGCTGGAGGGGAGAGTCTCTAGATAACGGCTAGCTCCCTCTGATGTATCTTTTAGGCCATGGTTTCTCCTACTGCTAACAAATAAATTAAAAAAAGGGGGGGGGGATGAAAAGGGAGAGAGAGATGCTGAAAACAAAACCAAAGCCTAAAAAATGAAAAGGTGATACACCAGAAAATGTTGACCCACTCAGCCCGAACATACACTTTTCACCAAAAAGAAATGCCCATACACTTGATCTGACATGGGAAACTCTTCTGTTTCAGTGAGTTAGGGGTCCGTAGAGATACAGGAAGAAACTAGCAAAAGTGTTTTGAGACACACTTTGACAGCCTATTCACATGCGCCTATATTCTTGCTATAGGCACTTCTAGCAGACCTGCAGAAAGGAGACTTCACAATGCACTAGACATGCTGTAATCGATCTGTGAAAAGCATGAAAGACAATGACTTAACACAAAAGAAGAACACAGACATATACTTTAAAGTGCAAGTCCAGATAAAGGTAAAAATGCTAAGTCCTAATTCAAAGTAAAATCTGGTAGAGCTTTGCCTTACAAGCCCGAGAGATTTTTTGGCAGAGTTTTGCCTTTAGGCTAAGAGAGTGGATCCTTCTCAAATGAGAGGCTTACAATATATAGAAAAAGGAGAAGGGAACTTGGCGCTTCTTTTGAAAAGACTTTGGCGCTCTTGTCAAGCTGGCCCATGTGCGCCGAGAGCATCGGGAAGAAGAAGTCACTGTTGTTGATGTCATTCTTCTAGAATAGACCTGCTGAAACCATGCTGTGTAATCGCCGATTTTGACTTTGGCGTTCGAGAGCACGAGTTGCGCCTCTTTTCCTGCAAACAGACTGCGGTTTGTCTCCTCATAAATGCCAAATGGAGAAAGCATGCCGCGCCGCTCACTGTTTGCGCCGTTTGATGACCATCTGGCAATTAAACACCTCCCTTTTGCCACTTGAACTGCTTTGTCTTTTCCTGCACCTTGTCTTCTTCCTGGTTTCTCCTTTTCTGGCTTTGTCGCTTTCTTCAGCGCTCGGGGGCTATCTCTTGGCGGGTCGTGCGTTCCTTGAGCTCTTTTCTGCTTGCCTTGGCCACTTTTCGCTGATTTTCAAATAAGTGACACGTGATGCGTTCTGCTATGAAACGGGCAGGACATGTGGAAGCATTCGCTTGACTCATGGAAGCTTTAGGCACCCTTTGAAGGTCCTACGGAAGGACATGTGGCGGCTTCCACTCTCTTTAGCAATTCGTCCGAGGCCCACCACAGTTCTTGCGAGACAAAAGAGAGAGACTGCGGGTGCTGACACTTGTCGGCTTCCACCGAGTTTTGCAAGTACACGTGGCACATTCCGCTGCTCCTAGAAAAGCATGTCAAAGCCTTCTGCGGTTGCCACTTGGCGCCTTCCGCGCTCTGAATTTCCTGGTGTAAAATTTGACGTTTGCGGGCCCGTCACTGCGTTTGAAATTCCAACGGCTAGTTCACCGTGCTTGACTTTGACGTCCTCAGGCCCGTCACCCTTTGGACTTCTTCGATTTTCTTGCTTCGGCCTTTTCTACAGGCTCCCTTCTTTGCACCTTCCTGAAGGGAAGGTGACCCTTCGGTTTTTGGAAAAGTCCCTTTCGTTCGGCAACCGAGAGTCCCTCGCAAGGGCACTTGTCCTTCGGGGTCCTTCGGCAGCCTTTGTCTCTTTGGTATTTTCGCGGGCATTTTCTGTGGACTATTCACGCGGACATTTTCCCGCGGACAAAAAGTCCACAAGAAATGTTTCCGCCACTTTGCCTTCGGAAATCTTCCTTTAGGCTTTTGGCTTGTGAGTTCCTGAATTTTTTCGGACTTTTTGTCCAAAGGAATTCCTTCGGACAAAAAGCCCAAAGGAATTCGGAAGCGCTGCCCAACAAAATCCCGCAGAAAGGACTTAAGAATTCGGAAGCGCTGCCCGACAAAATCCCGCAGAAAGGACTTAAGCATTGAAATGAATTCTTTCGGGCTTTTTGTCTGAAAGAATTCCTTCGGACAAAAAGTTCGAAGGAATTACGCCGTTGCCGTAACAAAATTCCAAAAAATCTTACCTTTGCGGCTCTTTTTTCTTTGAAGTGCTCCCTGCCCTCCACAAGGGCTCTTGAACCTGCAACTGCCCTCCGCAAGGGCACTTGTCCTTTGGGAGGCTTGAACTTTTGTTTGAACTGCTCCTTTGAACCAACCGTTGAACCAATTGATTGAACCGATTCAACGGTTCAAACAATTGTTGAACCAAGGCTTTGAATCGAGCGTTGAACCAAGCTCGTTGAACTGTCCGATGAACCCTTTGAGTGAACCAAAATCCATTGAACCGACGGATGAACCAAAGCGTTGAACTTTGCCGGAAGCGTTGAACCAACTGAATTGAACCAAGCCTTTGAACTGAGCCGATGAACTTTGCAGATGAACCGAAGCGTTGAACCAAGGCATTGAACCAAAGCATTAAACCGGTTCAATGGTTCAACGGTTCAAAGATGCCAACTTTCTTTGTGAATTTCTTCAGACGAGTCCGAAGAAGCTTTGTAAAACCTTGCACTCTTTGACTGGTTCTTCATCTGCCGAAAGACTACATCTACAGAGTCCGTAGAAATTCTGCAGTCTGTAAAAATCACCAGATTCATGCAAAATCAAAAAATGAAATGGCCCAGAACAGCAGGGACAGAAGGGGACCGATTTTTTGGCCTGTTGGGCAAAAAATGGTCAAAAGTTACTTTTGTACCATACCTGCTTCTAAACAATAAATAGGTCCAATCAACTAATAAATATCCCCCAATCTTTGAGGTGAAGTCCCTTAAAAGCACATAGCGAAATAAGGAGACAAGTCCACCACTACAACATCCTACTGAATAGTAACGTTAGGACAAGTATGTAATGTCAATTTCAAATCTTTGATAATGCCTACCATCTTTGCTAGTGAACCATCCAACTGCAATACCCCTTTAGTATTTGGCTCTTAAACAAGGCCGAGCTTGTCTGCAATCTGTTTGGGCATTACTGTATTGCTAGCTCCACTATCCACCATACAATTATGAATCAAAGTATCACCCACTATCAAAGAAAGATAAAAAGGAGTTTTCTTTGATTTTACCTCAATTTGGTCCACCTTTGACATCTTATTTCCTTACTGCACCTGCTACTTGGTTGGCTGATCCAAATTTGTCAAAACAACACTTTTCTCAACCGATTTTGGAGACAATTCGAGCGCTGAAAGTTCTTAAATGAGTTTATCCTTTTACCCTAGAATTAAAAGAGAATTCCACATGCTAATGTTGATGTTAGACTTCTTCATTTGATCTACAATACTGACCTGAGATGCACTAACATTTTATTGCACTTTCTATGGTACTTGCAGCTCATGAATTAGAGGTATTTGTTGCACTTTACTAACCTCTATATTCTTATTTTTTTGCATTGTGAAAGCAGCACGCTGCTCTTTTGTACTTTTAGCAACAATACTAGAAGTACCTGAAGTATTTGCTATCGCTTGGGCTTCATCAACAGCTCTTCTTTTAGTTTTCTGATAAGTTATAGCTGCAACTTGACCACTTGAATCGTTAGTTTTAACAACCTAAGTAAAAACAAAATGATCATCGACCTCCCAATTTACATTAATAGCATCACGCTGCCCTTGAACTTGATAAGTCACTCTTTGTGATGTCAAACATGTATCTTGATATTGACCTCTTTGAAAAGAGAACTCTTCTTGTGTCATATATGGCATGGTGATGTTATGTGATACCAAAGCTTGGTTTTGAGCATCGTTGAGATTTGAGGGTTGCCAACCTGAACACTACACCAAATTATTTTGAGATGGGGTTGGAACAATGACTTTTGAAGTGAAAGGAGCATTCGAATCAAGAGCAGTGTATGGCTTAGCTAAAGCTATGGCTCCTTGTGCTTGAGACGATGGTCTATTTTCTTTGAAACCCTAATAAGGAGACCTTTGATCTTTGAAGGACTGATAGTTGTTCTAATTTTGCTATTGATAAGGCCTCTTTGATTGAAATAGCTGCCTTTTGAGCTGTACTATTTTAGTTTCGAAAGATTGTAGCAAACTTTTTAATTTTCCTATCTCACTAACTTGACTAGTAGGGGCTGCAATAGGAACTTGAGGTGCTGGAATTGGAGCTAAAGCTGGAATTTGAGGAACTTGACGAGCTGATACAAAACTTATTTCTGAAAATATAGGCATTAGAGGTCTTGGAGAAAGCTTCCCTACTTGTATCAAACTATTTTTTGCCCTTATTGCAACTTCATAAGCATCCGGCAAAGTAGTACCACCCATTGACTGTATCATCACATTAATGTCAGAATTAAGAGCTTTCAAAAAATATAGAAATGCATATTCAGGGGATGGCCTAATCAGAACCCGTATCCTGGTCCATGTCTTTTGGAATCTGAGATTAAAATCGGACATGAACTCATGAGGAGCTCTCTGTATGGCATTTAATTGCTCAACTAAATATAAGTGATCAGATTTGTCTTCAAACTGCTTGACTAAGGCTGCACCCAATTCATCCCAGGTGGAAGTGGATCTAAGTGGGAGGGTTCTATACCATTGTAATGCTTTTCCTTTGAAAGAAGCAGCAAGCAATCTAATAGCAACATTATCCTCAATAACATTATGAACTGAACAAAGATTAGCCACATCTTGGATATGCTCAATAGGGGTTGTTTGATTTTCTCCTAAGAAGAATGGAATATTTTTGAGGGAAGATACAGGAATGTCATCTAATTGTGCTAGATTCAGTGGATTTCCCCTATTGAATGGAGCAAACACTTGATTTCTAACGGTCATCTGGATGGTGGGGATTGCAGTGTCTAGAATGATAGGATGAGGGGGAGGTAAATATTCTCTTTGAGGATATGCATTTGCCCTCCTAGACCTTGCTCTTTTATAAGTTACAAATTCAAAAAGAATACCTTTACTTGCTGATCTTGTGAAAATAAAAACAAAGGAATTCAAGAAAACAAAAGCCCGATAGAAAATAAAAACAAAGGCAAAGAAGGAAATGAGAAAATTTGAGGAAGGAAATCCTTCGGAATAAATTCCTTCGAACAAAAAGTTCAAAGGAATTTCTTTTCCGTTTGTGCCTTTGCTTTTATGAAGGTGCCCTCCACAAGGGCTTCTGCTTCCCAAAAATGCCCTTCGGGCTTTTTGATTTGGTCATATCTTTGGCTTTGGTGCCCCCCACAAGGGTATGTTCTTCCAAAAGTGCCCTTCGAAAGAATTGTAAAGGTCCACTTCGCTGCAAAGTGTCCTCCGCAAGGGCTTCTTGTCCTCAAAAGTGCCTTTCGAAACTTTTGAAAGGGTCCTGCCACCAACCAATTGCCCATCGCAAGGGTATGTCTGCCTTCAAAAGTGCTATTCGAGATTTTTGAAGGGCACCCGAGCTTTTTGAAGGGCACCCGGGCTTTTTGAAACTGTCCTTCGGAACTTTTGTTCTGACTTGAAAACCATAAAGTGAACCAACCAGAAGGGTTACATACCCTTCGGGACTTCTGAATTGGACCTTCCCGAAGGGCAGGTGCCCTTTGGGTCTTCTCAACTGTGTTTTTCCCTTTTTCTTTTGGACAAAAAGTTCGAAGAAAATAAACTTTGAACGACTACCACTTAGTCATTTTTTCGGACTTTTACACAGTCCTTTGAGAGCTCTATCTCTCGGACAAAATGTCCGAAGAAATAGTCCACCTCTTATTGCCTGAAAAAATCCTTGGGAAAATAATAAATAAACTTACAGCTTCTATGTCCTGGGTTTATTTGCACATTTGGCTATAGTCAAGCAAGCTCCTTGGAAACCTCTGAATGACTAAAATTCACCTGGCTGTAGATGGCCACTTGGGTAGCTGTAAATGCTCATTTAAGGAACCCAAAACTGATTAAGAAGACAAACTTGGCACCATAGCAAAGTTCCGAATAGTAGGGGTGACAATTTGCCCTGTGGGGGGGGCAAAATTGTCAACAGCTACTGAAAAGATCTCTGACAGAAGAAACAGTATCGCAAGGGGGAGCAGAGTTAGTGCATGGTTGCCATCAATGACAAAGGGAAAATTATTGGAAATATTGTCATTGATGTCAATAACTAATCATGAATTTGATTGATGGCAAAATATTTCGATACAAGAATTAAATTAAATAAATAATATTTAATTTGATTCAGGGAATTAATCATGCAAATAACGGTCATATCTCTGCGTGGAATCGAAGATAAATTGACTGTCTAATGGGATTAAAGAGATAATTATGGCAAAGGCTTCAAGGTAGTTAATAAGGCTAAAATGGTCCCCAACCTTGGCCGACCTGATTTGGAGGAGATGTGACCATTCGAATGGACCTTTTCGTTAGAAGAGTTGCGACCTTAATTTGTGGTTTTTTGTGGGTTATAAACAAATGCATAGCGAACAGCAAATTTGTAAGTTTGAAAGTGGAAGAAATAAAAGAAGCGCAGAAATATTTGAAAGTAGATTTTTGTGGGATTATTGAAATGAAAAATCCAGCAAGTAAAAGGTAGAGCATAGCAGTGAAAACACTCAAGTGTAGATCGAACCGAAAGGAGATAAAGCAGTATTCTATCATCCATTGTGTTGACAACAAATCAGAGATAGAAGAGTGATTTTTGTGTGAAAGTTGGTGCCTACATTTTGAAGAGATTAGTGTCTCTTACTGAGTTGGTGCTCCTATTGGTTGGTGGTAGGTTGGTGCCTACGAATATTTATATTGAGAAAGATTTCTCCGTGGTTTCTACCTGAAAGGGTTTTCACATATATCTAGTGTCATTTTGCATTGTGTTATCTTGTGTTGTGATTTGATTGCTTTGAATATCTTTATTAAAATAAGTAATTAAGTGTTAGAAAAGAAAATAATATATAATGTTGATTCACCCCGCCCTCAGTATTAACCTGTGCGCAACATTGAAGGCCCCTTTCTTAGTCAAATCAATCAAAGGGGCAGCAAATTGTGAAAAACCTTTCACAAATTTTCTGTAGTAGCTACAAAGACCACAAAAACCTCTCAATTGTCTGTGTAGTGGGAGTAGGTCAATCCATTATCAACTTGCACACCTTGAGCATTTATGACATGCCCCAAATACAAAAAATTTGTCAAATCAAACTCACACTTGGATTTTTTTGCAAAGAAAGAATGCTGACCCAAAGTGCCCAAAACCAAATCCAAAGTTTTCAAGTGCTCCTCCAAAGTTTTTCTATATAAAAGAATGTCATCAAAGAAAACTAGCACAAACTTTCTTAGATATTTGTCAAACATGTTCATACATGACTGAAAAGTAGTTGGATCATTAGTCAATCCAAAGGGCATAACCAAAAATTCAAAATGCCCAAAATGACATCTAAAAGCAGTCTTTTGAACTCTTTTTTTACCTTGATTTGGTGGTAATTGGATCTCAAATCAATCTTGGAAAAGTAGGTGGCACTATGCAACTCATCAATCAATTCATCAATCCTAGGTATTGCATACCTATTCTTGATGGTCTTCTTATTCAACAACCTATAACCAATGCACATCCTCATAATGCCATTTTTTTTCTACACTAGAACAACTGAAGAAGCAAGGGGACTTGAGCTAGGCCTTACATGTCCCATGTCAAGTAACTCTTTGATGGTCTTCTCAATTTTCTCTTTGAATGCTCTTGGATGACGGTATGGAGTGACAATAACCGGTTTGGCACCCACTTCTAGCTCAATGTTACGCTGAAAACCTCTATCTGGTGGCAACCCGTAAGAAAAATCATCAAATCAAACTCACACTTGGATTTTTTTGCAAAGAAATAATGCTGACCCAAAGTGCCCAAAACCAAATCCAAATGTTTCAAGTGCTCCTCCAAAGTTTTTCTATACACAAGAATGTCATCAAAAAAAACTAGCACAAACTTTCTTAGATATTTGTCAAACATGTTCATACATGACTGAAAAGTAGTTGGATCATTAGTCAATCCAAAGAGTATAACCAAAAACTCAAAATGCCCAAAATGACATCTAAAAGTAGTCTTATGAAAATTCTCTTCTTTTACCTTGATTTGGTGGTAACTGGATCTCAAATCAATCTTAGAAAAGTAGGTGGCACTATGCAACTCATCAATCAATTCATCAATCCTAGGTATTGGATACCTATTCTTTATGGTCTTCTTCTTCAACAACTTGTAATCAATGCACATCCTCATAATGCCATCCTTTTTCTACACTAGAACAATTGAAGAAGCAAGGGGACTTGAGCTAGGCCGTACATGTCCCATGTCAAGTAACTCTTTGATGGTCTTCTCGATTTCCTCTTTGAATGCTCTTGGATGACGGTATGGAGTGACAATAACCGGTTTGGCACCCACTTCTAGCTCAATGTTATGCTCAAAACCTCTATCTGGTGGCAACCCATAAGGCAAATCATTAAAAACATTAGCATGCTTGTCTAAAATAGCTTGTAACTCACCATGAGGGGGCTGTTTTGTTTTCTCTAATTTTATTGTGATAAGGCAGTTTGTTGCCCATGCAATTTGACCTCTCCTAAAAGCTCTTTTCATCCTCTTCATAGACACTTCTTGTGGAGCACCATTAGCTAGACCCTTGAGGACCACTTCCTTGCCTTCTTTGAAGAATTTTAGCTCCATAGTCTTATAATTTTGAGTGAATTCACCTAATGAATGCAACCATTGCACACCCAACACAACATCAATCTCACCAATGCCAACAACATAAAAATCATCAATTACATCATGCTTTCCAAGAGTGAGTGGAAGTTGTTGGATCTTTTTGGAACAAAGAATAATGAAACCATCCGCCACAGTCACATTGAAGCCCTTGCAATCTGTGGTTTACAATGCCATCTTCATAACCAAGCCCTCACCAATGAAGTTATGAATGGCTCCACTATCAACCAATGTAGTCAATTTTTGTCCTCTCAATGTGTCTTTTACCCTGAATGCATGATACTTGGGAGCTCCTGAAAGAGAAGCAAGTGTGTTGTCCACTTCTTTTGTGTCCTCATGCACATGCTCATCAACAACATTTTCATTTTGTTCAACATTAGTATTAACAACATCAAAATCTGAATCATCATCAATTACCTCAATGTAATGGACTTGTCCTTTGCCCATGCAACGATGCCCTTTAGTCCATGGATCTTTGCAAGTGTAGCACAAACCTCTCCTCTTCAACTCATCTCTTGAATCCTTCACGTTACTGCTATAATACAGCGTTTTATGTGGTGGAACATAAGGCTGAAAAGGCTTCTTTGGTGGCCCACTAGGTGTTGCCCTAGGCTGCCCACTTGGTGCATTTGGCTGCCCACTAAAATCAAACCTTGGCTGCTTGGTATTTCCCACTTTTGGCAGCCAATGAGTGGCTGCCCCTTGCTGTCCTTTTGGCCATATATTGCCCCTGTAAGCTGAACACTCTAGATCCAAAACTTTAGTAATTGCATTTTGCAAAGAAATAGGGTTAAAAGCTTTTACCAAACCTCTCAAAGGCTCAATCAAACCCTCAGTAAAGAGAACAACCAAACTTTCACTTACATCTGGTACCATGACTGAAATCTGTAATATCCCTAAATTCTACTCCTTTTCCACATGTCACTTTATAGCCAACCAATGACGATTTAATGGACCCTTTGAAAATTGTTAAGGAAACATCAAGGATTATAACAGCACCCCCGAATAGTAACAACAACAGAGAGATTACAGCACTGCCCACTCCACATCACATAGCCAAGACAATTGACCCAAAGATCGTAGCAATTAAGTTTGGAGATCAGAGTTGCCTTGTATTTAAAGAATTGTTGCTCTAATGAAGATCGCTGGCCATCTTAAGGCAGCGCCAATAATTTTCTAGGAAGGCTCGGTAGTTAACAGCAATATTAATGCAATTAATCATTAATATATATTAGTTAAAACAAGATTAATTTAATTAAAGTATTATGAAGGGATGCAACCATTCGAAAGATCACAACTTTCAATATCGGATTGTATGTATAGATGATTCATTTTCGGGATGGAGAGAAGCATTCATTAAAAACATTTATGTATTAACATTATATCCCATATAAGCTTGAAGCTTTATACTTACCATTAGGGACGAAAATCCTTAGTGTGTGAATAGGTGCAAGGACGAAAAACCTTGTCACCTCAACCCAATGACGAAAACCCTTGTGACTGATTGTAATATTCGAAATTTGGAAACTTTTAATCATTTTATATTCAATTCAATATATTATTATTTAAAAATAAAAAAATTGTATATTTGTTATAAAACAGAATTTCAAGAAAAACAATTTTTTCCATATAATACCCTAGTTCAGGGTAATATAGTGGTATCAAAGCTCTCATCTTGCCATCCTGTGGAACATCATTCATATGCAAAATAACAATAATTTATATTACGAAATAAGAAATAAAGCCAAGAAAGTAAATCAACCAACGAAGGAAATGGAAAACGATATGGAAGAGAGGAACAGAAACGATGAATGGATTGAGAGACTTATCCAAGGCCAGGAACAACTGGCTAACACCATGAATCAATTAGCTCTCATAATGCAATCTATGACGAATCATAAATATCAAAATGATGGAAATGGTCATTCTAACACTGGTCATAATCAAATATGTCACAAAACAACCACGAGTTCTTCAAATAGACCCTTTCAACCAAAATTCATTGCAAGAAGGGAATCAAGTATAGAAGAGGAATCCCGAACGTCATTTGGAGATGACCTTACAACAGATTTTGAAGAATATCGAGCCCTTTCGGATGATTTACGAAGTGAAATGTCACTCACAAAATTCATAGACATGAAAAAAAATCGTAACAGCACCAGAATGGAGCGTAAACCCCAAAATAATCAAAAAGATCTTCAACATGCATTGGATAAATTAAACTTGGCAACTTTTGATGGCTTTAACAAATGCTCGGCTCGAGCATGGATCCAAAAATTAGATACCTATTTATCTCTCCAACCCATGAGGGAAGAAGAAGCGATCAAATTCGCAACCCTTCATCTCGAAGGTATTGCTCATGAATGGTGGTACCATGGGTGGATTACGCAAGGACACAATCTTATCAAATCTTATGACGAATTTACTAAAAGGTTGATCGAAAGATTCAATAGAATCGACCCCGAAATCCATTTTAGAGAATTAGCATTACTAAAACAAAATAGTAATATAGAAGAATATGTGGCAGAATTCCAAAGACTCTCTGTGATGGTTCTAGATATTATGGAAAGGAGGCTTATAGTATTGTTCATGGAAGGATTGATCGAACCACTCAAAGGTTTAGTCAAAGCCTTTAATCCTCCCACCCTCCAACAAACGATTAAAAAGGCGTTAGATTTGGAAACATCAACAACGAGGAATAAAATTGTGCCATTTGTGCAGCCAAATATAACCAATAATGGACAACCACGAACCATGTCGTCAAGGCAGCAAGGGACAATACCCTATAGCCAACAAAGAAAACCACTTCCACCAAGAGGATTCCAACCAAACAACCAATTTAAGATGGAAAAAGAATTAGAAACAAGAAATGATCTAAGGAGGAAAAATTTATGCTTTACGTGTAAAGATCCTTGGGGACCAAGTCATCGTTGTTTGGGAAAATGACAAGTCCATTACATTGAAGTTGTTTCAGATGGGGAACCCGATGAAGAAACAGAAGTTGAAGAAACCATACCTGAACAAGAAGGCGAAAAAGCATGGGGAAGTACTCTTGCGACATTATCAGGAGCCCTGAGGTGCCATCCCTTTAAAGTAAGAGGAAGTCTTCAAAGCCAGAAAATCACCGTATTAATAGACAGTGGGGCCACTCACAATTTCATCGATGAAGGATTGGTGACAAAAATGGGCTTAAAAATAGAAGAATTTAAAGGTTTTAAGGTAACCGTTGCGAATGGTTTTACCATACCATGCACCCAAAGAATCCCACCATTCCGTCTCACTTTGGAAAGGCATCAAATTAATGATGATTTCTATGTGGTGGGCATTGGCGAAACAGAGTTGGTACTAGGTGTGCAACAGTTACATTCCTTGTGGGAATTTACCCAAAACTATCAAACCATGGAATTAAAATTTAAAGTAGATGGGAAAGAAGTAGTCCTTCAAAGTATGGCTAATGGGCCCCCCAAGTGATTACCACAAAGAGGATGGAACGAACATTCAAGAAAGACCAGGTTTCATGGGCCACACAATGTTTTGCAAGTTCTCCAAAATCAGAGCCACAAAAACATCATATCGATATTCAGTGCCTACTTAACAAACATGCTAAAGTTTTTGAGAATATCCCGCATGGATTGCCACCCAATAGGGGGTTTCAACATATCATTGAATTAAAAAATGGTGCCCAACCTATAATAACCACAACTTACTGCCATCACAGAATTTATAAAGAAGAGGTTGAAAAAGCCATCAAAGAATTATTGGAGATGGGTCATATAAGACCAAGTTCGAGTCCTTTCGCCTCATCCATGGTTCCAGTTAAGAAAGATGACACGTTGAGAATGTGCATAGACTATAGACAATTGAATAAAAAGACAATAAAAAATAGATATCCAATACCATGAATTGACAAATTAATTGATGAGCTACATGGAGCTATTTATTTCTCCAAAATTGATTTAAAATCGAGATACCATCAAATACAGATGCGAAACACCGATGTTTAAAAAACAACATTTAGATGTCATTATAGGCATTTCGAGTTCTTAGTCATGCCTTTCGGATTGACCAACGCTCCAGCCACCTTTCAATCATGCATGAGTCATATATTTGGTCAACATTTGAAGAAATTTGTATAAATTTTCTTCAATGATATATTGATATATAGTACGTCATGGGAGGAACACTTGAGACATTTAGACTTGGTGCTGGGAATTTTATAGCAGCAATCTCTTTTCGCCAAAATGTCTAAGTGCGAGTTTGGAATGACGTAAATCTTATACTTGGGACATATCATCAATAGACAAGGAGTGCATGTTGATCAAGATAAAATTCAAGCAATATTAGATTGGCCTCCTACTAACACAACTCAATTAAGAGGATTCTTGATATTATGTACTTATTATCGAAGATTTGTTAAAGGGTTTTCCAAGATAACTACCCCTTTGACTAATTTAACAAAGAAGGGAGCCTTTCAATGGTCTGAAATTGCTCAATTAACATTTGAAGAACTTAAGAGAGAAATGAGTTCATATCCGGTATTGACGGTACCCAATTTTTCATTACCCTTTGTGCTGGAATGTGACGCTTCAGGAGAAGGAATCGGAGTTTTCCTAATGTAGCAAGGTCATCCTATTGCATTCGAAAGTAGGAAATTGAAAGAACACGAGCCTAAGTATTCTACATATGATAAGGAAATGTTGGCAATTATGCACGCATTGATCAAGTTTTGTCAATACTTGGTATGTGGGAAATTCATAGTAAGGATAGATCATAATAGCTTAAAATTTTTCTCGAGTCAAAAAGATTTAAATGATAGACAACAAAAATGGGTAAGCAAGGTTCAAGATTTTGATTTCTTTATTGAATATGTAAAAGGGAAGAATAATGTTGTGGCGGATACATTATCAAGAAAACCTTCCTTGTGCTCCATATCTACCATTGCAGTTGATTGGAAAGTCCTTATAGTAGCCAGATATATTAAAAATGAATTCGCTAATGCAATTCTAGAGGGACAAAATGGGGATGAATGGTATAAAGTAGTAGAGGATCTAATTTTGTATAATAATAGAATCTTCTTGGTACCTGAATCAAAAATTAAACATAAAATGTTAAAAGCTATTCATGATAGTCCTTTGGCAGGCCATTCGGGTTATCGCAAAACATATAAACAAGAGAGTTATTCTTTTGGAAAGGGCTTAAAAGTGAAGTTCTTAAGTATATTCAAGAATGCCCTACTTGCCAACAAAATAAAATCGAGCATGAATTTCCAGCAGGTTTATTGCAACCTTTACCCATCCCTACTCGAAAATGGTAAAGTATTTCAATGGATTTTATTACCGAATTGCCAATGGTTCAAGGGAAGAATTGCCTCTAGTGGTTGTTCATCATTTAACGTAGTATGCTCATTTATTTCCACTACCCATCAAGTATGATGCACCTTTGGTAGCTGGGATATTTTTTAGAGTGATATTCAAACTACATGGATTACCAAAAATCATTGTTAGTGATAGAGATTGCCGATTTATGAGTTTGTTTTGGCAAGAACTCTTTCACTTAGCAGGTACCGAGTTGACCCCAAACACAAGCTATCATCCACAAACAGATGGTTAAACCGAAGCTGTCAATAAATGGATTGAAGGATATTTAAGGAATTATATTTCGAGGCAACAGCATACGTGGATCAAATGGTTACACTTGGAAGAATTTTGCTATAATACTTCCTATCACATATCAATTGGAATGTCACCTTTTAAAGCTTTGTACGGGTATGATGCTCAATCTTTTGTGGCCTTAGTCATTTCAAATAGCAGAGTTCCAAGCACTAAAGACTTAATTCAACAAAGTCAAGATATCCTTAGAACTCAAGGATAATCTTCAACAAGCACAAAATGAACAAAAGCTATATGCAGAACGACATAGAACAGAAAGGAGTTTTGAAGTTGGTGACTTGGTGTATTTGTGTTTACAACCCTACAAGCAAAACTCTATCAAGCAAAGACAAGCTGAGAAACTCAAACCATGTTTCTATGGACCGTATAAAGTCATACAAAAGATCGGGGAGGTTGCTTACAAGTTGGAGTTACCTAGAAGTAGTCGAATACACAATATTTTTCATGTTTCATGCCTAAAAAGGGCACTCGGCCAACATATTGTTCCTTCCATCGAGCTACCACCATTGGATGAGGAAGGTAAGTTGATCTTAATACTTGAATCCATCCTTGACGTGTGTGAGAAGAAGCTAAGGAATAGAAGTATCATCGAATATTTAATTCGTTGGCAAAATTTATTGTTAGTATTTTGGCCTATTAAGGCCAAATTACCACCCCATCATATGAAACTTTCCTAAAACCGATCATAACATTTTAAAGTTGGTCAAACCAAGGAATTGTGGCCTAAAAAGCACTAATTTTGGTCAAAAATGGGTTGTAAATGGGTCATTATCATTTCAAAAGAGCATTGTCAAGGTCAAATATTGATACAATCCATGCACAAGGATCAATTTTGAGATAAAATTGAACATTCTGGAAGCTACAGGTGGTTTCAAGACTTCAAACTTTGTACATAGAGTCATTATGAGTTGGAGAACCTTTTGAAAAAGTTTCATGGCCATTGGACAAGTGGAGATACTCACTGTTTTGTAACAGTCCTTAGCATGTTTGTTGGAGATCACCATTGGAGTAAGCATTGTTCTTGAGTGCCACGGAGGTTTCTAAGTCCAGGTAAAAATTTGACAAGCATGAGATGATGTTTTTACATCATAATCAGACCTTTAAAGAGTGTCAAAACTCTAAATTTTAAGCAAACCATGCTCATACAAACTTTTGCAAGCAAATAGGCATATTGGCCAAAAAAGGGTTTTTTTACTTTTCAAGCAAAATGTGGTTTCGGAGTGTTTTGATAGAATGGTACAGACCCCATGATGATGTTTTCAGGCATTGAGAAGTGGGTGAAGAGTTATTTTCATTTTGGTGAAATTTTCATTTTTTCAGTTCTAGACACCCTTCCTATCCCCCTGTTTAGATGCTCATATCTTTCACCACGAGTAGAGTTTGGATGAACACTCTTAGTATGTTTTGAGTACTACTATTTAATTATAATTCATGAAAATTTGAGGCCATTTGAGTGGTTTTGCTTTATGAACAATCGTTAAGAATGTAGGCAGCTCAGGATGTAGTCAAAACCCCACACGCAAATTTCTCCACGTAGTAACTTTTTATATATTTTGAATGAGAACACAATATTTTCAGGGATGTTGGGGGGGTAAGTGTTATACACATAAATGAAAAAAAAATGGGATTTGGAGGTCTGTACTTCATGAACCATCATTTTGAAAATTCAACTTCAGACCCCATCTAAACCCTCAAAACCAGTTTTGCAAAAAATTGAATATATTTCTATCAAATCATCTTGGATCAACCTGAAACCTTTCCAAATGTCAATTAAACTCAGAGAGGATTCCAGAAATGTCAATTCTATGCATCTCCGGAGATGTACAGATGAGGGTAGAAATCATGTTTTTTGTGGAATAAGCATATATAAAATGAAGTACAGGGCACTTCAATGAAATATAATCAATGGATCTCAAATCCTAAGACTTTTTCTTCATCATAAAATTTTATTTTGGTCAGAAATTATCTCAGAAGTGTCCCAACTAGCTCAATCAAAATGGCCAGTCTGCAGGAAAATAGAGTTAAATGGGCCTAGTCAACCCTGTTGACTAAATAACAAGTGTTTTCTCATCAAAATCAAATATTTTGGTGATGAATAATTATTTTTTAGTAATATTCGTTGTTTTTTCAGGTTTCATGGCTTATTATTGCAAATTTAATGGAGTCTAAATGCAAGAAGATAGGCTATTAGGCCTAATTGGTCAATCAAGCAAGTAAAGAATGGCATTGAAAATCTATGAAATGAATTAATTTTGAAGTTACAACGTAGAATATATGTTTTCTAAGTGGATATATCATTCTCAAGTCAATCCACAAGTTTCAATTCATGCAAGTTGAGCTCAAGTTGAGTTAACTAATCCTTAAGGGTCAAATATTTTCGATTGACTAGTTTGACTAATTTCATACATCTTCCATGCTTTTCATGCAAGATAAAGACTTTCAAGAACATAAATTCACTTTCAAGATGGAGTTATCTTATAATTTATGGCATCATTTTCATGCAAGGAAGGTTGACAAGTCAACATGGACCCACCACTTCTCAATTCTATGCCAAAAATGAAGAACATGCAATTTTTGAATTGAAAGATTTTAAACCCTTTATTTAATTTTGTAAAAGGATTTGTCTTATTTTAACTCAAAGAAGACTAATCCTTCTATTTTCCATGTGACTTTGGCTTAGTTAAGGTTTTAGACTTATATATTGGCTTTTTGAAGTCATTTTTGAGAAATTTTTGAAGCAAAGCAAAAATTGTAATTGGCACCATTTATCAAATAAAGAAGATTTTTTTTGCATGTTTTTTTGGATCAGAATAAAGTGTATTTTTTTATTGTGTACTAACATACAAGTGGCATCTATTTTCCCTTTTTGTAGGTCCTTTCCACACCTACCGTGAAAATCTCATCCTCTACAAATTATTTGAAGAGCTAGGATTTGAATTTGCTTTGCAAACTTCTTTCAGGCCTTCTTTTAAAATACTGATGTTCAAGATTGATTGCAGAGTTTTCTTTTAGATTCATGTGTCTTACTCAGTTTCAGAAAGCTTTCAGAAAATACCAATCATTCAGGTGCATCACCCCATTAGATAGAATTTTCCATTTCAGTTTCCTTCTCCCTTTTCATCCCAAAAAATCAAAATAGTTTAGTTTTTAGAGATAAATCTTAAGGGAACCAGCCCTCTCTGGAGGTTTTCTCAATATAGAGTCACCCACACTCTGAGAAGTTTCAATTGTATCAACTGGAGAGGGTGTGTTTTACACATCTTCAAATAGGGTGCACTCCAGAGTGATAACAGTTACCTCTTAAAGACGCCACATGGAAAGGAACCTCAATCCTTGAACATCCTAATTTCCAATTACTTGAGGACAAGCAATTTTGGGAGGGGAAAATTGTAATATCCCAAAATTCTACTCCTTTTCCACATGCCACTTTACAGCCAAACAATGACAATTTAATGGACCCTTTGAAAATTGTTAAGGAACCATCAAGGATGATCGCAGCACCCCAGAATAGTAATAGCAATAGACAGATTACAACCTTGCCCACTCCACATCACATAGCCAAGATAATTGACCCATATATCGCAACAATTAAGTTTGGAGATCAGCATTGCCTTGTATTTAAAGAATTGTTGCTCTAATGAAGATCGTTGGCCATCTTAAGGCAGCAGTCGCAGCGCCAATAATTTGCCAGGATGGCTCAATAGTTAACAGCAATCTTAATGCAATTAATCATTAATATATATTAGTAAAAACAACATTAATTTAATTAAAGTATTATGAAAGGATGCAACCATTCAGAAGATCACAACTTTCAATATCAAATTGTATGTATAAATGATTCATTTTCGGGATGGAGAGAAGCATTCATTAAAAACATGTATGTATTAACATATTATCCCATATAAGCTTGAAGCTTTATACTTATCATTAAAGACGAAAACCCTTAGTGTGTGCATAGATGCAAGGACGAAAACCCTTGTCACCTCAACCCAATGACGAAAACCCTTGTGGCTGATTGTAATATTCGAAATCTGGAAACTTTGCAATCATTTTATATTCAATTCAATATATTATTATTTTAAAATAAAAAAATTATATATTTGTTATGAAACGGAATTTCAAGAAAAGCAATTTTTTCCATATAATATCTTGGGTTGGGATAATACAAAACCTTTTGAAAATCATCAACATACCTCTCAACATCATGATTTTGTTTGAGTTGTGCCAACTCATGGAAATGGATCTATGGATCTCTTCTATCAAATCTCTCCATTACCCTCTTGTTGAATTCTTCCAACATAGTAACAGATCCGTGGCCTTATGTGATCATGCCCTAAAACCACCACTCCTGAGCAATACCCTCCAAGTGAAGTGTGCTAAACTTGAGAGCTTCATCCTCAAACATGGGGTTGATTGAAAAATATATCTCTAATTTCTGCAACCAATCTCACTGAAAGTTTATCAGTGCCATCAAAAACAAGAAGAGAAACCTTACCCAACCTTTGTTATAAGTCTCTACGGGGTTGCATGCTCGGTCCTCTTGACTTTGACTCATCCTTCATCTCACAATATTCACAGAAAGTCAGAAGTCCTTGAGTAGCATAGCTCAGGGCCGCATACTCGCTTTGAGGTGTATCAAGTAGATTACACATCGGTGGCTCATCCTCAATAACTGGTTCTTCTTGCAAAAATGTGCCCTTGAAGATCTTGTGAGGGGGGTTGACAGAAACTCTCTCACCATTTTTTGAGCTTCCTTCTCCATTGATGTGATGGCTCTTACTTGGATCTAGTGTAGTATTCAAAATCGCTACAAATTGCATACTCAAAGTATGTTGAAGATCACTTTAGCTCTCTTTGATCAAATCCTGCAAAAAATTTACTTGCTCTAAAGTAAACCCTTAATCGCCCATGGCTTTTCCTTTTCTCTATTAACATAAAATCTTTTTTTTGTTTACATCCAAATATGCACACATAAGATCTCACAAGGGCACCAAATCGGTGCTCTGATACCATTGAAATGTCCCCTTATAGGGCCAAAGAACAAAGTACAAAAAATCCACAAATCCCACTTATTTTCAAATGGAAAAGTCACAATATTAAAATGCCAAAAACTGAATAAATTGCCAGAAAGACTAGATTGCTGCCCTAGGTCAATGATTTGGTAAAAAATATGTTTTCTACCTTTAAACCACTCCAAAAATTATGAAATTTGGTTTACAAGTGCTAAATGAATATTTAGATCAAATTCTCCAATTAGTTTTACCGCATCATCAATTCGGGAATTTTTACAGGCAAAATACAAAAGAAACTTATAAAATTAATTGCTCCAAAAATACTCAGCCAATCAACACAAATGATATACCAAAACGACTACAAAAATAGGAGGAATCCAATGATTTTGATTTCAAAATTTCTGAGCACAAAAAGTCCACAAAAAGTGGAAATTACAGTCTCAAAGGTGGTCACCCTTAGGAAGTGTGACATCAGACTCATAGAGGGGTTCGCTTCACCCTAGAGCCCTCACAAATGTCTTCAAGCTGATCACTCACTTCAGATCTGATGTCTTTGCTCACTTGCCTTCAAAAATAGACCTAAAATGTAGGAAAACTGGAAATACTTCTTCAAATCAGCAACCTACCAAAAAAAAAAATGTTTTCAATGTGATTTCCGAGTGAAATCACTCTTCAATCAGCAACAACCTTGAGCATTCACATTCCAATCCTTCTTCAAAAATGAAGATTCAATATATCAAATTAGCATATCCAAAATATAAGCCCTCATGTCCATATATAGTCTTTAAAGTGGGGCGAACCACTTTTGGAGGCAAAATATCTTTTTAAAATCACTTAACCACTTTTCAAAATATCTTTACTTCTTTTGTTTTCCCTCCAACCCGACATTTACTCTTTTTCCCACTTATACTATTAAATTAATTGACAAAATAGAATTAGTAATTAAAATTACTTTAAGGCAATAATTGAATAAATAATTAATTAATTTACCCAATTTACAACAGTGATTAAATCACTTTTGGGCAAACAATTAATAAAATACCTTCTCCAAATATTATTCAAACTCTCAAGTGCAGTAGTGGTTAAAACCACTTTTATAGAATGCTTTAATGGTAAAAAACACTTTTTAATAATATTCTATTAACTAAAATTGTCTTATATGGTCAAATGATCAAAATCACTATTTGGGCAATTTTAATCAATTAATAAAATAAAATCTCCAAAAGTGCAATAGTGGTTAAAACCACTTTTATAGAATTCTTTAGTGGTAAAAAACATAATAATATTCTATTAACTAAAATTGTCTTATATGGTCAAATGATCAAAATCACTATTCGGGCAATCTTAATCAATTAATAAAATAAAATCTCTAAAAGTTAACCCTTAGTCTATGGGAAAAAATAGACTAACGGTCTTCAATCCCTGTTTACTTGTGAACCGGAAATGGGAACACTACAACGGCACCATCGACGTGTAAAATAGCAAGTCGTTTGGGTCTCAACTGGCTTTTTTAGCCCCCACCCTACTTTTGTTTTTCATTTTCTTTTTCTTTTTGAAATTTGATTTTTTATTTTTGTTTACCTTTTTTTTTTATATCAATAAATTATCCTCGTAAACTGCACTGCAATTAAAACCAATGGCATGCCTGCAAATCAAACATACTTGGGAAACTTTTGACCTTGATATACTGGTCCTCAAGTATCCTTTTTGGATGAAACAAAAGTGCACCCACTCATTTGGATCTTCCCATCGCAATGGTAGTGTCAAATTTAACCTAGTATGCCTCTAAAATAAACTTACAGAAAGAAGCCTTAAGAACCCTAGACTTTTCAAGATGCCATAAATCAGAGTCTGGTCATCCGGGGAATTGTCAATCATTCCCCAATAAAAGGAACCCTTTAGACACGTCAACATTGTCAATTCGGTGTCAAAATGCTCCCGTTAAAACTTGTGAAAAAAGAGCCCTGTTCAACCCTAATCCAAACTCGATTAGATGAGGCTATGATACCAATGATGAGGATCGAAAACTCCAATGAGCAATCAATCCTCTTAGGAACAAGCTACACAACAGTCAAGGGTCTGCATAGAGTGTGTGACTAAGAATCCTTGCCAAAATAAACTTCAAGCTTGAACGCAGAATGAAATGTGCAGCATTCCAACTACTTGTATTCACAAAGTTTACGCCTTCAAATAGTCTTTACAAGATAACTAACTATCCTACAAACTAGTGAGTCACACTTATCCCCTTGGTTGGGAATTCCAACAAAACAAAGGGAAGTAGAATAATACATCCCAAATGAATAGGTAAATTCCTATAAAATATCCATGAGAATATCTCCTAAACCAATCTACAACTAATCACCTAATGAATAGGCATAAAAGTAGTTTGTACACTTTTTACAATGGATAACATATACATGGTGAATTACATATTATAGGCTATTTGCCTATTCTAAGCACCCTAAAAATCCATATCACACATGAAAAGTATCAAGTGCCACATTCGTGCTATCTGATTGGCAGCTACCAATTCAGCGACACACTATCCAGTCACCTAGACTAGCGATGTGTCAATTTGACCACGCCGACACAATGCCCCTTCAGTTGATGTTGCATCATTTCAAATGGTTCGCCCTAAAACAATATCAAGGATTTCTACACATGTTAGGCTCCACACAAAAATTTGTGCCATCATCCCAACATATTGTCGCTTCTCCAAGCATCATTCAGCTTGATTGGCACACCCTTATTGATGCTACGCAATGAGGAACACCATGCGATGTCACGCAATCTTGTGCACCCCCGCAGACTTCACACAACAGGCACAACGTTGGACCAACTCACATCATCCACATAACATCAAGCAACCATGTACATCTCACATAGCACCATACCCCACAACCCAACAATGCAGAACACCCATCCACCACCTAGAGACTCTGTGTCACGTTGCACTGTGTCAAGCATCACTTTCAAAGCTTGCCTAATGCATGTTGTAGTATGATTACTGTCTAATGAGATATCAGACCACTAACATATATAGAATATCAAAGCATAAAATACCATGGCAAAGCAAAGTCTCCCAACAATAGTAGCTTTGTATTCATAAAAGACAAGTCTCGATACAATTCATACAGTATAGGGAGGACCTCATACTAGAGCCCTTACCCCAATGTATATCATTATCTTCATACGACAAATGACTTAATGGTTGTCAGTTGAAACACCTAAACATAACCAACAAGAGCCATTACAACTACCTAACACCAACAACACAACCATTAATTGCATAACAATGTCGGCTACTAACATGTAATTAATGTGGTGTGGATAACAAACCTGACAGTCTATATTATTCCCTCCTTAAAACAAGTCAGAGTCCTTCAAACACAACTCATAAAAAATTGATAAATGATACAATAACAAGGGAAGACGAAACTCAAAACATCTAAATCTTCAAACTAGTGTTGAAGTTTAAATTTTTGCATACAAAAACCACTGTTAGAAGATGGCAAGGAAATCCAACATTTATTTTTAATTTCTTTGATTTCCTGTCAGGTGACTAAGCTTTGGTTGACTACGCATCGGCCAACTAAGCTTTAGTTCACTGAGCATTGGGTAGTCAAGGTTCATTTACTGAGTGCTGAGTGGCCAAGCTTCGGTTGAGTAATCATCAGGGGCTTGATTGTCGGTTGATTGATCATCAGGTGGCTAAGCATCAGGGAACTAAGCTTTGGTTTAATGATTGTCGAGCAACTGAGCTTCAGTTGACCAAGTGTTGAGTGGCTACGCTTCGATTGATTAAGTGTCAATTGACTGATCTTCAGGTGGCTAAGCTTTGATTAACAGATCGTTGGGTCGTTGAGCTTCGATTGACTGGTCATTAGGCCACTGAGCTTCAGTTGACTGATCCCCAGATCGCTGAGCTTCAGTTGATTGATTGTCGGGCGGTTGAGTTTTGATTGACAACCTGAAACATATATCTAGGTCTATCAAGGGAAACGTACATCAAAGTGTATAAGAGGGTAACAACTAAGCTTCGATCGACTGATAGTCGAGACTGAGCTTCAGTTGATTGATTGTCGGTTGGTTGAGCTTCGATTGACAACCTGAAATGTACGTCCAAGTCTATCAAAGGAGAACGTACGTCCAGGGAGCAACGTACAGCCGGAAGGGGGTTGGCAGAGGAGATATTGGCATTCAATGGAAAGTCGTACGGCTGAAAGCTAATAAAATGCAGCAAGTGAACATACAGTCCTAGGTGATGTGCAAATGGACTCAATGGTGGTGTCGACGTACGACTAGATGTTTGATGGGGGAAGTTGGACATAAGAACTTAGATAGTCGTATGTTAGATGCAAACCAGATTGGTCCTATGGTAGGTTTGAACTATGCAGGCCAAACAGTGGGTTTGAGTTGTGCAATTTGTATGGTGAAGAAACGCAGGGTAGGCTGCATAGTGGAAGCAAACAAAGTCGGACATATGATTGATAGAAATAGAACTTACATTTCACTAAACATAAAGGGGTGTACAATTGGGAGGAAAGTGTACGGTCTAAGATTGGATGTATTTTGCCTTTGTTTATTTTCCATCTTTCACTTGTATTTGATAGTTTGTTACCTGCCTTTTATAATTTAACATAGCTTGACCTTTTTCTACAGTGGACCCTTCAACTACTTCATCACTTGGCTTGGTAGTTAATGATATTGATATCCTTGTACCTTATATATTTGTCATGCTTGTGTTCCCTTGTATTTTGAACATTAATGCCCTCGATTTAAAATTCATGCAACGTAAGTATTTGTCATGACAACCCTTCCTATGCTTTGACATAGTGTCGGTTAGCCGATGTGTCATGACTCTATGTTCATCAAAGGCAAGCATATTTTTAGACAAAAGTACTTCAAAACAAGTCATTCTTCAAGAGGTTGTACTTCACCTTCCTATTGAGTTTTATCTTTAGACCCCGCATGCACGCTCACAATAGTCAAATATTTGAACTTTTTGTTGGCTACAAGTTCAAACTAGTGAGCCAACTTATCAACGAACTTTGCATCCTTGATATTGTATTTGTTGAACTCCGCTAGACAAGTCGATTGTGATGTTAACAATGTTAAAAGTTATAATTACCTATTAGTTTATGCTTAACTAATGGACAGTAATCAAACCTTCCCAACTGATGTAACCACTTCTTGATTACTAAGAAGACCAGCACAAAAGAGTGTGTTGTAAGCCTTCCATTTCTTTTCATTCTTTCGGCATTCCTTTGCTAACATTGGTATCAGAGCCAATCGGTCGAGGAAGCCATAGATAGATATTCTGCAATCCTCAAGTGAAAAAGTCTCCAATAATGGAGATGGAGATGTGTATCTCACAACCTCAAGCTCTCATGCATGCACATATGCAAGGTTGTTTGTTTGACTCTGAAGCCTCCTATCGTATCACTCTTGTGAAGGAGTGGTTTTGCGAATATGAAGAATATGATGGTGGTTATTTCTTTCTGGGAGACGACTCAACCTACTTGATCATAGGGAGAGGAAGAATGAAGTTGAGATTCAGAGACAAGAGGATCATGACTCTCCCAAGTGTTTTGCACATTCCTGGCATTGTGAGAAATTTGATCTCTGTGAGCAAGATGAATGTTGTTGGTGTTTAGGTCTCATTCAGGGGAGACAAATGCAAACTGGTGCATGGAGCCATGGTGTTGTCAAAGGGCGTGTGCACAAGTACTCTAATCAAGCTTGATGCGACTACAGTGAGCAACGCATGTAACACCTTCGTTCTTCAGGCCAAGTTTAAAGCAAGAACTTGCACATTGCTTTTGGTAGAGGAAACAATGCTCTGGCATCAGAGGGTGGGCGATGAGAAAGTTTTGTGCATGTTGCGGACTAAGGATATAGCAAAAGGGATGGAGAATTGTCCCTTGGATTTTGACTTCTACGAACACTACATCTATGGGAAGTAGAGTCAGGGATCATTCCCTAAAAGTGCTACACAGGCAAGTGAAATCTTGTACGTGATCCATAGTGGCGTGTTTGGAGTGGTTGAGGTTCAATCATTGAACAAGTCTATCTTCTATGTGTATTTCATAGATGACTACTATAGAAGGACCTGGATATAGCCATGGTGTTTAGGTCTCATTCAAGAGAGACAAATGCAAACTGGTGCATGGAGCCATGGTGTTGGCAAGGGGCATGTGCACAAGTACTCTAATCAAGCTTGATGCGACTGCAGTAAGCAACACATGTAACACCTTCGTTCTTGAGGCCAAGTTTAAAGCAGGAACTTGCACATTGCTTTTGGTAGAGGAAACAATGCTCTAGCATCAGAGGGTGGGCGATAAGAAAGTTTTGTGCATGTTGCAGACTAAGGATATGGCAAAAGGGATGGAGAATTATCCCTTGGATTTTGACTTCTACGAACACTACATCTATGGAAAGTAGAGTCAGGGATCGTTCCCTAAAAGTGCTACACGGGCAAGTGAAATCTTGTAAGTGATCCATAGTGGCGTGTTTGGAGTGGTTGAGGTTCAATCATTAAACAAGTCTATCTTCTATGTGTATTTCATAGATGACTACTATAGACCTGGATATACTTTCTCTTGAAGAAGTCTAAAGTTTTGAACAAATTCAAGGAATCCAAAGCCCTTGTGGAGAACCAGACGAAGAGGATAAAAGTGTTGCACACGGACAATGGGGGTGAGTACTGCTCTAGGGAGTTCAACGAATTCTGCAGGCAGAGTGGTATTCAAAGACAAAAGACAACACCATACACTCTACAGTAGAATGAAGTCACACAGCAGATGCACAGAATGCCGAAGGACAAGGACCAGAGTATGTTGAGTGGTGTCCATTTGGAGTAGATATTTTGGGCTGAAGCAGTGGCTATTGCTTGTTACTCAATCAACCAATCCCCGACATCAGTGTTGGTTCAAAAGACTTCGCAAGAAGCGTGGACTAGTAAGAAGCCATGCTTGAAACATCTACGCTTTTTTTGGTTGCGAAACCAATTCTCATATCACAAAAGAAAAAAGATCGAAGCTTGACTTTAAGTCTTCAAAGCGCATCTTTATTGGGTATAAGGATGGCATCAAAGGGTACAGGTTCTGGAATCTTGAGATGAAGAAAGTGGTCTATAGTCGGAATGTAGTCTTCAAGGAGGTGCGCAAGGTCCCTATGTACAAAGAACCAAAGAAGCGACCAAAGGAAGAAACAAAAAATATGCAGAGTCTGAAGACCCTGTGTCTAAGTATGGTGCAAAGGACAACAAATCACAAGAAGAGAAGCAGCCAACTACTACTCTGAGGAGATTAGAATGGGTGCACAAAATGCCTAAAAGGTATAGCCCACCAGATTTTTGTTCATCATACCTATTATTAGTGACTGATAGTGATGAACCCAAGACAGTGAAGGAAGCTTTGGTTGTGCAAAGAGCAAGTCATGGAAGAAGGCTATGAAGGAGCAGATGGAGTCTCTTGACAAGGATGAGACGTGGGATCTGGTGATGCTACCTCCTAGACGAAAACCTGCAGACTGCAAGTGGGTTTTCAAAAGGAAGCAAAAAGCACAAGGGTAGATTGAGAGGTATAAGGCTCGCCTAGTGGAAAAAGAATTCCTTCAGGGTGAGGGAATTGACTTTAGTGAGAGTGAGAGCTATCGTTGTTATGTGCAATCTAGAGATAGAACAAATGGATGTGACGACAGTGATCCTACATGGGGAGCTTGAAGATTAAATCTACATGTCAGATCTTGAAGATTAAATCTACATGTCACAACATGACAATGTCAAGGTGAAGGGGAGAGAGGATTTGGTCTGCAGACTAAAAAAGTCCTCGTATGGGTTGAAGCAATCAACCAGAATGTGGAATCATAAGTTTTCCAGTTATGTGGTTGGGTTTTGGGCGTGTGCGCAACAATTGTGAAATATCTAGAGACTCAAAGGAGTTGGGGGCATGATTGAGGTTATGTATGCGAGTGTGATATGAAGCTTGATGTACACGATTGTTTGTACAAGACCTCACATTGCAGTAGCAGTGGGAGTATTCAACAAATTCTAGGCAAGGAGCATTGGGCAGCAGTGAAGAGGATTTTCAGATATTTGTGAGGAACATCTAATCATGTTATTTGCTATCAGGGTACATCTGATGGAACCAAGACTTTTGAGTCTACTAGGAATTGTATATTTCGATTGGGTTGGAGATATTGATTGCCATAGATCTACGAGTGCTTATGTCATCAACTTGTTTGATGGAGTGGTAAGTTGGATGAGCAAGCGACAGGCTAGTGTGGTCATATCTATCACCAAAGCTGAATACATCGAAGCTACTCATGCAAGCAAGGAAGTGGTGTGGCTTCAAAGGTTATGTTATATTGTTCGCTTCAAGCAAGAAGTGCTAAAGACAAGTTGTGATATTCAAAGTTCAATTTGTCTAGCAAAGAACCCTAAGTATCAAGCTCAAAAAAAGCACATTGACATGCAATATCATTTTGTGAAGGGAAACAATGGAAACAATGCAATATCCTTCCTTCATAGCCTTTGGTACTTCTACTTGAATCTCTACAAGCCTTTGTGTTTTATACGAATGGGTCAAGATATTGATTCTTTTTTTTCTTGTCCTTGTGTCACATTTGCCATTGTTTCTTCAGCTTTAAGAATGTACACATCTACTCCCAACTACTTCAGACAACTATTGTTGTCATGGATTCCTGGTTTGTACCACTCACACAACATTCTTCCATTCCCTTTCTAGTTGGTTAGATAGTTTCATGCAAAGTGACCTCACTTGTTGCATTTCCTACACCATATAATTAGTCTTCCTTTTCCATAATATTGGATCAAATTGTTCCCATCTTGATTTTTTGTCAAAAATTGTTATTTCCTTTTGAGTTTGGGCTTGTTTCCTCACCCTAAATCAATATGAGTCGATCACTCTTATCTTTCACATTAAAAGAGCAATTGTTCAATGTAAAACCCATTACTTGGAAAATATTGCAGAAAAAATTATTGTGGCAATTGGCACTTGTGCCATTCCATACTACAATTAGTGTACCATAACTCATTTAGTTTCTCACTCTTTTTTAAAAAATCGAAACATGTACACCATGTCTTTACGGAGTGCTTCCATTGAGGTTGGTTCTTCTCTCCCTTTATCTTCCTCCAAGTTGCTTCATTTGTGACCTTGGGAACTATTGACAATTCTTCCACAGGGCGGATTGTCTCTTGCCATTCAGAAAATTCACATCTCCATCCAAGGAAAGAAAGAATTCATTGGGAAGAATACATTGTTTTTCTTTCCTGAGGGCCTTTTCTACAACAAGAATTCCTTTGGACGACTTTTGTCCAAAGGAATGGTTCATCAAAGAAGGCTTCTGCTAAAGACACAACCTCGGAGAAGTGCTAAGGACATAACAAAGGAAAGGCAAAAGACAAAGGAAATAATTCCTTTGGACTTTTTGTCTAAAGGAATACTTCAGAGAATTTACAAGGGAACACCCACAGCCAAACAGAGGAAATCCAAAAGTCCGACCAAAAAAGCAAGGAAAAGGCAGGGTACCTTTCGGAAGGGTCATTTTCAACAATCCCGAAGGGCACCTACCCTTCGAGAAGGTACAGGAACAAATTCGGGACCCCTGCAAAAAACCCAGGTGCCCTACAATTTTTTCGACAAAGGCGCAAATGCAGGACAAAAGCCCTTGCGGAGGGCACTTGGTCGGTGACAGGACCACTGCAACTTTCCCGAAGGGCAATTTTTCCAAAGGCAGTCGGAGTTCAAAAAGGAAATGACAAAAGTATTCCTTCGGAAAAGAGTCCGAAGGAATTCCTTCGGCGTTTTTCTCCGAAGGAATTCTTCGGAAGATAAAGCCGAGAGAGATGAAGCCATAGAGCAAAACAAAAGTCTACAGGAATAGATTCGGCAAAATTGGCAAGCATAAAGCTGAAGGAAATCAAAGGTAAAACCAGAATTCCAAAAGAATTAAACCACGGGAAGTTGACCTCAGATTAAGCGATGGGAATTTGAAAAAAGGGCAAACGGAGGAAATATAGACCAAATATAGACAAAATACAGAATCCCGCCAGAAATAGACATGAACAGGGAGACCAGAATAGGATAAAATACATGCACGCAAGGGCTATTTTCGATCAACCGTTCAAAGTCTCAGTTGACTGGTTGTTGAAGCCCTACTCATCTCCGGATCAACTCACGCATCCGAGGGTCCAACTCAACTTCAACCGAAGTTCCAAATTCGAATGTCGGGTTGAATGTTCAAGATTTTGAGTTGACTAATTGTTAAACACCACATCCACTAGGAGCTTTCCATGCGAAGGAGAATAATCTCTTCGTCCAACTCAGCTTATCAAACGGCCAACTCAGCCTTTCAACGTTCCAACTCGGCATCAAGCAGCTCACATAGAGTTCTAAAATTGACATTGGCATGGATTTCCACGCAAAGAGAGGTGGGCGGTTCAAAACAAAGACAAGTTCACTTCCTCAAGCGCAAGAAGCTTCATGCAAAGACAAAAATGAAAACATATTTTATTGAAAGGCCAAGTCAGCCTTGAGTTAACCTAAGTAAATCCGCCTCTTCAAATTTTCAACGCCAATCTTTGGCTCTTGTAATTCTCTATAAATTGGCTTTCAGCCTTGATTAAAAATCATCCATCCCTCTCTTGGCTAGACCAGACTGCCATTGGTGAGTTGTGTAACCTTTCCAATCAATAGAAGGACTGTACTTTCAGATTTTAAGTGTTGGCATAGTGTATATTCATTCAGCAATTTGCATAAGTGGTAGATTTCTTTCCCTTCCCAAATTCTAATTCATACCTAGTTGCTAGATTATCCTTATGCAGGTCATGTTAAGTGTTCTTTATGTCTTTTGTTGACGTTGTAAGTGGATGTTAAGTGGCTACAAAGTGTCTTGTATCAGACCTCTCTCCATCATTTTCCCTCATGTTTTGGTCACTGGATCAAACCTTTTCATGAAATATTTATGCATAAGTGATTGATTGAAATCGAAGGTCTTCCTTTTCCCTTGTTTGTTCAGTGTTCAAGGTTCCAAGTTGAGTGGATCAATCTTCTAGTGTATCACCCTTTTTAAGTAGGATTTCCCCTTAAAGTTTCCTTCTCCCTTTTCCATGGTAGTCCGCTGCATAGAGTAGAGATCCTCATTGATACATCATACAGGAACCAGCCTTCTCTGGACGTTCTTCTCACTATTGAGGCACCCACCCTCATGAGAAGATCCCATTGTTTCAACCGGATAGAGGACTGGCCATTTCACGCACATCTTCGATTCAGGGCACAACTCCAAGTTGACAACAAGAACTTAACTTTTCTTCACTTTAGATATTCACTGCCTAGTCGTAAGCTTGTTGATATGAGCTCGGTGATGCCACTTTCATATTTATCCTCAATCTTTGATAAAAGGACCACAATAACCCACATTTTATTTAATCCATCTAATGACTCGTTGTCCAATTTTCCAAGAAACTCTTTAAAACATCTATTGTACACTTGAGCATACTCACTCTTTCTATTCCTTGTGTAATATCTCAGTCACATTCTCATTATCATCACGCCGCAATTTCAACTCAACTGAGAATACATTCTTTAGTTTCTCCTAGGTCTTCAATTTAGTTGTTCTGCAAGTAAGTCTACATACCAATCAATAGTCACCCGCTCAAGGTCATTGGAAAATATCAGAGCTAATAACTTTCATTGGCCTAACCATTGGCCACTCAGATGGCCTCACAAGTTCTACATGTCTCATAGGGTCTTACCCTCTCCATGATATTTTGGTCATTTCCTCTTGTCTGAGGGAAGTGGACTTGCCATCGTTCCTTTAGTTACCTTGTGCGCCCTTTTGTTATAGCTCCTACGGTGATGATTCAAGCACTCCCACCTAGCTTGTCTCTAAAGCTCCTCCACTTGAAAGATCCTTCTTCAATAAACTATTGACTGTCCTTGTTATGCCAAATACCCCTCACAATCACTTTTAGATGCTTACACACAAGGTAGCCACGCTTCCATGTCAAGATCCCCTCCCGAGAACCTTCAAACGCATCTAGGCACTCCCCCACTATCAAACTCTAATAAATCCTTGCAGCTTGGACCTCTACATCTTCAATCTATTTCTCAAGATGTTCTACATAATCAACCGCCACCTCACTTTGAACAAGAGTTTGGATGGGTGAAATTGTATCCTACCCTTTACTAACTAGCAAATCTGCCAATCTTTAAATGTTTTCTCTGTAACAATTTTTATTATTAGTGACAACTAGAAATCCCAACTAACCAACCAAAAATTAAATGTGTCTATACATAGACAGTCAAAACACATATATGGTAAACATCATGTATTCCCTTATTAAATTATACAAAACATCTCTTGGGTAGAGGCCAAGTACATAAAATAAACAAAGTGCATATTGTGCTATATAAAAAATTGTGTCTACAACACATGCCTTACTATAACTCCTTGTCAACACAAATGACCTCATTGCCTCGAACTTTGAGAAACATTTGAAATATCAATGAATTGACTTTCCAACTTGATATGATGGCAATCCAAGCAATTTAGCTTTCTCCTTTGCAATCCTCAAACTGCAAGATCCTCCTCTTCTAGTAAAATAGTGTTGCACAATCCAATGCTAGAGTCCCGTCACGAGCATTTTCAAACACGTCATCACCCACTTCTACCCAACCTTAAGCAACCTTGCAACCTAGATCTTTGCCTTCTATTAGGCCTTGGATGTGCTTGCCTTCAATCTCATTTTCTCAAAATCTCAATTCCGTAATGACTCTAGGATGGATCCCAAAAACTCCAATGACTTCATTCTCGAAATTTTTTAAAATCACTCATTTCATAAATTGCCTTGACAAGGTGCAACTTTCATACTAGGCACCATACTCCTAACCTCAAGAGGCGAAAATATTCTAGAAACAACCTCTCAAGAAGGAGGTCTCCTAGATGCTTCTAGGAGCCTCATTTTCTTTATTCTTTTTTTTTGCCAAACCTACAGATCTTCATATTGATATCCTTCCCCTTGTTGCGTCCTTGGAGATTTTACATCACCAGCCCTGCTTCCTTTTTTATTGGCCACTTTGTCAATCGTGTTCCTCGTTCCTTTGTTGTTCTTAAAGAAGTCCATCGTTGTATCTCTAAAGGATCTACCCTCGGTTGTCCTCATCCTCGATTCACATGCAACTCTTATAAGATAAGTAATGATGAGCCAATAAACTAAGCAGGGTTGCTATTAATTTGTTTTCTACATCATTGAAACCAAACTATCTTCAATTCTATCTAGGGTTATTCCAAATCTTCAGCTTTTTGCTTGATGTACTCGTGTACGCAAATGTTCCACATGAAGGAGAAACCCTCCAAATTTTCTATTTGTTCTTGGTTGAGCTCCATATGATTAAATTCCCTTCCCACACAATCACTTGGTCGTTCTTCATTTCTCTTCCATAGAGATGTTCCTCAATGTCACCTCACCCAATCCGGATCATATACACAATGCAGCTAGAAATGTATTACAACCTAGCAAGAATAATAATTTCCAAACATTTGTAGTATGACAAAGAAAGCAATTCTGAAGCAAATAAGAAGAACATGCAAGATAATCATAATGAAATTGTATTCATATGAAAGGCAATGCACATCAATGGACAGTCACAACTCCAGGGAAAATGTGCATGAAAGTCCCCAATTATATCTAAGCTCATAATATTAGTACTTGTGTCATCCAATAGGTGTGCTGGTTGCACCAAACCATCAACCACCAAAAAGATACCGATCATCCACCAATATAAAAAATATTAAGTAATCCAAGTACATTACCCAAACACATTAAACAAACTAACACATCTTTATTTATAAATATAGGAGACTTAATACAAAATGTTTGTACTATGTGCTACTCAATAGATGCCTAGTACAACCAAATAGGAAACTACAAAGAAAATTTCTAGAAAGAACATAACATAATCCCAAATATGTTCAAAAGAGACCATCGCGTATAGGTTTGTATAGACTTCTTTCATGAGTTTCTTTTCATTTATTTAAAAACTATTGAGAAAAGTGTCCATTTCGCTTGAAAAATTGTCATCTATTGAGCATTTCTTCCATTTCAGCTTAGCATCATTTGTAACATATCAAAATATGCATACATTTGTTGAAAAACATTGAATAGATGGTACAATCCCAATCCTTAACAATAGTCACCTCGATTTTGTTCATTATAAAGATGAAAGATTCACCAATACAATATTGCACAATCTTGCATCCATTAATGTTTTACCCAATGTCAAGAATTTAAAACAACGCGATTTGAGTTTTAAAACAGCAAAGAAATTGATAGGGAAAGCTATGATAATTATTAGAAATAGTTGCAGTGTAATATTCCGAATGGGAATATTATACGGAAAATTGGTTTCCTTGAAAATTCCGTTAAAAATAAAGATATAACTTGTACTTCAAAATGATAATTTATTAATTAAAATGAAGATTTATTACAGAATTGTCAAATCTCGAATAATACAATATAAGCCTCAAAGGTTTTCATCCTTGTGTTGTGATGACAAGAGTTTCTGTCCTTGCATCCAATTTTACAATTAAGGGATTTTGTCCTTAAGTGTAATAAGAAGTGTAAAGCATGTACACGATTGAATGATTAATACATGAGTTTTCAACGAATGAATATAAATACGTCATAACCCCTCATCAAATGATGTCTCCTTTCCAAAGTGATGTGTTTTTTCATCAAATGGGACAACTTGCATTAATATAACATCTATTCCTTGCGTTAAATATGGTGCTCCTTCCCATGTGGATAATTTATTTAATTTAGTTGTTGTAGTTAATTTAATTGTTGATGGTTTCGACGATTCCATTGGTCATTTATTTACATTAAAGCAGTTCATGTTTATGGGTCTCCTTTGTATTTGGGGAGATTATAGACCTCTCTTCTTCAGATTGCTTGTCCTCAAGCAATTTTAAACCCAATAGTACACTCCACAACAAACTATAATCTACTCCAAGCTTAGATGTTTCTTTTCCCATCCTTGTAGAACTAATTGCATTATTATTAGTTCTCTCTTGCAAGGGATTATTACAATTGTTCTTTCCCGGATCCCACAACCTTCTGCCATTATAACCATTGTTGTAATTATTAATGAGCTCTTGGTTGAGCAAAAAGATCCTGGGACCTTTACGTACTCCAAATTGATCATTTCTTAGGCTGCTAATGCCCTATTCAAGCTCATTTGTCACCAAATTTCCCCTTAAAATCTCCATTAATGACTCATCTCCACTGTCCATGAAAAAAAATATTTTCTTTGTGCTATTATGGAGACCAAGCAATGGTTCATCTTTGATAAAAGATTCATACCTATTTTGATTGCAATGATAGGACCAATTTATGGTTGTCATAAGATGATTCCAACGTTTGTTTGGTTGTTCAAGTTCAAGAACCATCACCTCCAACTCGGGCTCAGAGAATTCTTTGAGTGATGTTGTTGGGATGTTTTTCAACACTAAATAGTTTACTTCCACCAGTTGCTCCTGCAACTCAAGGTTGTTGCCAAAATCATTTTCAACCATCCAAATTTTATGCTCTTTCCTAGCTGCTCCGTGATGACTTGTTTGACTGAATTTGGCTGCTATTCATCTTCCTCTGGTACACATTTCCCAATAAATGACAAAAATCTATGAATGTCAATTCATCCCTTATTATAGGATCAAGAATCAAATATTTATTGTGAAATGCATTAATATCATTGAAAATCAACTCGGCCTCATCTTCTTCCTGTATTGGTTCCTCTCGTTGAAGGAATGTGAGCATGGTTGGGCGTACCTAAGTTCTTGATGGTATTCCTTCACGACTGTTATTAAATATATAAACCTGTTGTGCTTGTGATGATCTTCCCTCACCATTAGAATTCTGAGTTAGCGAGTTATTCAACTGCTGCATTTGTTGAACTAATTGTGACATCAATCAACGTATATACTTGAATTTCCCCTTGGGCCCACTAGTCAAATTGTGCATCATTTATGTTGTTTATGTTGGCCTTATGATTTGAATGCATAAATCTTATCAAAACCCTCAGGCTAGCAGGATGAAAAGCTCTGATACCATTGTAATATTCCGAATGCGAATATTATACGAAAAATTGGTTTCTTTGAAAATTCCATTTAAAATAAATATATAACTTGTACTTCAAAATGATAATATATTAATTTAAATGAAGATTTATTAAAGAATTGTCAAATCTCGAATAATACAATATAAGCCTCAAGGGTTTTCGTCCTTGGGTTGTGATGACAAGAGCTTCCATCCTTGCATCCAATTTTACAATTAAGGGATTTCATCCGTAGGTGTAATAAGAAGTGTAAAGCTTGTACATGATTGAATGTTTAATACATGAGTTGAATGAATGCCTTCTTCCACTTCAACGAATGAATATATATACGTCATAACCCCTCACCAAATGTTGTGTCTCATTTCCAAAGTGATGTGGCTTTTCATCAAATGGGACAACTTGCATTAATATAACTTCTATTCCTTGCATTAAATGTGGCACTCCTTCCCATATGGACAATTTATTTAATTTAGTTGCTTCTGTAGTTAATTTAATTCCTGCTGGTTTAGGCAATTCCATTGGTGATTTATTTACATTAATGTGGTTCATGTTTATGGATCTCCTTTGTATTTGGGGATATTACATGCAATTTCCTCTATATCTCCATTCAATATGAATAAGTTTAGTCAACATGGTATGAATTATCTACACTCTGTAAATGCTACTAAAATATTCAATAATATGACATTTAAAAAGTCTATTCCCAGAGTCAAATATAACATATTGACTACTTTTAGGGACATAAATTGCAAGAATCAAGAACACTTTTAGATGTACATGATGCAAGTTTTAGCTTGCATTGATATGGAAGTTTAGGGTGCTTAGGATAGGCTTTTAGCCTATAGTTTGTATTTCACTGTTTGTATGTTACAAATAAGTAAAAAGTGTACAAATAATTTTACACTTAGTGGTTAGTTGTAGATTAGCTTGCAAAAATTCTCATGGAGATCTCCTAGTAGTTTCCCTATTCATTACGGATGTATTATTTCATTTTTATTCTCATGTTTGAAATCCCAACAAAGGAATAAGTGAGACTTCCTAGATTGCAGGACAGTTATCTTGTAAAAGCCTATTTAAAGGCATTTATGTTGTGAATACAATTAGTTGGAACATTGCAAATTCACTTCTGCATTCAAGCTTGCAATTTTATTTGGTATGGATAATTTTTCGCACGTCTTGTGATGACCATTGACCGCTACTTAGCTTGTCCCTGAGAGGATTGATCGCTCATTGAGTATCCAATCCTCATCATGTATCTTATGTAATCTGCTATGAATTCAAATTTGGAGGATGTTTTCCTAATGGTGATGTTATGTGAATGATTATTTCTTGAATTGTGTTTGATATTATGATTAATGAATTATTCTAGGAAGGAAAAGGAAACGAATTCTTAGATAACCCTAAAATTTCCATAGTTAACTAAGTATCGGGGAAGGGGGGCATGGGGACGGGGTTTCTAGGATGGCCAAAAAAAATGCCAGATTTTGGGGACGAGGGGACAGCTATTAAAATAATATATAAAAATTGATATTTCTATATTTTAACTTTATTCAATGAAATTTAGGGCCTTAAACTTTATATAATGTTTTTAATGATACTTTCAAAGTTAGGGTTCAATGTTTTTGTGAAAATAACAACTTTTTTGGCAGTGGAGGATCACGTTTTAAAATCAAAAGCATCAGAATTTTTTTTTAAATAATTTTAAAATTTAAATAAAATTGGGGACATCCCCTCCAAGCCCCCAAATCCCCAACACGTTTGAGACATTCAGGACATCACCAAAATCTAACGGACAAATCCAAATGTAACACTGAAAATTACAAAAATAGACAACTACTTGAACCACCTCATGTAACGCTGGAAATTACAAAGATAGACAATGACCTGAACCACAACACAAATTAACATGATACCAATCCTAAACAATAGAAATTGTTGCTCTATGAAAGTCTCCTAAAATAAATATAATATAGCAACTACTTTAAAGGATGTTTATTGCAGGAATTAGGAACACTTCTTGAGCTTGTAGATGCAACTTCAACTAGTACTTCACCTTGTATCTTTCCCCATTCTGTATTATAAATTCAAATTTGGAGGAGATTTTCTTGATAGTGATGCCATATGGGTGATTGCTATTGTGTCCACCCCATATAATTGCTTGAAATTTGTTTTTGACATTTATGATAAATGAAGTATTTTCATCTAGGAAGGAAAGTTCAATGAAATGACAGCTAATCCTAAAGTTGCAAAGACAGACATGAGACAGACAACTACCTGAACCACGACGCAAATTAGAGTGATGCCAATCCAAGATAGAATCAACCCTTGCCCTTTGTAAAACATCAACAGGATACCTACAACAAAAGTTTATATATAGAAGTTAGTTTTATTTGAAGGCTACAATTATTTCACTACATGAGGTTTGCCATGGAGACCATTAAGACATCTAAATAAGACGTCTTTATTTTTTATCTTGCACACCAAAAACTAGAACCAATCCAACACTTTTATAGCTGACTAAATGCAACCATCAATTAAAAAACATAGACACAAGTGCACAAGTTTACCAGAGCCACTTACCAATGATCCAAAACACTTGGGTATGCATAGGACAGGTACCTCAAGATTGCATGGCTGCAAGGAATACAATAAAGAACATTGAGTGTGATAATTGCAAACCTTTTTGGGAAAGTATTGTAACTACACTTGGATGAAAAGAAATAAAATCCAAAACATAAAAAAAACCATGCACATATTATCCTTAGCACCATTATGTTAAAAGAGATAACTTTATAAGCCATTTTCTACCTCAGGAGGAAATAAATGCTTATACAAAAGGGAGGAAAGAAAGAAATAAAGAGATTATATTAATGTTCGCAAGTGACCTAACTAGGTCAATGGGATTTGAAAACTCATCTATTTATGATAGAAATTTACTAGGACAAAAAGAACCCTAAGAGATGAGAAAGTACAAATACAAAATGTCACTAAAACCTAGAACAATATAGGCATAACCATTGGGGATTATCCCAGAGCAGGAAAACCCTAGCCATACTATCTAAGCACAAATACAAAAAGTCATGAGGGGGGAACCCTCAAGGTAATCAAGGAGCTGATGAAGACCAAAGCTAGACATTGAAGCTGAAAGCTAGGAGTGTCACATGTTAGTGGCGAGGCTCAAAGCATGTAAACCAACAACATCATCGCCCACCATCATGATAGGGTTAGTAAAAGATATGATGATGTCCATCGGAGTATGTATGGGGCTAAGTGGTCCAAACTAGACAATCTATCCTAGGACGAAGTAAGATGCTACACCTAGAATCTCTCCTAATACCCAAGGGCAACAAATCTTCAGAGGTAGACAGAAAACTAGTGATGTGTGCATGTCCTCATAGCATGGATTGCATGCAAACAGAATTGTAAGGCCCCCAACACCATCAGCTTGATGTGAACGAGAGGGCTGGGATATCCTAGTAGTATCATGAATAGATGGGCATTATCTAATTTATGTTTCACCGTCTGCATGTCAAGCTATTGCATCTAAAACGTGCTTAACATCCCCAAAATTTGGGATAGGATTAAAGGAGGTAATCATCCTAGTAGAGCCTTGAAAGTCCCTTGCAATACACTATAGATAAAAGTCAAAACCACTCAAAGGAAAAGGACCACATATATATGGTCAGGATGGAGGAAGAAGATGGATAAGGAGCCTCCAAATTCTTTGTACAAACTATGATACCTCTTTAAAATTTCATAGTATATGGGACATTTGAAAATAAATTTCTCCTCCACCTTGTACAAAGAACAAAAAATAAATTTCTATCACTATGAGGGATATGGTTATTTGTTTGTACTTGTAGGTAATGAGAACAAACTCTTAAGTGATCAAAAGGAAACATCAGGTTATGTGACCAATGATCTTGAAGATAGCCAGGTTGGAAGATGGTTCCATCAACAATCTATAAGCAATACTTGGCATAAAAATCCATTGTGGCACTGAGAAGTTGTGGGAGAGAGATCCAAGTGCCCTGAATGTACAGTTGGTAAATGTCTTCCTTGATAGCTTTATCATCACATCTTTCATGCAAAGAACTTCACATGTTGTTCTTACAAACTCTATAAATAACATAAAGGTCGCCAACTAATTAGCTGCAATCTAAAATTTTATTAACTGATTCAATCCTTTCTTTGGTATTCTTGATTGAATTTGTACCACTTTAGTAAATGTTTGTGTTCTTTCCTCTCAACAAATGCATTACTCATATAAAAGTCATGTTAGATATTAGAGCTAAATGATTACTTGTAAAAAAAAAATCGCAAAATAACTGGCCCAATGTCACTCTAGTAGGTAGTAGTAGGATTCCCCAACATTGACATGATATCAATTTTGAATCCTTTTGCATTGGAGAATTGGAACCTTGAGGAGAGTATGAAAATGTAAAGAAACTTTGACAAGCAATGGATAAAGGGGTTTGTAATTTTATAAACAAACCCAAATTTTTATACAAATTTTGTGCCCTAATTCAAGAATATCGTATAATAGAGAGACTATCTACCATAGTAGCATAAATCGTTTGGGGAAAAAACATTTTTTCAAAAGTTCAAGTATTTTTCAAAAATTCACAATTAATTGGGGAAATTTTGGGAAAGAATCGGAAAACTTAAAACTGTCGAAAAAATGTGGAAAAAAAAAGAAAAAAACTATTTTTTTTTAAATTTAAATGCATTTCCATTGCATAGAGATACATACTAGGCATTTCAATTGCATAGAGAATAGATACAGATTATCAGAGGAGGATAGATGAGATTGTCCGCCATCAAAATCAGTTAATTGCTTTCTTTCATTACTTTTAATAATATTCAAATGTCATTACATATGCATTTCAAAATGCATACTATTGTTGTTTACAAGGGACCAAAAAGGGGGAGAGAGACAATGGCAACAGGGAGACTAAAAAAAACCCTATTGTCGTTTACTATTTGAACATATTAAATATTTAAAAAGAAAGCCCTAACCCTAACCTTGTTAGGGTTAGGTTTAGTTTTTAATAGTTAAAAAAACCCTAACCCTAACAGGGAATTTTTTTATCATTTTTAATTTTTATTACAATTCAAATATATTAAATATTAAAAAACTAACCCTAAGCCTCTTAGGGTTAGGGTTAGGTTTAAATTTTAATATTAAAAGAAAAACCCTAATCCTAATCCTAACCATCAAGGTTAGGGTTAGGGTTAGGGCTAGGGAACAATATATTTTTTATAGTTTTTTATTTTTAATAAATTCAAACATATTAATTATATAAAAAAATTTATTAAAAAAACTAACCCTATGAAAGATCCCTGATGGATCTCTTCTATTGAACTGTTGTAATTTTTTTTTTGTATTTTCTATTGAAATTTGTGTTTTTCTTTGTTTTTGGTTTTTGATGAATTTTGCAATAAGAAAAGAATTGAAATGCAAATGCATAAACGAATTATGGAAATTAAACCTAGGTACAACCAAATCCAGATTTGAAGGAGCAAAATTTCTAAATATTTAATCAAATACTAGCTGATTACAGAATGCTAATAAGTCGGGCAGAATACAATGTTAAACAGCCAACCTGAATCGCTGAAGAAACTATAAATCAGAAAAGGACGGCAGCCAGCTGAATGTCTCCTTAATAGATGCGCTGTTGTGATCAAAATTAGCTGTCAAATACAGCCGTACGGATTTGGAATCAGCCAGGTACAGCAGTACCACAAGAATCTTCTCCAAACTGAAATCGCCCCTCTCTAACTGCTGCGCTCTGCCAAAATACAGTCCAGCACCTTGCAAGAGGAAGAGCGCAAATCACCACGGATAGGAATGAATACAGACCACTGTGTGGGGGCTACGTCCCAACAAAGTAAGCGACTGGGGTTTTCGTCCCAATGCTCAACGCCTCTAAGCGCCTTCTCCAAGAGAAAATGAAATGCTAATGAATGCCTCCTTCCTTTCCTCTAATCGCCTCTTATAGCCTTTTCAAACAAATCCGATCCCCTAAAAGTGGTCCAAGGGGCGCTTAAGTCATGATTATTATAATTTCCTTTTAAGAGGCCGAGTGCAAAGAAAATAGTGCCTTTTTCCAATTTAATAGAAATCCGTCCCCCGAAAGGCTCTGACTTATGAATGAAATATTTAGGAAAGTCTGAGACCTTTCCAACGAGCTATTAAACTCCAGTACACGCATCCAGAAGGGGCCAAAAACTCCTTATAACCCCAAATTGGCTATAAACTTAGCCTTATTTAAATAAAAGACGGAAACTTAGGTAATATTAAAAATATAACCCAAGTAACCAAAAAGTGCCTAACCGACCTTACGAACCATCAAAACAACTTGTCACTTGTCTGTGACTAAAGTCGGAAATCAAGGAACCACTGGCAGTCTCATCCCTAAAATCTAGGGATGCTCCTAAAAACTAGGGAACAAAACCTGTCTCCCTGAAACTGAACCCCAAAGAGTAAACTCGTGGAGTTTCAACCTTGGGCCTGACCATGCCTCCTAAAAAGTAGGAATGACCTCCATAAAACAAGGAATGCCTCCCAACTGATCCATAACTGCCAGAACACCAAGTCCCCAACACTGAATAACCAAACTGGGTCTCTATCCAACCCTGTCAACCTACAAGACCCCATAATAGGCTGACTCACAAGTCACTGCTAAACTGGCTAGAGTGGGGACATGACACCCTAAACCTCTTAGGGTTAGGGTTAGGTTTAAATTTTAATAATAAAAGAAAAACCCTAATCCTTATCCTAACCATCAAGGTTAGGGTTAGGGTTAGGGCTAGGGAACAATAGATTTTTTATAGTTTTTTATTTTTAATAAATTCAAACATATTAAATATTAAAAAAACTAACCCTGAACATCTTAGGGTTAGGGTTAGATTTAATTTTTAATATTTAAAAAAACTAACTCTAACCCTAACTGTTAGACAGTTACGGTTAGGGGACAGCTATATTTTTTAGAGTTTTTATTAGATTTGAACATATTCAATATAACAAAAAACCCATAACTTGGTTTTCTCCAATGTCAAGTAAAAATCTTGAATTTTTCACTAATAATCTTGGACCTCTCGCTGAAAATCTCGAAGTTCTCCTTAGTCCTCAAATAATTTTTCGTAAATCTTCTCTTTGATGGCAAAAATCTATGAAAATGAAGCAAAAATGAACAAAAAAAAATCGTTTTTGGTATATATATTTGAGAAAAACATGAATAGCAGTTTTAATCGCAATTTTTTGCCGATTTTCCACAATTTTCAATGCTTACTTGTTGGCAAGGGGTTGATTGTGTAAAAACCGTGATATTTTCAGGGAATAAACCGTTTTTTGTCAACGATACAAGATAAACTATGATTTATTTGTGAGTTTTGTTACTATGCTATCTACAAAGAAGTAGTAAACTCCCTACCCTTACCCAATGCACAACAAAACCTAAACCTTGTTACAGTTCAAGAACCTTCATGACATGAGATGAACTATTCACCATTGCAACATGTATCACATTAGATTTCAACAATACATAACAAGCCCATACTTAAAAAGAAATTCCTTGTGGACCTAGTGAACTTAAAATTCCAATGGGATGTCAAAGATAATGTAAAATGACTCCCACCTATGATAGGTTTGGTGATGGCCAAACTCTAATCTTCACCATGCAGGTTTAGTAGGAATCTTCATATATTACGAAACCTTCTAGGCTTATTTATGTTGCATCATCATCCCAATGCATGTTCGCGTTTGTGCACTTGTTTGTGTGGGCTTTCTATTTTCTATGTGTGTATACAGCTACAGGGAGAGCAATCCATAACATTTAACCACGTTCCCCTGCTCTAGTCATAAAATCTTATATGATAACTTGCATTCTTACTAATGTTGGAATGTTCATAAAAAGATGTGTTTTCCATGTCAAAAGGGAAATATATATCCTTCCCTTCCATACATACACAAAGTGCATCCTCTATTTTCGATGTTCACTCCATGTCCACAATACAATCTTAGATTTATTATTCTCCTAACAAAGGTTTTGATTTTATTCACAACATTATGTCTACCTAGATAAAAAATTTGAATCAAGTAGATCATTCAATTCAGTTAGTCAAGATGATTGACAGTTATCAAGTGCTTATAAGTATCCACAACAAGCCAAGTCCTAGTAAAAAAACTAGTTTCTAATACAAAGGCTCAAACAGCATATGGTTGGCATCAAAAGTATTTTTAGGGTACATATTTGTGTTTCTCTCCAAAATTTATTCAAGTTAAAAAAAAAAACAGCATGTGATTTCAAGTTCGTATGCAAAAGGTATGGCCTCTGGAAATTAGGAGGGCTTTTCATGGTTGCAAAACCACCGGTTCATGTAGGTGGCCTAACGGTTTCTTAACTGCCAGCCGTTTAACCCTGCACAAAGTAGTGGTTTCACCTGCATACGATGCATAGGGAGATGAAGGGACAAAAAAGTGTTTGGGCTTCGGTTTCTAACTTTTGGGCTTCTTGTTCAAGGCAAAGGTATGTTCCTAGTGCATATATGAACTTATAGGGGTTCAAGGAAGGAAGTGGAGATTGTAGATGTGTGGTTGATAGCAATCTAGCACAGTTAACTAAATGGGAGCTCAATCACGTGCAGAGAAGGCAATCATGTGCAAATTTGATCGCAATTGAAGGCTACACAGCCAATACAGCTAAGAACAGTACGCATTCTTGTTAAGGAAGCAAGTCATCCACAATAGATTGCACAGATCGTTGCAAGTGTTGGATGCTTGAAAGACTGGTGTCCTTGTAGGCCTTAGAAAGGCAATGAGCTTGTAAACTGCAAAGAAGATATTGGAGAGGAAGCATGGCTTACTCTTTTGGAGTTTTCTCAAATTGAGTTCCGCTAGGGTAATTCTTGTGATGTCTCTTTGTTGTTGTGTTTTGATTACATTGATTGCATGTTTTCTAATTCTTGCAACTAGTCTACTATCCCTAACACTTAAGAGAGCATAAGAATCAAATAGCACAAGCATAGCACTTGTTCACTGGGCTTAAATAACTTCATATTCATTTCATGCTACTATAAAAGCATTTAGATTGTAGTAATGTATAGGGTAGTAGCATCGAAAGAATGTGTAGGATGGTATGCAATGTATGAGGCATGTAGGAATTGTATGTGAAGAGCTGCATAGTGAGTTTTATGTAGAAGATGACAGTCTTAAGAGCTGGGAGCATCATATTACAACATTCAGGTGTTGTTCTGTCTCATGTATTTGATAGTATAGTACATGTTTGTAACTTCATTGCTATCTTTTACATTGTTGTTACTCATAGCTCTTGCCTTACCACCTAGAGGAATTTTACCTCTTATCGCTCTTCCTTACCGCCTAGTGGTGTCCTTAGTTTATATAGCTCTTTCTTCAACATCTTATGGCACCTTGGATCTAGTGAGGTCCTCCATGTTGGAAATGTGTTGTGTACTTCTAATGATTTAAAGTCTATATGATTTACACTCGTCTACACTGTACATGCAAATGGGGGGGACCACCTTCCCAAGGGAATGACGTGATAGCCCAAGGTTGAAGGAAAAAAATTTGGTGAACCGTATGGGTGGTTTTTGGTGTTTTTAACCCTTGGTTTACATAGCTCTTGATTCAACGTCTAATGACACCCCATATCTAGTAAGGTCCTCCATCTTCCATTTCCATTAGAGATTGCATGTGTAGGTTCCCCTTATAGGTTCATTACATCCTCCTTTGCACATAGCCCTTGTCTATAGCCCCGGACCACTTTGTGGACCAATATTGATATCACATAAACCAAATAGGTTGAATCTTGTGTCCATTGAGTGCGGGTCCACAAGCATTTTATTAATCTCGAAAAATCAAGTACATAGAAGGCTGTCAATATGAAGTTAACCCTTTTACATTGAAAAACATATATTTATAGTTTTCACCACATACTAGTAAAAATCAAACTAATCTACTAACCAACTCCCACAAGAATTCCACCCGAAAGGTAGTTCTAATTATTTAACACAAAAATAAAACTAACCTAATAAATCTAAGTTAATTTATTTACGGAGGTGTCTATAAAAAGAAGCATGCCCCGTTTACATTTATTATTTTAATTAAAATTACCAAAATCCTAAGCTAAGACTTTGGAACAAGTCCTAACAAACCCCCCTATGATCCAAAGTTAGTTCTTTGGACACATGACAAGCATTTTTCTAAATTTTTCAAATTTGATTCTTTCTAGGGGTTTTGTAAAAATGTCAGTTGTCTGATCCACTGTTGGGCAATGTATTGGATCAAGTAATTTTTTTGCCACCAACATTCGCAGATAATGATATTTGACATCCATATGTTTTGTTTTGGCATGAAATACTGGATTGTTGGATATCTTGATTGCACTCTGATTATCAATGTATAACTGCGTAAGAGCAATCTAAAAAATCTGAAGATCTTCAAGAATGCACCGTAAGTAAACAATTTCTCTAGAAGCATCCCATGCCGCAGTGTACTCTGATTCTACTAATGAATTTGCCACTGTATCCTGCTTCTTAAAACACAAAGCAATGGCAGTTGAACCCATATGCATAGTGTATCATGTTGTGGATACTCTGTCATCCACATATCCACCAAAATTTGTATCACAATACCCAACAAGTTTTAAGTTTTTGTTGCGGTGATATTCAAGGCCATATGTTTTCGTTCCCTAAAGGTAATGAAGTACTCTTTTTGTTGCATGCCAATGAATTTCTCTAGGCTCATGTATAAACCTAGACAAAATTCCAACTAAAAATGGTATATTGAGCCTGGTAATCATCAAGTATATCAAACCTCCCACTAACTGTCTATATTTGGTGCATCAAAAAAGGCACTTCCATCATCCTTAGACAATTTCAAGTTACTTTCCATGGGAGTGAGGGCAAGTTTGCAATCACTCATGTCAAACCCATTTAATAACTCAAAAATATACTTAGTTTGTGAAATGAAAATACTATGCTCTTTCTGAGTTACTTCTATGCCAAGATAGTATTGAAGAAGTCCAAGATCTATCATCTCAAATCCATCTTTAATTCCTTCTTCACAGACTTGTTATGGTTTTCATCATTGCCTGTGATAAACAAGTCGTCGACATAGAGAACAAGAATCAACAATTTCTTACCCCGCACTCAAAAATAGAGAGTATCATGAGATTCACTAAGTTGAAAGCCAATTGTCTTCAAGTATGAATCCATTTTCTCATACCAAGCCCTTGGTGCCTGTTTGAGCCCATACAAAGCTTTTATCAATTTACACACTTTGTGTTCTGCACCAACTTTCTCAAAACCTTGAGGTTGTTTCATGTATATTTCTTCCTGTAAATCACCATTCAAAAAAGCACTTTTAACATCCATTTGATGTACTTTCTAACCATTCTATGCTGTTAGAGCAAGGACCATACGAATAGTGTGCCATTTGGCAGTTGGTGCAAACATTTCCTCATAGTCAATACCTTCTTGTTGCACATATCCTTTCGCAACAAGTCTTGCCTTATGTTTATCAATGGAGCCATCCGATTTATACTTAGTCCTATAAACCCATTTGCATCCTATGGGTTGAACATGTGGAGGAGGATCAACTAAAACCCAAGTATTATTGTTAAGTATTGCATCATACTCACTTTTCATTCCCTATTCCCAAACTGGTTTAGTAGAAGCCCCCTCAAAAGTAGATGGCTTAGTGGAAGAAGCAATAACAACCATTGCATAGTTCACCTGTTTATGAGAACTCTTGGGCCCTGTTAGACCAACTTCATCTGCTTTCAAGTTAGAAAAAGTAATTTCAGCCCATTTTGGATACTTATTCAAATTATTCAAATCAGGAACACCAAAATTCTCATCATGTGCACCATTCGAAGGAAGACAGAGAATTTTCAACATTTTCTAAGTCATCAACCTGTGAATTAGTAGATAAAGGAGAGGAAATAGAAGGGATATTAGTCTCATACCACAACCTCTGAGAATTGCCCTCATTACTCAATCCCTTATCACGTTTTGCAATCTTCCTCTCTAACCTATCAAATTGAAAATCAATCTCTGCAGTGTTCATAGTACCAAATTCATCAAATACCACATCCCGACTCACTATGAATTTGCATGTATCCTGTGCAAGCAAATGATACCCCTTTTTATTTTCAGAATATCCAAGAAAGATGCATTTTCGACTTCGTGGTTCCAACTTAGTTCTATGTTCAGTGGGAACTAAAGCAAAACAAAGGCATCCAAAAACTTTCAAGTGTCTAACTTTTGGTTTAAACCCATACCAAGCCTCATATGGAGTTTGTCCCAAAAGTGCAGCTGTGGGGGACCTGTTTCTCAAATGCACTGCAATACCAATGGCTTCGGCCCAAAACTTATCATCGAGTTGTTTATAGTGCAACATAGCTCGTGTTGTGCCCTCTAAAGTTCTATTCATCCGTTCAGATACTCCATTTTGTTGTGGAGTGTAAGCATTACTGTATTATCAATGAATGCCATGTTCTCGACAATACTCTGAAAACTCATTTGAAGTATACTCACCACCATTGTCTGAACAAAGAATGGCCAAATGTGAACCTGTTTCTTTTTCAACTAAGAGAACCAATCAACAAACTTAGTGAAAACTTCTGATTTATTTTTCATGAAAACACCCAATTCATCCTCTAAAAATCATCAATAAATAACACAAAATAACTACACCCTCTGATGGATAACTTCTTCATGTCACATACATCACTATGAACTAACTGCAAACATCTGTTAGCTCACCATGAAAAATCCTTAGGAATTTTTTTTCGATTTTGTTTTCCCAAAACACATGATTCACAAAGAATACTATCTTTGCAAAAAGTGGGCAACCCACTCACCATACAATATCTCTGCAAGTCCACTAAAGAGTGAACATCCAAATGTCCATAGAGGAGATGCCACAACCGTTGTGTAAACATAGTACCTGTACCTGTTTCAACAACTACATCAAGTTCCACTATTGGAGGAAGCACTTTACAATGCAATCTAAGCAAATTTCCATCCTCATATCCTGTATACATGGTTTTGTATCCATCTTTCACTGAATTGATATATATGAGCCCATTTTCAAGCACAATTTGATAACCTTTTTTTCGAATAGTTACCAAGGAAACAAGATGTTTTGGCAATGTGGGAACATACCAAACATTCTCCAAGTATTTGATAGATCCATTAAGAAGGAGAATCCAAATTGACCCAAGACCTTGTGGAGTATGCAAAGACTTATCTGCTAAGGATACCAGAGAGAGAAGCTTCTTTGAAAGTCCAAAAGAAGTCTCACCCAAATGTCATGTGTTTGGTTGCTCCTGTATCTAAAACCCATACATTTGTGAGCTCATCTCTAGCCTCATTCCATATAATCAATGTTCCATAAAGCGGTGAATGCAGATTCATGAGCAACATTGCTAGATTCATCATAATCATGGTCAGCATATTGAGCAAAGTTAGACTTAGTCACTTTTTGTGGCCTCTGAATTTTGTCAAAAGGAATCCTACACTGAGAGGCAATGTAACCAAATTTCCCACATCTATGACACTGAATGTCTGATCTACCTCGACCTTTGCCTCTATAAGAGTTTTGACCACATCCTCTATCACTCGTCTCATTTGAATGAGAATGGCTAGATTGTTGATTTGAATAACCTCTACCTCGGTTTTGAAATCTACCTCCTCTGTAACCTAGACCCCCTCTATAATTGTTCCCTCTATTGTTTTGTTGACCCGAAGAAGAACTAGGCTTAGACTCTAAAACATGGGCTTCCTCAGTTTTCTTGGATTTTTTAGGTAGAGAGAGGTCATGTTGAATAAACAACTCAGCCAATTTATCAAAAGTGATGCTTGTGAGCATGTCAGAGACATGTAACATTTCTAAAAAGTTCCTATAGGCCCCAAGAAGTCCTTTCAATGCAGCTGTAACTATGAAATCATCTAGTTTTTCAAACCCAGCCTTATTGTACCTAGTAGCAATATTCTTAAACTTAGACATGTACTCTCCCATATCCCCATCTTCCTCTAATGACAAAGTAAACAACTGCATGTAGATGTCTATCTTCTTATGCTTAGGTTTCTTATCATACAAATCAGATAAGGTTTTCCATGCAGTGTAACTATGAGGAGAATTTTCAATATTTATGTATATTGAGTACAACACTTGATTAAAGCTAGGGGCTTAGAACCCTGAAGATTAAAAACATCAAGTTTGACTCGTTATGTAGGCAATGTAGGATTTTTATTCTTTACATCCCATAGCTCATTAAAAACTAATGAAGCTTCCATCAAACGTTTCCAATCTGAATATATTAGAAATCGTTAATCTATCACCATCTAAAAGCAAATTTTGAATCTTTGGCATCTTGAAATGAAGCAAGTGCGACAAATAAAAGTGCAACACAATGCAAAAGAAATGCGACAAATGAAATAAGCCACACATTCACTGATAGCACTTTGCACAAGACAATGCTTCTACAGGGTTTTTCACTTAACCTCCGCGTAGAGCAAAAACAAAAAAAAAATTGATGGGTTTTACACTTAACCTTACCAAAAAATCAAATGATTACACCCTTATTTCACCAAAAGCAAAAGAAACAAATTTCTACTGCGTTTTTCCAAGTAGTATTAATGTTTTTACAATCAAGTATGCTTTTTACAACTTGCAAAGCATAAAAACGATTTTTAAAAGGAATATTCCCTTTCAAAAAGCATATATCCAAAAAAGAGAAGAATCTTTCAAAAGGAGATTAGAACCCTTGACCTCTTCTTTTCAAAGCTCTACACAAAATAAGTCCTTCCAATAGCTCTAAGAGCATTTACAAGCCATAAAGCCAAAAAATTATATATGAACCTGATTTTCTGTTTTATGAAAATAAAAAAAAATTACTTGGGCGTGATAATTGATTCATCCAGAAATAATTCCAAGTAAAAATCCATACGCTTTGATTATTTGGGACCCACTCAAAATTTATGATTTTTTAAAAATTAAACTAGAAACTTTCAATGCTTTGTTGGAACTTTCCAACACCATAGCTGCTCTATATAAAATATAAAACTAGTTTTCCACTCCTCTAGGCCATACAAATCCGTACCAGGATGTACAATTCATAAATTGACACTGTCAGAGAGAATTTTGAGGAAGTAAATCTAGATTTTTGAATGTTGGAGCGTTGAGGAGGCTGTACAAGTGCAGATATGGCTTGAAAAACTCACAAAAACATCCTAGCTAACATCTCAGGGTATTTGAATTCTAGATTTGATGTTTTAGCAATTTAAATATAGTAAAAAAATGAGCATATTTAATGTTTAAAAAATGGAAGCCGTACTCTCTGATCTAAGAGGTTTCCAGATTTGAAAAATGCCGTACAAATGGCTTTTGGGCAGAAAAAAAAGGTTTGAAAATTTTCAATTCACCAAACTAGACCCTGAAAACCATTCCATACTGTTGAAAAAATAAAGGATCTGGATCTAATAAAAGTTGCAGAGCTTCTCCAGGCTCATGGCCATACAATACAGGTTTTACCATTCAAATTACTCATAATCCAATATAAAATTTTTAAAATTTTTAATATTTTGATAATTTTTCAAAATATTAACCTTATACCAAAGTCACACAAGGCATTCCTTATATATTTCCAGAAATGACTTCACGTGCAGCTACATATCAAGCCAAGCCACAGCATTGGGCTGTTCGCACACAAGATCTCTTCTTCAACCTCTTTGAGTCAGTGCCCACCTTGGTTTCTGCTAAGCAATGTTGGGAACTCGTTTTGCACGTGCAAAAATTTATACTCACGATTCGTCCTGATACACCTAGGCAGGAGACAAAGCAGGGTTTGGCAGCGTGCACCATGCGATCAACATTGCAGCGACAACAACTCGACAAGTTACTGAAGCAACATGATGAAGTCTTCACAAAGCCTAAAGGCCTTCTAACACATTCCGCAGTAAAGCACCACATCAATTTGGTCCCTGCATCCCCCTTCCAAACAGCCCTCTATATCGCAGATCTGTTTGGGAGAATGATGAAATCTAGTGCAAGTTACAAGAGCTCCTTGATTAGGGCAAGATCAGGGCTAACTCTTCTCCTCGCAGGAGCCTAATAGTTCTCACACCCAAGAAGGATGGGTCATGGAGTCTTTGCATAGACTATCACGCACTCAACAAAATCACAGTGGAGAAGTGATATCCACTGTCATGCATTAACAACCTCCTACACCAGCTCAGAGGTGTACAATACTTCACCAAGATTGGCTTGAAGTTAGGTTATCATCAGGGCCCAGTCCATCTTGAAGATGTCTAGAAGACAACCTTAAAGACATAGGAAGGATTGTACGAATGGTTGATTATGACTTTCGGCCTAACCAACACGCCAACCACTTTCATGTAGTTGATGGACGTCAGGCCATTCCTCAACTCCTTTATCATCGTCTACATGGATGGCATTATCATTTTCAACAAGACTTGGGAGGAGCATGTGGAACATATCATGGCATCTTAGACACCTTGCGTCAACACAAGTTGCAGGCCAACTTAGCAAAGTATACATTCGGCAATGTGCAGATCTAGTACCTTGGCTACATCGTTGACCACGCAAGATCCATGTAGACCTAAAAAAGATCAAGGTGATCCAAGATTGGCCCATTCCACGAAATTTCATAGAATTGAGGAGCTTTCTTGGATTCGCAAACTTGTACTACAAGTGCGTCCTTGGTTTCTCACACATCTCTTGGTCGCTCAGCAAAATAACACGCACAAAAGCCATGTTTGAGTGGACTCATGCGCAATAGAATGTTTTTGAGGCATTCAAGCAACACCTCTATGCAGCACTTATACTTGCAATGCACGACATTGCACACTCCTTCGAACTTCACACCAATGCATCTAATTATGCACTCGGCACAATACTCATGTAGCATCGACATACAATCGCCTATCATTCAAAGATATTCAGCGACACAGTGCAAAGGTACTCCACCTATGAAAAAGAGTTGTATGCTATTGTGCAATCAATCAAGCAATGGCGTCACTACATCTTGGGGAGGAGACAGTTGTTCACTCTTATCATAAGCCACTTCAGTTCCTGTAGACACAAAGAAAGTTGGATAACACACGCCACATGAAATGGATTACTTACCTACAACAATTTCATTTCGTGATCAAACACAATAAAGGGAAGGACAACAAGGTAGCAAATTGCCTTAGCCGACTGCCAGTTCATGTGCTCATCACGTGTGGCCACAACTTCGTAGACAAAGTATCTCTCTACTCAGTTGATCAAGACTTCACAAACACTTATGCTAGCCTTGCACAAGGTAAACAAGTTCGGGAGTTCTACTCATCCGACCAACTTCTCTACAAGCTCGGGCATCTCTATGTTCCTAGCAGCGCACCCTGCCAAAGACTCATCTAGCAGGTGCACTATGCCAAGACCTCAAGACACTTCGGCATGACAAAGACTCTAGCCGCATTGCAATCGCACTTCTATTGGCCGCACATGCACACAAGCATTGAGCACTACATCAAGTCTTGTATTCCTTGTTGCATCGCCAAGCCCACAAACAGGAAGCTAGGACTTTACACACTACTATTGGTTCCATCAAGACCACGGGAATCTATCAACATGGATTTTATGACTTGGTTACCTAAAACGAAATGCTAGCATGATGTTGTGTTCATTGTAGTAGATAGGTTTTTGAAGATGGCTATCATGGTCACTTGCAAGGACATTGATGTAGCTGGCACTACACAAGCCTTCTTCAACCATGTTTGGGTTCACTTTGGACTCCCAACATCCGTCATCCATGATCAAGATTCATGCTTTGTGAGTCATTTCTGGAAAGCATTGTGGGACTTGATGGGAACATAGTTGGACCAGTCAACGGCTTTTCATCCATAGATAGATGGGCAAACCGAAGATGTATATCGAACACTTGTCCATCTACTGTAAATGTACAACCGCGCACACACTTGCACTTGGGATGACAGTTGTACATTCAACATGCCTACAACAGAGCATTGCACAACCCTACAAGGGCATAGTCCACTCCAGACATGTTTTGGGTTTCAGCACTCAACCCCTGTTGACATCTACCGCACACCAACCAACACTGAATCACGTGCACAAGAACAAGAAGCGGACAAAGTCGAGAAGTTCTTGTGCCACATCCAATATATTCCTCAATAGGTTCAACATATCCTTTCTTGCACACAAGCAAAGTAAAAGGAGCGCCACGGCATGCATCGCACACCTCATGCATTCCAAGTTGGCGACAAAGTCTGGCTACACCTTTAGAAGGAACACTTCAAAGGTCCAAATAGGAAGATCAAGCCTTTGCACTATGGTCCTTACACCATTCTATGTGCAGCTAGTGAGAACGCATTCGTTCTTGATCTGCCTTCGTACTTGGGCATGCACACTATCTTCAACGTGGAGCCCCTCCAACCTTACGTTCCTCCACTTCTTGAGTCAACAATGACACAACATTCTTTTGACCTTGACCCTGAACACTTGCACCCCACAAACAAGGATCAGATTGTCGAAGTGATAGACACACGCACCCGCCATGACACACATCAACTTTTTAGAGTAGTCAAAACAACACAATATGTTGATCAAGCTAAGTAGTACAACTCTCAGCAACTTCACGTGCAATTCCTGTAGCTACACAAGGACGCAATGGAGAGCATTGCTCTTCAAGAAAGGCTGAATGATCCATGCACATCTCATGTGCAATGCGTATCTCTCCTTAGCCTTCTTGCGGCACACTCACACTTGCTATGCACTCCTCTGCACTGAGCTTGCTCTCAGCCTCGTGCGTCAGTCTCGCACATGTTCATAGACTTAAGTGCCCAACTTGCACCAATTCGCAATCCTACGAACTCTACACCAAGCTCGTCGGCAGTCCCACGTGCCTCCTTGGCCCCTGCTTGCAAAATCGTGCGCCTACACTTTTATCAACTCCAACACATCAACATGGTAGCCTGCTCCAACCACATGGCTTGCCAAGTGGCACTCCTCAACATGGGATCTGTCAGTCATTCAATTAGACAATTAGTCGCCACATACCTAGAAGCTCAACCGTCTCCCAACAAGGAAGATGAAGCATCTCAGAATTGTCTTTTTTTGTCAACGACAGTAGAAACTGCTTCTTGTAATTGCATGTATAAATATGTAACATATGCATTTGGTCAAGAATCGATACGATCCACAATCGATGCCATACATAGTCATAACAATAGGTAGCATGCTCTATGTATCCACACTGTCATACACAAATTGAACATCACTATATTCTTTTCCCTATTCACTCTCATTGAATATCAGTTGTATGTTTGCACATATCAGACTTTCGCTTTGCTTGAATGTGTGTTGTTTGCTTGGTCTAAATATTTCTGCACATTTTCACTCTACATAACCATACATGTTATCTCTAATGCACGGTTGTCCCCCATGCACCTTGTCTTGGGCGCCTATAGTGTAAATTAGACCAAGTCTCTACCCCCTAGGCTAAGAGACATATTCTTGGATGAGGGAACCATCTAGAGAAGTAGTTCAGCAGAAAATAACCCATCTCAAGCAAGCCATTTGTTAGAGGCTTGAGAGTGTCATGTTCCCTTTTTTTGGACTAAGGAAATAATTTAATAATCTAATTTAAGTTGTCTGAAAAGTAACTTTGATATTATAAAAAGGCAACTTATATTTTATTATTAAGTTAAAAAGCTCCTCAAAGTGATTTTTAAAAAAGGGAACTTAAGATGTTTTAAGTGTCGCTAGGACAAGGAAGCAAAATGAAATAATAAAATTAAAAGGAAAACAAATTCTAGAGATTTCTTGAGGCTAAAAATAGCAAACAAAAGATTATAAAAGGAGCTGGGCTCGAGGAAAGATATCCATTGTTTGTTGCCAAAAACCCCTTTCTTGAAGATTGAGCATTTGTGTTCATTATCTTGGCTAGAGAACGAAAACCCTATTGATTTCCCGAATTGAATTTGGGGACGAAAACCCTCTTATCCATTAGAGGTGATTCCATCCAAGGATTACATTTGTGCTGATTGGATAGATGAATTTCAATCTGCAAATTATATTGAAGATTTCTGGATTTGTGCCGATGAGCGAATTATTTCCAGCTTTCAATGGGAAGTGCAGCAAGCATTACTATTTAGTTTTGAATGCCAAAGAGACATCATATGGTTTGGGTGACCATATTAATATTTTTAAAGACTTGTCTCTGGCTGCCAAACCCACTTTGGGGAAAGGAAAGTAATTTATGATATCATTTTTGGGAGGCTGCGATTCATCTTGAATCTGCTTTTTGTCATTATTTTAAAGTGTTGTACAAATAATATTTGTGAGATTTGTTTATTATAAACTACTGCTACAATATTCAGGTCTGCAGTTTCACCTATTTGCAAGTATTGACATCTATTTGTTGTTGAATATATAACTCCAGCTGGTTATATTCTGAATGAAGAATTTTTGGGAACATTCCATCATTTTCAGATTACTTATTAGCTGATAAACAGAGGTTTAATGCATAAGTTGGGTGGTTTATATAATTTTAAACTTCAGTTTATATTCAATATTCAGCACTCAGAAATATGTTCAAGGTAGTTTGGGTTTTGGGCTAATCTGTTACAACAGTACAATCTTTGGGTTACCATATAAATTCCTAGATATCTACAATCAGTTAAAGTGGAAGATGCAAGAGAGCCATTCATGAGGCTAAAATGGAAAAAAAAATGATGCATAAACAAGGAAAGGACATTGGCCTTGAATTGTCAATGGAGGTTTTGAGAACATAAAGCAGCATCTCAACGAATATGACGAGCAAGGTTGAAAGATACACCATAGTTTGCATACTTGGACTTAGCAGTCTAAATAAATTTTGACTCAAAAAATACTCGGCAACTTAAAAAAACTTAAATTTCTTTAAAAACGTAAATTTATACAATTAGAGGTACAAAATGCATCAAATGAGTGTGTAAAATGTTGGGGAAGTGTTTTCTATTAGATTTGAATACAAATAGAGTACGAAATTGAATCATTTTTTTCAGCATATCCTTTGTGCTTAGTACCATCCCACCTTACACTATTGTGACATGCAATGAGCTTTGAGTGGGGCATATGTATACACCAATATTTTTCAGCTTTATCATATACTGATGCTTTCTCTTGCAGGGGCTTGCTTGCACATCAAATCGCCATGAGTGCAAGTCTTAAAGAGTGCACCAAGAATTGGGGGGATCGACTCATGGAACTTTGTGAGAGATGTTCTCATACTATTCTATCATACCTACATCCCTTCATGCAGCATTCATACTTCCTATGATGTCTCCCTATAATCTTGAAACCTTGAAATATAGCGAAGTTTGAAATCCTTAAACCCTGAAATCGAAGTCTGAAATATGATAGGATCCTCCAAAACCTAGAATTTGCATTATAGCTCCTAGAGGTTTGAAACCACTCTCCAACATCGTTAAAGTATATATATAAAATATAACTTAAAATAGTAAACATAAACTTATACTTCCAACATTTATTTTATAGATATGCTATCTGGTTCAACGTCTTTTCCATGTTTTGAGTTCTCAATCTAGGACTCACGAGTATAAGTGAAAAATACTCACCAACTAAAAAAATGGTGAGTACTCACATACTTGCCAAGTATGTAAACTATACACAATTGCAAAAGAAAGACTCAGGCTAAGCATGCAAATAAGTTGCTTCCAAATAGGTGGCAAAGTTCAAGATGGCTACACTTTGCCACAAGGAAGCAAAGCTAGAAAAGATTTTGAAAGCAAAGGGCGAATGTAATTCTATTAAGGTAGATAAGATAAGATAAGATAATATAAGATAAATATATTAATGTCCAACTAAAGACCACAAAAGTAGGTCAAACTGACTGCAGATTACAGAAATGTGTCAGGAAAAAGCAAGAAACCAAAAAGGTCTCCGAAAACAAGAAAAACAATGATGATAGAAAAAGTATAAAATATGGCAAAGAGTGACCACGCTCAAAGCCAAACCATCAAAGGACCCAACCATGCTCAGTTCCAAAGAAGGGAGCAAAAGAAATAAGCAATCTCCAAGAATCTATAAACATCGGGAGCACAAGGATGATCCCTAAGAAAGAAGAACCAAGAGGGAACCCATCAAGAGTTTGATCCAACTCTCCTAGCATCCAAGGCCGACAAGAAGAAGCTCCAAATATAATTCTGAGAAGGGGATGTATGATACCTGGTTTGTCCTCCAATCCTCTGCCTGAAAGGAAAAGTCCTCTGTGAAGGTCTGGTGGATCTAGTCTGCCCCCTGATGTCGTGTCTGAAGTGAATATGCTGAAGAAAACTTGGGGAACTGTGAATAGTGTCTCTGGGCCTCACTAATCTGGAATGTGGGGCTGTACTACTATCAATTTGTCGCTTAGTGCCTCTCCTCGAAGGTAGCACCGTGAAAAAGGAAGTAATCTGCTAAGTGGAGACTGGTCTAGTGGAGATATTAGCCAAGTTTCATGTAGATACAAAGTTGGCATTGGCAAAGCTATTCCTAGCAAAGGAGTTGAGGGAATATAGGGGGAAACATTAATATCATTATTTCCTTTCAAAAGTCCTAGAGGCCACCAGCTGATGTCATCATCATCATCTACTTTGACTCCCCCTCTTGGTGCACTTTTGCCTTCTGTAACACGAGACCAAAACTAGCATTTTCATCTTTTAGGTCTGAACATGATAGTTTTCAGGGATGATCAATCTAGGAGGGAGATGGATTTAGTAAGAAATAAGATAATTGTACATAGTTAATGAATAAAGAACTAAAGCAATGTTTAAATTAATAAAAGATTCGTGATTATATGCCATAATGTACTTAGAGCATTAGTTGTTAAATTTTTCATTGACCAAGGTGCTTTATGATGACAGTGTTGGTTCCCAACCACCGCACCTCCTGATGGAGAACGATATATAGATGAGTTGGATACTTTGGAAATGATATGGATTTGCATTGATGTCCATGGTTGAAAAGAGATATATAAATGGCTTTCTAGTTTGAATGCATATGTAAGTATTTGAATAGAAGTTGAGGATGGAATTACTGTCATATAAGATGAAACAATTGGCCTTCTGTTAAGCACACGCTTATACTGAGAGAGGGGGTGAATCAGTATAAGATATTTTTTCACTTTCAACTATTAATCTTAAATCCAAAACCTCAAATTTTACTGCAGTTAATATATTCAAAGCAATCAAAGAATACAATGCAAAACCACACAATGCAAATAGACAGATTTGCGTGGAAACCCTTTCAGGAGAAAACCACAGAGAAATTCTCTTAATATAAATATTCGTAGGCACCAACCTACTGGAGCACCAACCCCAAAAACAATTTTGTAAGCACCAACCCCTTTCACCGAGCACCAACTCAACAAGAGACACCAATCTCTTCAAAATGAAGGCACCAACCTTCTCAGAAAAAATCACTCTTCTATCTCAAATTTGTTGTCAAAACAACGGATGATAGAACACTTGCTTTATCTCCTTTAGATTCGATCTACACTTCAGTGTTTTCGCTGCTATACTCTTCCTTATACTTGCTGATTTTTTCTTTTTAATATTCTCACAAAAATTTGCCTTTAAAAATTCTGCTCTTATTTTATATATCTTCAACTTTCGAATCTACAATTTTGCCATTCGTTATGCTCTTATTTATAACACACGGAAAGCCACAAATTAAGGTCGTGACTCTTCAAGTGAAAAGGTCCTTTCGAACGGTCACAACTCCTCCCAATAGGTTGGCCAAGGTTGACAATTCCGTCGACAATTCCGTTCACTTCCATCGACATTTCCATTCACTTTTGGCAATCAATTCCGTTTGCTTCCGGCAATAGTTCCATTTGACATCAATGACAATATTCCAACAATCTCCCCCTTTGTCATTCATGGCAACCACAAACTGAAACTGCTCCCCCTTGCTGCACTGTCTCTTTTGTCTGAATCCTTCTTTGTTGTAGCTCCCCCTTTCTGTGACATCCTCTTTCTGTACTTCTCCCCCTTTGACATCAATGGCAAAGGGTCTATCCAAGAGCTAGTACTTAGCTCCCCCTCAGCTGATGCTTCCCTTCAGTGGCAAGAAGCAAAAGAAATTACTCCCAACTTCTATCGTAGGTACTCAAATGTTTCCTTTGGAAGTGGCTTAGTGAAGATATTTGCCATCTATTCGGATGTGGAAACATATTCCAATTTTACTTGTTGTTCTGCCACCTATTCTCTCAAGTAATGATACTGTATAGGGATATGCTTAGTTCTGGAATGCATAACTAGATTCTTTGAAATACTTATCGCACTAGTATTATCGCAGAATATGGAGATTGGATGATTAGATGATTATACTCTACTTTGATATCTTTCAAGGTTTGTTTCATCCATAGAACTTGTGTACAACATAGCACTGCCGCTATGTACTCTGCTTCTGTTGTGGATAGAGATACAGAATTCTGCTTCTTACTCAACCAAGATACTAGGCTATCTCAAGGAAAGAATGCTCCTCCACTTGTACTTTTTCTATCATCTACACAACCTGCATCCGTGTATGCTACCAATGTAAAGTCTTTACCTCTTGGGTACCACAACCCATAATCCAAGGTTCTTTTTAAATATCTAAATATACGTTTCACGGCTTGCACATGTGTTTCTTTTGGAACTGCTTGAAATCATGCAACCATACCTACTACTTGCATGATATCTGGCCTAGATGCCGTCACATATAGTAAACTCCCAATCATTGATCTGTAAAGAGTTTGATCAGTATTCGGAGATTCATCATCTTTGCTCAACTTCGTACCTGTAGCCATAGGTGTGCTAACAGGGGCACACTCCATATGGAATTTCTTCAACATCTCCTTCACATATTTGCTTTGGGATATGAATATTCCTTTGTTAGATTGAGAGATTTGTAAACCAAGAAAAAATGACAACTCACCTAACATGGGCATCTCGAATTCCTTTTGCATATCTTCGACAAATATCTTAGACATTTCTTCATTGTCTCCTCCAAAGATTATAACATCTACATACACCACAACAATTAACTGGTGATCTCCTTCAGTTTTGATGTAAAGATTACTATCAACATATCCTCTCTTGAATCCTTGGTCTTGTAGGTATTTATCAAGTCTAGCATACCATGCTCTAGGAGCTTGTTTCAATCCGTATAAAGCCTTCAACTTACACACATAATCCTTGTTTTCTGATAAGAGGAATCCTTCTGGCTGTTCTATGTAAACTTCCTCTTCTAGATTGCCATTTAGCAATGCTGATTTAACATCCATTTGATAAACTTTGAAATTTTTGAATACTGAAAATGCAAGAAATATTCGAATTGCTTCTAATCTAGCAACAGGAGCAAAAGTCTCTTCAAAATCTACACCTTCTACTTGAGCATACCCCTTACATTCCAACCTTGCTTTGTTTTGAGTGACTTGGCCATTTTCATTCAATTTGTTTCGAAAAACCCACTTAGTGCCAATTACATTCTAATCCATTGGCTTGGGCACAAGTTCCCAAGTCTCATTCTTCTCAATTTGATCTAACTCTTCTTCCATTGCTTTTACCCAATGTTTATCATGACTAGCTTCAGAAAAATTCTTAGGCTCTACCTTGGATAACAAAGAGAAATTTACATGCTCAGGTATACTTACAATTCTTCTTCTAGTTTGCACCCCAGCATCAATGTTGTCAATGATCTGACTTTCAGCATGATTCTTCTGAACAAAGCGAGATGGTGCTTTAGTGTCCTGTCTTTCAGATTCACTCAATTTTTCTACATTTTCTTCCTCCCCTTTTTCTACAAGATTGGGTATTTCTAGAGGCTCTTCTGAAGGTTCTTTTGCCTTTTGATTCATGATCTAATCTATTCTAACACTAGCACTTTCTACGATAGTTTGTAGCTTTTTGTTATAACATCTATAGGCTTTGCTTTTGATGGAGTAACCAAGAAAAATTCCTTTGTCAGCTCTTGAATCAAATTTGCCCAAGTTTTCTTCATTCATGTTGATAAAACATTTACTTCCAAACACTTTGAAATGTTTGACCGAAGCTGGGCTTCCTTTCCACAATTCGTAAGGAGTTTTGTCATTATTAACTCTGATTTGCCCTCTATTCAAGATATATACTGTTCTATTAACTGCTTCTCTCCAGAATCTATCTGATAGCTTAGATTCATTCAACATAGTTCTAGCCATCTCTTGAACGGTTCGATTTTTCCTTTCCACCACTCCATTTTGTTGTGGAGTCCTTGCAGTTGAGTATTGTCTCTTAATTCCATGATCTTCGCAAAACTCAATGAATTCATTTGAAATAAACTCACCTCCTCGATCTGACCTTAGACATTTTATTTTCAACTCTTTCATTTTCTACTAATGCCTTGAAAGATTTAAACTTTTCAAATGCTTTTGATTTTTCTTTTAGAAAGGCTACCCATGTCATTCTAGTATAATCATCAATGAGCAACATAAAGTAGCTCTCACCTTGCATGATTTCAGTTCTGGTAGGACCACAAAGATCCATATGAATCAACTCTAGTGGTTTGGTGGTCGAATATTTCTTCGTTCTGAACCTTGTTCTGGTTTGCTTCTCGTGTTGGCATTGCTTGAATAGAGTGCTTGAAGGTTTTGTTATCTTGGGCATATCTCGCACAGCCTATTTGTTGCTGATTTTCACAAGATTATCAAAATTTATGTGCCCTAACCTTCTATGCCATAGCCAACTCTCTTCAACTTGACTCAGATAACATTTCTCTCCTCTCATTTCTCCAAGCATGTATAGGTTGTTTGTGGTTCTATGAGCATCTGCAATTAGTTCTCCTGTGTCTCTTTTTCTGATCTCACAACCTTCAGAAAAGAAGTTGAGTGTGTGTCCTTGATCACACATTTGGCTAACACTTAAAAGATTATGCTTTAACCCTTCCACATATAACACATTTTCTGTTTTGGTTTTTTCATTATCGAGACTAAGTGTACCTTTTCTTGTTATTCTGGCTGTAGTGTTGTCTCCAAACTTCACCGTGCCTTCATTGACCTTTTTTAACGAGATGAATTTGCTTTTATCTCCAGTCATGTGTCTCGAACATCGACTATCAATGAACCATTGTTGTCCTTTATCTCTAACATGGAACGTTGTTTGAACAATCATGGATTCTTCTTGCTTCTTCTTCCAGGTCTTTGATGGTTCTTTTTTCTTTATCACTGGAGCTTCGAACTTTTGATCTTGTCTTACAGATTCAAAAACACTTCTACAATAACGTGCTATATGTCCATAGTTGTTGCACTTGTAACAAACTACAGCTTCATCAAAGTTTGATAAGGGAGCAAACGAATTGTAGTTTTTGTTCGAAACTCCATAGGCTCCTTTGTTTCTGCTCCTGACTTCAATATCCTTGGCTCTCTTTCTACAATCTAATTTCTTATGACCAAAATGATTGCAATAATAACAATATCCATCAAAATAATTACCAAACCTGGTTTTATTTGCATATCTTGGAGCAAATGGTCTTCTGAAGTTTTGTTCTCCTTTGCTTTCTTTGTTGATAGAGCTGGTTTTTGTATCCTGGGCTTCTTCCTTCTTGGTCTCCTTTTTCACTGATTCCTTAAGAGTTTCAACATAGCTCTTAGCTTTCTCTTTTGCCTTCTCATACCCAATGCCTGACTTGTTAGATGGTGATCTTTGACTCTCTAGAATCTTATTCAAAACATGAGTGCTTTTCTTAGATTTCAATTCACTTGCTATTTTAGAATTCGCCTTTTCTAGATCCCTTTTTAAAACATCTATTTCAGATTCATACCTTTCACAGTCTTCTCCTTTCTTCTTTAGCTGATCCATTAGATCTTCTTCAATTTTCTTTGCTTCTTCGATTTGGATTTTTAGATCAGCAATTACCTTGTTTGATTCCTCAAAGACTTGTGATGTCTTCGCTTTGAAGTCTCGATTCTCTTCTTCATATTTTCGGAGTTGTAGCTTTACTTTTTTATTCTTCTTCTTAAATGCTTTTATTTCTTCCAACGTGCAAATAAGTTCTTCTTCAAGGTTCACTTCACCTTCTTCCATGTCTTCGTCTTCCTCCAAATTATCTTTGCTGGTGGTAGCATTTTCTTCTGTAGCCATGAACAGAATCTCTGCATTATCAATGGCGGAGACCTTCGCATCAAATCTCAATGGTGGGGATCTCAGGACTTTCTAAACGATCACAGATTTTTCAATTTTCTCTCCGAGTCCTCGAATGACATTAACAATCTCATCGACACAAAGAAGATACCCAGTAATGTTTTCATCATTCTTCATTTTTAAACTTTCAAACTGCCTCCGATGTGTTTGGAGTTTTGTTTTTTCTAACCTTACTATCACCTTCATAAATAGTGTTGAATTTATCTCAAATCTCTTTTGCAGATTCACAATGCATAACCTTAACAAACTCATTTTCTGAAAGCCCGCATAAGATTGCATTCATAGCTTTTGCATTGTTCTCACTGGCCTTTTTTCCGGTGGCATCCGTTGGTGCAATTTGTGGCATTGTGTATCCTATTACCACTGCTTGCCAAATATCGAAACCTAGGGCCATCAAGTAAGTCTTCATTCTTATGCTCCAAAATGCGTAATTCGTTCCATCGAACAAAGGAGCCTTGTTAGTGGAGAAACCATCTAGCACTTGAGATCCTGCCATATGTGCTTTCCAAGATCTACCTTCAAGTAGTTTTGCTAACACCGAAGGAACCGGCTCTGATACCAATTGTTAAGCACACACTTATACTAAGAGGGGGGGTGAATCAGTATAAGATATTTTTTCACTTTCAACTATTAATCTTAATTTCAAAACCTCAAATTACTCCGCAATTAATATATTCAAAGCAATCAAAGAATACAATGCAAAACCACACAATGCAAATAGACACAGATTTGCGTAGAAACCCTTTCGGGAGAAAACCACAGAGAAATTCTCTTAATATAAATATTCGTAGGCACCAACCTACTGGAGCACCAACCCCAAAAACAATATTGTAGGCACCAACCTATAGGAGCACCAACCCCTTTCACCGAGCACCAACTCAGCAAGAGACACCAATCTTTTCAAAACGAAGGCACCAACCTTCTCAGAAAAAATCACTCTTCTATCTCAAATTTGTTGTCAAAACAACGGATGATAGAACACTTGCTTTATCTCTTTTAGATTCAATCTACACTTCAGTGTTTTCGCTGCTATACTCTTCCTTATACTTGCTGATTTTTTCTTTTTAATATTCTCAAGAAAAATTTGCCTTTAAAAATTCTGCTCTTATTTTATATATCTTCAACTTTCGAATCTACAATTTTGCCATTCGTTATGCACTTATTTATAACCCACGGAGAGCCACAAATTAAGGTCGTGACTCTTCAAGTGAAAAGGTCCTTTCGAACGGTCACAACTCCTCCCAATAGGTCAGCCAAGGTTGACATTTCCGTCGACAATTCCATTCACTTCCGTCGACAACTCCGTTCACTTCCGTCGACATTTCCGTTCACTTCCGGCAACAATTCCGTTCACTTCTGGCAATCAATTCCGTTTGCTTCCGGCAATAGTTCCATTTGACATCAATGACAATATTCCAACACCTTCCACATACACTAGTTCAGCTTTTGGCAGATACCGTAAAGTGGTGTCAGCTAGTAATAGTCATTTACAAATTGTTAGTCATTTGGGTGTCAACTACTCCAAGGAAAGAACACCTTTCTTGTCCTAAGAATGTTTCATGTCTATTGTAACATTCAAAGTAACCTTTATTCTATCTTATGTTGTAGGAATAATCTAAAACTTTGTGAACAAATAAATATTTATCTTTGTAGATAAATTATTACAGGTATTTCTACTTTTTGTCTTTTACATTTATGTTATTATAATATTTTTCCTTCCTTTATCTCATATGCATTTATTTATAGAATAATCTTTTGAAACAATCGTTGTTGATATAACATATTGTTCAAATTTGTTTTTAATGTTCAAATTTGTTTTAACAATGTCTTTATGGTCTCCTTGAACTTCCTTACAACTACTGTAATTATAGGCTTAATACCATGGGGAGACATTTAAGGTCATCCTCTCCCTCGGTTAGTGGAAGGGAATTTTTGTATATACATAATATCATAACAAAAATTTATACAAAAAGGTACTCAACCGCCCCTAAACCAGTTCAAGGAACTCGTGTGATAAATCCATTACAAGCCATCAAGATTCAAAACCTTTCATGCTATCATATGATAAATCATAAAGTTATAAATCATCCCAAACCGTCTCATACTCACAGATGTAATAAGATGCCCATTGTCATAAAATGTAATGTCCCCTTATTAAAATTCCCCGAATTCTGATTTTATAATTAATTCTTAAATTCACATTCAAATATCAAATTAGCAAATGCCACATGGAACATTGAAAACCCAACTATATTTGTATCTCAATCAGCTGATTACATAAAAAAAATATTCGGAAAGTAAGCGCTGAAAATTTATTTTTGGCTGTCAAAACAGCCCTCCAAAAATCTGCATTGCTGCTCCAATGGCAGCAATCTGCGTCTAGGAGGTATGCAACTGCTCAAAGGGCAGAAATTTGTCTCCTACGAGGTGCTCCTTTGTATAGCACTCCTTGTACGGAAGGAAACAGGGGTTGGTTGATCCAATAACCCTCACCTAATTCTAGAAATTGTCAAATGCTTCCAGCCAACTGGAATATTGAAAATACCCTGATTGTCTGCCCTAATGTGATCTCTATATGAAATCACCAATGATAGGATGGGAGGGTTTCCGTCTTCTAATCCCCAATAGAAACCTAGAGGGTTTTCGTCCTCTAGATCTGAAAGCAATGGACTTTCATCCTCAAATGCAAAAATTGGAAGCAAATGCCCAACCTCAAAATAGATGTAATAAACAAGATGATCCCAAATGACCCCCAAGGCCCTCTTTTATAACCTTTTGTCCCTTTTTCCCAACTTAGCCTCTTACTTTACTTTAATAAAGTACACTTTTATTTTTACTTTTCCTTTTACTTTTATTTCTAATAATAATAAAGTAATATTAAGTTGTCACTTTTTAATAAAATAAAAAGTAAGTCACTTAGACAACTTAAAATATTAACTTTATTATTTTTCACTTCATGTGAAAAAGGGGACATCACATTCTGCCTTTCCCAAAGATTGTTTGTCCTCAAGCAATGTCTAAACCATCCTGCAAAACCCTAGATCCTAAAACATTCTTTATAATTCCCATCCAAATGTGAGCCCCTGAAGTTGATTTGCTTATTGATCTTTAATTCCCTATAAAACTTTCTTAGTTGTGCCCAAATTTGTATCTGCAACTTCTAGCTTTCCTAGAAACTTTTCTTCATGGAGAATGACCTCTCCATTCCACTTATGTTGCACTACTCTGATTTGACCTTCATATAAATCGTTGTTTGCATCAAGAGTTAATGTTTCTGATGTCTTGGCTCTTTCTTCAATTGCCTCTATGCATGCCATTTCAACATCATGACATTGGCTAATTGTGATCAAATCAGCATGGAGTTTAGTTATAATCAACTTCCTAACAGCCCAATGGTCCTTGTTAACTTCCTCAATTTCTGCTATGAAATTATAAGAAATAGTTGACTTTCCCAATTTCTGCGACAAAATTTCAAATCTCTACTACAATGTTTTGTGAGGCTGATTTTGAATAAGTTCCTTCGTTTGTTTAGTTGTTATTTATGTTGGTATGTATGGCCTCAACTTTCTTTCACACTGATCAATCACATTTTTAGCTAGTGCATGCGAAGTTGGTGAGACTTCCCACACATCCTTTCTCATATTATCTAATAAAACTGATAGGAGTGACTGAGAAATATTGTCACTCTCATTCAGAATCAAAGACATAATTGTTTGCATTAAGGTAATAATATTGTTTGTATGATTCTAACTAATAGTAGTAAAGAAATGTTGAAACATTTTAAGAATAAGATTATCAAAACCAAGATCTATCATCAAAACACAAGATCCGACTTTTGCAACCATTTCTAAAATCTTAACCCTCTTAACAAAATAAGGACTTTTGATTTCATCCATACTTTGAAAACTTTCCACAATCAATTGAAATATCTCCCTCATTGTGTCACCACGATATGGGAGTTTAGGTGCTATTATTCAGGGAATTTCACTAATGCAAGTGATAACCATAAGCCTTACATCATTGTCTTGATGTCTCAGAAGTTCTGGCTTTCCCAAAGAAATAATTAATGGAGTGATAGCAAGATTCACCATACCAGATGGTGATTGTTCCACCATAGACAAGCAATTTTCCATTTTCTCCAAAATGTTGAGGATTGTACCCTTTGATTGAGGTGCACGCTTGAGGCTTTTCCCTACTTGGTAAAGTTTCTTCTACACATCCTTTCCTATGAGCATCTCATAATCCTTATGAATTGGTTTCAAAAGATGTTCCATAGATTTTTCCTCTAACCCACACGCTGTTAAGATCAATGCTCTGATATCACTATAATGTCACCTTATTAAAATTCCCTGAAATTTCATAATTAATTCTGAAATTCGCATTCAAATATCAAACTAAAACATGTAACATGGAATATTGAAAACCCAACTATATTTGTATCTCAGTTAGCTGATTACATAAAAAGATACTAGGAAAATAAGCGTTGAAATAATAATCGGTGTATTATAAATGCATCAATTGACAAAAAATGATGAATACAAAGTATGGGGGAGAAATAGCAATATAAAAGGCATAAAACATATAAAAGACTGGTTAGATCAGCCCTCATTATGGGGCATTTCCATGCCAAAAAGTAGTACATGCAAGCAGCTGTCCCTTCATTTGCATGCTTCACTATAAAAAACTGAATACATGGAGTGTGGTTTGCTAATAAGAATAATAGTGAGTTTTAATTTCAGTAAAACAACTCTTCCTTATGCAAGTAAAGTTTATCCAAAATCTCCCCAAGTGATGGCGAAGTGATTTGTCAGTCATATGAATGACTAACAACTCATGGTTAGATCATATTGCACAGCTCACAATGACAACACAAGATTGGTACATAACAACCTCTCTTCATTAAGTTCTCCAAAATATAGAAAAACGACATTCATTGGCACTCTCGAACTTGGCTACATGAACCCATAGGTGGTCTTACTACACAACTTGGCTAGCTTGGCCTTCTTTTCCATGCACTCACATACACACTCACACCCCTTCCCCTTACTCACTATGAGTTACATATCCTTACTTTAACTACTCATGAACCCAACATACTCTTTTGGGACCCCCTTCTCTTGATGGACTCTCTCTATACCGAGTGGAACCCCTTACATGATCTTATGCATGCCATATATTGGAAAAGTTGTGTTAAATGATTTTGCTGATGTCAAGACATTCTGATTTCCACTCAAATGCAAATTACATACATTGCAAAAGTAGTTCAGAAGTGATCGATCAATTGTTGCAAAATTTGTTGCATGGTGTTTGATCTCTATCATTTCTCTACAATTCTTAATATATTTTGTAGTGGCAGGGCTGATGCTTCCTTGGCAAGCCATTGATCATATTTTCTTGCGAACTAGCGCCTCAAAGAAGTGGTGGATTGCGTTATTTCAATCATTTCCTTGTACTTTGTCTGGATTCAGTCTCTACAACTTGAATGATAGTTGCAAACTTACACAACGAGATTCGCTACGACAGCTTGAATGATACTTGCAAGCTTACGCAGCGAGATTCACTACAGATACAACTTGCATAGTGGAACAAGTTCTAGAACACTTCTACTACACAAGATGTATGTTTGTTGCAAAGTTGATTGATTTTCCTTGAGACGAGGATTGACCATGTGGATGTTGAATCATTTTTTTTCACACCTCGAAGCCTTTGATGCATAATACACCTGTACGAAGGAATCAGCTTGCTCGACTAGTGTCATGTCCCCTTTTTCAAATAAAGAAAAAAATACTTTAATAATAATGTTTTAAGTGGTTCCCCCAACGTCACTTTATAATTACAACTTAAAAGGGGGCACTGTCATTATTATTAATTGAATGAGGCCAAAGTTAATTAATTAAAAGGACAAGAGGGAAAAAAAATATATTATTATAAGGAAAAAGGTGAATATTAAATTAAAAGTAATTATAATTACTTTAGGGTTAGGGTGGAGTGGTAAAAGTGAATTTTATATAAGGATAAGAGGGGTAGTAATTTTGACTATTATTGATCATTCACTTTGTCAAATTCATGAACGAATCCACAATTCCTCCTATTTTTGCAAAAGGACAAAAATCCTCATTGCAGTCGGATCAGAGGACAAAACCCCTCCAATCCACTGAGATAATTCCGTATAGAGATTACAATTATGTAAATCAACGGGATATTTTTAGATTTGGATTGTAAAAAGCCAAACACATAAATCAAGGTTGTATGATCAACGGTTTGAGCCTTAAAATTCAATTTTCATCATTCTAAGACTGGGTGTCCCACCTTGGTGTGTTTTTATTGAGAAATCAAACCTCCACTACTTGTCATACAGCCCATAACTTTTGTAGCAGACTATTGTTTACCTAGGTTAGACCTTGGGATCAACTGTACCACTTCCAAGTGGTTGGTATCAACCCTACTAACAGGATCATTGTTGCTTTATGACTTTTGAGTGCACATCGTGGACCTCAAACGCTAGCATAAACCTTTGGCTAAAGTGTGGACTGTTCTAGGTCCCATTGTTGTTTTGGTCCAGTCGTTGTTGTTGTCCCTCCAAGTGTTGATCGTAGCCCATATAAGCTATTGCATGCTTCAATGCTAGGGTTTAGACTGTGCCAACAGTGGCACAAAAGTTCAAGGACTGCAAACACCTATGAAGTTGTACCAACCCAAAAATTACTTTTTTTTTATATTGGAATATCGAGAACAAAAGTCTATGCATCAAAAGATGCAAAACAACCAAAAAGTCCCAAAATGTAGTAAACCTAAGGAGAGTAAACTCCCACAAGTCAAAGTAGAGTTACCGATATTACAATATAAAAAAGGCCCCAAATAAGGGGCACAGACAAAAGAAATAGAAACAAAAACAAAAGGACACCCAGCAAGTCACCCAATGAAAAAGGTGACACCAAGAACCAGCAACTACTTCACCTAATCATCAATCACCCTCCTATTAGCAGCGCTATCTACATCAGAATCAATATCCAGATCCGTGTCTATTGTAATAGGTCCCACAACAAAACTTGAGTCCAGCATAGGTCCCAATTGAACCAAAGAACTATTATGAGGAGGAATATAGCATTCAACCTTCCCAAACAGGGACTTCATATTGTTGGATTTAACATATTCCAGGATCTCTTCAACATCTACTTTACCACCCCTTTCAATAAACTTTTCAAACTTGCAGGCAAGAGCATTCACATTGTCATCAATCAAATCCCAAGGATCATTTTGATTATCAATATTTTGTTATAGGAGGGGGATAGCAACAGGGGGTGGTTCAATAAAGGCATTAACAACAGAACTTAGGTCAACCTCAAGATCCATAGAAGCAACATTTTCCTCAACATCCTTGTCCAAACATTCACGATCAACCAAACCAATGTTTTGACCAGCCATAATCACATCTTCATTGGCAATAACCCAGCTTTTGATCCCATTCTTGTCAAAATCAGAGGAATTAACCCATGCACGAATAGGATCATCCGTCAGGGCAAAGTAAGCCTCCTTAATGCAATCCCACTCATGTTTAGAAATTTTAACTATAGTGCCAGAGCCATAATAGATACTCCAGTCCAGATAATGACTGAGTTTAGGGTAGTCTCTAGAATCAATCAAGAAATCAAAAGTAACTTTCAACAATCCAGTCCTCAAGAATTGTTCCAGTTGTGGTTCCGGCACCTTCAGCTGAAGAAAAAAGAAACAAGGCTAGCAGTGACTTCAAATATGAAGTTAGTAAGTACTCTAGCTTTTGCTTGTAAAACATCAAGGTTCTTTTGCCTCCAAATAAACTACAAGATTTCAGTGGAAAAAACAAGCCAAATTTGGCGGAAAGAATGAACTTTCTTTTTAGGACACACATAACCAAACACAATATTAAACCAACCAATCTCACTTTCAAAGACTAAAGACCAACTTATAAGACAACAATTCCAATTTTAGTAGTATATGGGCAAGAAAAAAAAGATGTTCAATGGATTCAATATCACTGCAAAAAGAACAATAAGGTCGACCAAAACCACTTTTACCCAAAACTTCACCCACAACAAGTTTATTGTATAACAGTAACCATCTAAAGCATGATTTCTTAGGCTGAATACAGGAGACCCAAATCACATTGAATCTAAAAGTCCAGGAACGTAGAGGATCACAAACATACCAGATAAGATTGAGGGAAAGAAATGTGGCCTTGGAGAAAAAGAGCTTATCAAACAACATTTTAGTGGAGAAATCACAGAGAGACAACCCCTTTAACCATTTAACACTATCACAAAACTCATCCTCATCATCCATAATAGAAATAGTGCTAACACACAAGTTTATTGTATAACAGTAACCATCTAAAGCAGGATTTCTTAGGCTGAATACTAGAGGCCCAAATCACATCGAATCTAAAATTCCAAGAACGCAGAAGATCACAAACATGCCAAATACGATTGAGGGAAAGAAATGAGGCCTTAGAGAAAGAGAGCTTAAAATATAGCATTTTAGTGAAGAAATCATGGAGAGATGACCCCTCTAACTATTTAGCACTATCCTAGAACTCATCCTTATCATCCATGACAGAAACAATGCTAACAACCTACAGGGATTTGAAAAGCGAAGTATAGGTCCTACGTTGAGAGGAAGGAATTTGAAATCTAGTTCGAATTTCCATCCAAGAGGCCAAGTCACTCTGAATGTAAAAATATCAGAAGTTTCTCAACCCTTTAGTGAACCAATCAAAGACAGAACCTCCCCTAGTGAGTGCAAGAGGTTCCCTGTTAACACAGAGATTCCACCATAAAGATCTATACCCCTAGCAGCATGTCCCAAACCAACTAAAAACATGTTTAGCAGTGGTGAAAGGCTTGACTAAATTCTAGGCTATCTAAATAGAACCAAAGATGGGGGAGGCCTGCAACTTTAACTGAAAAAGGCCCTATAAAAAGGTCAGCAATATTGAGACCTTTCTAGTTTGGTTTACCTTTAAGAAAGCCTCTCAAAAAATTGTTTCTGACTAAGACTTTCCATGGCTCTTCTCCTTTGAAGGCTCTGATAATCCATTTAACAAGAGTAATACCTTGGATCCTGAAGTCTTTCAAAGGCCACCAATTTTCTTGGGCTTACATCAGAATTTTCAGGAAATAGTATGTCTTTTCTTATTTCTTTTACTCTCTGACCAAAGGAAATCTCTAATAATTCTACAAAGCATATTAACATGAGATTTAATAAGCAGCCAACAAGAACCATAGAAGCTACTACAAGAAGCCAAGATTTTTTGATAGACTTGAATCCTACTAGGCAAAGAGAGCAGGTGGCCTTGCCATTTCTCAATTTTAACAAAAACCCATTCCCACATAAGTTTGAAAGAGGGAATGAAAGCAAGGGGAATGCCAAGATCTCTAACCAACTGATCAAGTCCTTTCCACTCAGCCAAAAGGAGCAAGCCAAGTGGGAGGAGTGTCATTCCAACCCAACATAAAGGACTAATGCATAGCCACTCTAGACCCAGAAGCAGAGCAATAAATCTCAAGCCTTAAGGCAAACTCAGCCAAATTATCTTCCTCAAGCTTGACAAAAAGTGTAGTATCATCGACAAAAAGAACATCAATCACCTCAGATTCATTAGGCAAACAAATCCCTTTAACTGGGGGACCCATCTCAACACTTCTTAACAAGTAGTGTAACCCAGCTAATGCAAGCACAAACAAAGACAAGGCCAACGGCCAGCCTTGCCTGATGGATCTTTGAAGAGCAAGAGAATTGGTAAGCTCACCATTAACTTCAACAAATACATAAGCATCTTTATAAAAAAAAATTAATCATTCTACAAAATTTGTCTTGAAACCCAAAAGCTCTCAACATTCTTTCAATGAAGGGCCATTCAAATCTATCATAGGCTTTCTCAAAGTCAAGCATAATCATACCCACATCCTGTTTGGAATCTTGGGCCCAATACATCCCCTCTCAGCTAGTAATAAGGTTATAAAGAATATATCTACCTTCAACAAAATCAATCTGAGTTTCAAAAACAATCGAAGAAAGAAGAAAAGAGAGACGTTTGGCTAATATTTTAGCCAAGATTTTATAGGAGACATTCAAGAGAGTGATAGGTCTCCAATTTTTGACTTGCGTGGGGTCATCATCCTTAGGGATGAGCTTAATAACAACTCTATTGATCTTCGGGCCCAAGGAAGCAATAGAAATAGCTTCATTGTAGACCTCAAGACATTCCTTGGCAATCCAAACCTTATAAAATTCAGCGGGGAAGCTGTAACATCCCCTATGGCTATTTGCCCCAATTTTTCCAAATGTCCCACAGAAAATTTAAACAAACCGTTTGCATGAACTAATTTCTATTCATCCAATAACTTGCAAGCAAATTTCAATGTAAAACATATTATAACAGTTTTAGAACAAGGCTCTGAAATTACATAGGAATATTGCTTTCAAATCTTCAATAGAATAACAGCAGAAATATTCAATCATAGCCACAGAGCTTATAGTCGGATTGGATAACCAGAAGTATGAATTTGAAGCACAAAGTGAGACACCTGAATAATATCTCCAATAGACAACGCGTTTCCGTCCACTGCCTCCAAGCTCGAGCGTTTCCGTCCTCAAACCTCTTGAAATCCAAAGCTTCCCAGAATTCTCTAAGAGAAAATAATAACCAAGCATCCCTGAAAGTGAACCCTTGCAACACTTTTATAAACTTCTCATAAGAGCTCACTCACATTTTTAACCAATGTGGGATAAAACATAACTTCCCCTTTGCCTTTTTCGATGTCTCATGTATTTTAAAACAAGGGGCCCCTTTTACTAATCATTTCCCACTTGACTCACATTAATAAAGTTAAATAATTGAATTTAACTTCATAATTTAAACTTTATTAATGCGGAGATGAATTAAACCAATGGCGCTGAAATCATCTGACAATAATAACCAATTTTCCATTGAGAAGGCACTGACACTGGAGATCACGGCCCACTAGATGAATTACTATTAATAGCATTAATGACTTATTAAAAATAGTAAGTATACCAAACTGCCTCCAAATGCCCGGATTGACCTGCAACGAAAATTACCTAGGCCAAAAATCCTCAAGATTCCATAAAAGCCCTGATTAGCCTATTGAACCAAGGAGAAATAGGCTAACAACAACACCATACAATGTGAGCTAGAAAAGGGGACATTACAGTCCTCCCTTCCCGAGATTGCTTGCCCTCAAGCAAACATCAACCAATCCGCTGCTCCAACCTGATAAAAACACCATTCTCCACAAGATGTGAAGCAACATCATGGAATCCATAAGAGCCAATGCACCAATCGTGTCAATACTTGGATCCCAAACCAACATGTAGAACCCACTGTAAGAGATGAAAAAGAAGTTTGTCAACCAAGTACCCTTACGTAACCATCCGTGCATTTAAGACATCCAGTCAATGTGAAGATGAACCCCCATATGCCCATAAACCAGCACAAATGGCCACCAAACCTCACTGTCATAACTCTAATTAGAAGCATAGATGATATCAAATATGTCATCAAACCAATCACTATCACCATCATGGGAATGATCAACTATCTCAATTGGAGACTCTGGGTTAGGCAATTCATGCCTCTCATCATTAAAAGAATGGCGAATATCACGAATATGTTGAAAGGGAAGATTGACTTGTTGAACCACAATCTTAGCTTGTTTAGCTCTTTCCAACCATTTTTCATTCAAAACTTGGGCATATTCTATATCAGCTATATCAAAATGTATAAACTCAGTCCTATGACAAGAGACACCATCAAAATTACCATGTACCATACTTGCCTCTTGTAGTCCATCAGCAGGTGAAACTGTGCCCTTACTTTCTTCATGATTGTTAGTGGCAACATTAGGAGAAAGGTGAAATATATAACTACTGTTCTCAAACTGAAATTTAGGACTGGTTTCAACCTTTGTGTCCTTGCCTATGTGATCTTCCCTGGAATGATGAGGAATTTCCATACCACGGTGGCTTGAATCCACCCTATATTCCCCGTAGTTTTCACACACAATTTGGTTGCCATCATAGGTAGATTCCATAACGCTATCCTCCCCATGCAACCAAGTCATTACCTCCTGTTGAAAAACAAAAACATAACTGCTGTCATTCAAATTAGAATTATTGTTGTGCTTGAGCCATGTTTTTGACCCCTTTTACCGTATCATCATTGAAAATTTCTTGGCCAACGCTTGCAACATTGTCTTCATCAATGTTCTCAAGTGTAAGTGCCACAATATCAAGAGGAGGATGTAGGCTAACGCTGCCCCAAATCAGACTTTTGGGATCTTCTTTGCTTCCGTTGGAACCATCAAACATCACCAATTCTAAACTTGTCACACGTCCTTCCCATGTGATTAGAGGTGGTATTGTGTCAAGTAATTCTTCTTCAATTGATGTCAAAAGGCTGCAAGGTATGTCCTTGTGAAGCTCTTCCATTCTTCCATAAACTTGTTCAACTTCTGTGCCCTTTGCTTTGTCATTTTGTATCATGGAAGGGACCGCTATAGAGGACTGATTTGCTGAAATATGCATGGAATGATGAAACATACTCAACTGACGACAAAGATCCGTGATCTCCCTATTTTTATCTTCCCATACCAATTTTTTTTTTTTTCCCTTCATGTGTAGGAATTGTGTCATCATAGGTCAACTATCTCACTAAAAGATGCATTGTGATCTTTCCAAGACTCCACACCATCATTATCCATGTCAACCTCGTGCTCTATATCAAGGGAAGCTATGTTTACAATATCTCTATAGGGCTGATCCAAGTTTGCATTATCTTCCACTTTGTGATCAACCAAAGGAATACTATTAGAAACCATACCTTCATATGGATTGTCAATCATAATCTCTACGTCACCCACCAAGAGACTAATGCACCCTTTTGTAGACGCCTCAAAATCTCTGTAGGAATGATCTAGATGCAGGGCTAATGCTGCTGCCATGTCCTCATTTCCATGCAACTCTTTATCATATGAAGATTCTGACAATTCATTAGGGACACCCTGAGACTCAAGCATACTCCCTTCTTGAGTTAAGCCATCCTTTTCAAACTTTGTAACCTCATTTGTTGGTATGTTTTCAACACTGCTTGGCTGCAATGGTTCTTTTTCCTTGTTAACTCCACATATGTGATCAAATGACCAGTGTACCTGACAAGTGAAACAAATCTGCTCTTTCCTCATTTGGTTCTTGCGCTTTTTGGGTGACCCTGGGCCCTGTATACCAAAAGAAATTAGCTCTGCAGCCGTCATATGTTCTTTGAACCACCCAATTTTCTGTTCAACCAAACCTTTTGAGAAAGCATAAGCCATGGGAGAAACACACTACTCCTTCCTCCAAATGGCCAACAAGTCTAATTGCAACCGCTTGCAGATATCATCATCCTCATCTAAGATTAAGGACATAATAGTTTGCATACAAGCCCTCACATTGTCTGGATGATGCTTCCTAATTTCAGTTAAGAAGCATTGAAACATTCGAAGAATCAATTTATCGCATCTAAGATCCAACAAAATGATAAATGATTTGGTTCTTGCCATGTTTTCTAAAATCTTAGCCTTCTTACCAAAAGTAGGGGCTTTAACATAATGTAACCCATGTAGGCTCTCCACAATCAGCTGTAGAACCCTTTTTAGTATGTCATCATTATAGGGTGCTACAGGTGCTGTTATCCTTATAATCTCACTGTGACAAGAAGCAACTGCAAGTCTCACCTCTTCATAAGGATGTTCCACAAACCTGTGCTGAGCCAAAGCGAGCATTGAGCGCTGCAAGGCCCAATTCAGAAGCCTCCAATCTGACTGGCTTACTTTGGACAAATATGTGTCTAATTCCTCCAACTTAGAGAGAACATCATCAGGAAATTCCGTGGACTTCAATTGTAATCCAATTACATAAACCCGATTCCCTACTTTTTCTTTCTGTAAATCCCTTAACTGGTCACCATTAAAAGTATCGTTGAATTCTTTTGAGAAAATGACACTTTTCAAATCTGCCATTGTCTTCATTTTATTTACTGTAATATCCCAAACTAATCTATCTTTGATTTCTGATTTATTTTGTTCGTCAAATTCTTGGCATGCTGCTGTAAGTCTCTGTATTTCTGAATCTATAGCTTGTTTGGAATGTTATTAATGATGTCTACTTATGCAATTTCAGCTCCAAAATCTAATAGACATTTTATCAAACATATAACATGCATTTGCTAGAAAGAAACATTACCAAATGTATTGCAATTTATCAAACAGTTGGGAAAATAGAATAGCTGGATTCAAATTTAAGATTTGAATGTTCCCCTTGCTGTTTACACTCAGGTATTCTAATATTGTAGATTATATCACAAAAGACATTCTGTCAAACAATTGACTTACATTCTTCTGAGGAATTAGTGCAATAACTTTTGAATTTGCTGATGTAAAATCAAACTACCTGTAATTGATATTATACAATTCATGTCCTTAGGATGAAGCTAACACTGTTTGTAATTGATGTAGTCTGATGATACTGTTGTACCTATACCGATACTGAAATCTGCTTATATCTTCCTTAAATGGTGACACACTCAGCGTCCAATCACCAAATGTTGAAACAGGCAATACATTGCTGTTATAATTGTTGAGCTGAATTATCTTTGAATGCCCATGATAATTAACAATGCAATCTTCCCCAATCACTCACGTCACTTCTTATGATGAAGGCTTCACTCTATAAGGCTGTGCTTCTCTAAATAATGACTACAAAATATATTAGCTGCGATATTTCAAACACACACACCTGCCTTAAAACTGACTTTCTTTTGAACTGGTGAATATAATGAAGAATCCACGGAACACCATAGATTATGCTACTTCCCTTTGATATATCCAGTGATTTCCCTTATACATTTATAAGCTTCAAATAATAATCTAAAGATTAAAACTCATATTTAAATTGTCAATCTCATCAATTGGGCCCCACGCAAGATTGGAAAGACTCCTATACCTCCACAATTCCTTTCTATAATTATTATAATTTTAGGACAAGGGGGACCCTACTGGAATTGTGTCAGAGATTCTCTTTTTTGGCAACAACAATCATAAACTCTAAAATCATAAATCTCTCTTTACTTTCTGTGTATTCAATATGGAATGGCAGCTATGCAATATACCAAACTCCACGATTCTTTGAAGATGGCGTCATACAAGGAAAACAAGACTCTCGATCTCCCTTGCTGACTGAGTGGAATAACACAACTTGTCATGATTCATTAAATAGTCAAATAAATCCTTCAACTCACGACCTTCTTCAATGTTGCGTCACTCTGATGGTGGTCTTCGTGAATGGGCGACTTCAATTTCACGATTCATTTCTAGATATGTTGTGCTCAGAAATAAGACTACTACGATTCCTGGGCGATTTATTCTTATGCGATCATATAATTTTTATGTCTTCAAACTACATGGAACCCACACTTCTCCCTCTCATTGTTAGGGTTTGTCTCCTAGGCAAAGACCAACTTCAAATTCTAATTCTTTAATCAACTCTGATATCAAACCAAAGAATTTCTGAGATTCATTGAACCCTAGCATCCTCTGAAAATCTTCTTTTGCAAACCAACACAGGATGGCAGGATCATGGCTCTGATACCACTGTAACATCCCCTATGGATATTTCCCCAATTTTTCCAAATGTTCCACAGAAAATTTAAACAAACCGTTTGCATGAACTAATTTCTATTCATCCAATAACTTGCAAGCAAATTTCAATGTAAAACATATTAAAATAGTTTTAGAACAAGGCTCTGAAATTACATAGGAATATTACTTTCAAATCTTCAGTAGAATAACAGCAGAAATATTCAATCGTAGCCACAGAACTTACAATCGGATTGGATAACCAGAAGTATGAATTTGAAGCACAAAGTGAGACACCTGAATAATATCTCCAATAGACAATGGGTTTCCGTCCACTGCCTCCAAGCTCGAGGGTTTTCATCCTCAAACCTGCTGAAATCCAAAGCTTCCTAGAATTCTCTAAGAGAAAATAATAACCAAGCATAAACCAAGCATCCCTGAAAGTGACCCCTTGCAACACTTTGATAAACTTCTCATAAGAGCTCATTCACATTTTTAACCAATGTGGGATAAAACATAACTTCCCCTTTGCCTTTTTTGATGTCTCATGTATTTTAAAACAAGGGGCACCTTTTACTATTCATTTCCCACTTAACCTGACTCACATTAATAAAGTTAAATAATTGAATTTATATTTATAATTTAAAGTTTATTAATGCGGAGATGAATTAAACCAATGGAGCTGAAATCATCTGACGATAATAACCAATTTTCCATTGAGAAGGCATTGACACTGGAGATCACGGCCTACCAGATGAATTACTATTAATAACATTAATGATTTACTAAAAATAGTAAGTATACCAAACCGCCTCTCAAATGCCCCGGATTGACCTGCAACGAAAATTACCTAGGCCAAACTCCTCAAAATTCCATAAAAGCCCTGATTAGCCTATGGAACCAAGGAGAAATAGGTTAACAACAACACCATACAATGTGAGCTAGAAAAGGGGACATTACAGAAGGCATCAATACCCAGAGCTTTATCACCATTCAAGGAATCAATAGTCTCTTTGACTTCCTCCAGAGAAATATCTTTATCCAAACAACTAGCTTGATCCTGTGAAACCTTTTTGCGATACATTGACCACAAAGAATCTTGTTCTATTCAATTTGAGAATTGGTACCTGTTATAGGCTTAATTTGCACCCTTGGAGAGGGTTCTTCAAGCTCTCTCCAACTAAGCTAGAGTATTGTGACAACCCCAAGGTGTGGGTATCCTATAGTGGGGTTCACCCTCCGGAGAAGGCCGGCTTCCTCTTGATGCTCACCTAAACTAACGCTAAACTAATGCTTCACAGGGAAAAAGGTTAGAAAGATGGCTAAGGCTCCTAAGAAAGCTAAAAGGGTGATGCACCAAAGTTATATGGGCACTCATATAAGTTTGAACATGCACTGTGTTGTCCTCGAAAAATGCCACTCATTTTTGGGACAACCTACGGACTATTTTGGCCTTGCACAGACCAAAATTTCTCTCTTCCCTTCTCAAAATTTGTTCTGAGCTTTCAAATTCCTCATTTTTCAAGCTTTTTCCGTAAAGGGATTCACAGGTTCAACAGGGTAAAAAGCTTTTGCAGGCAAGTTCAATCAAAAGAACAAGTTTCTAACACTTAGTCGTTTCCAGGATTGGTTCAGCGCCTCGATTCAATCAAAAGAGTTCAATCGGCAAATGATAAAGGACAAAGGCTTGGACCATTGAACTTTGAACCACTTTGGTTCAAAAGTTCAATGGGTTCAACGACCAAGTTGGTTCAACGTGCTTGGTGCAAAATATCAAAAGGACTTAGCCAAATAACGAAGGATGAGCCTATTGAACCATTGAACCGTTGAACCAAAGTTGGTTCAATCGGTTGGTTCAATCGGCAGGGTCAAGGGGCTGCCCCAAAGCGAAAAAGGCAAGTGCCCTTGCGGAGGGCAGGCAGCATTGGTTCGAAGGTCAAAGAAAAGACAAAATTCCTTCGAATTTGTTCAAAGGCCCAAAAGGAACAATTCTTTCGGACTTTTTGTCCGATGGAAATGGCTAAGTCAAAGAGGCCGAAAGAATACTTTCGGGAAGTGTTTCTCGGAAAAATGTTAAGGCAAAATTCCTTCGGACTTTCTATCCGAAGGAATTCACCCGGAAAAAAAGTCCGAAGAAACAGAAAAGAATGAATGGCCAAGTAACAAGAAACCTTCCTTCGGACATTTTGTCCAAAGGAATTCTTTCGGGCTTTTTGCTCGACGGAAAAAGCCCGCCGGGGAAGTTGAAGCCCGAAGGACAAGTACCCTTGCGGGGGGCACTTGGCAACAGAGAAAGGACCGTTTTAAAAGCCCGGAGGGACACCTTCCCTTCGAGACGTTCCAAAGGCTGAACAAAGACGCAGAAAGGAACTTTCACAGACTTAGACAAAAAGGGGATTCAAAGGATGAACCGAATGAACCGATTGAACCGTTAAACCGTTGAACCAAAAGGCTCAACGGGTTCAAGGTTCAACCAGAGCTTAGAAAGATAAAGGAAGCAGTGTTTGAGCGAGACACAGAATAAACTAATGAACCGATTGAACTTCGAACCGAAAGAGTTCAAAGTTCAATGGTTCATAGGTTCAAAAGTTCAAAGGCGGCCTTAGTCAAGAGAGAAGCAGCAAACAAGTGGTTCAATGGATGGTTCAACCAAGGAGCAAAGAAGCGATTGAACCAAGAAGCGATATAACAAAAGAGACAGAATGAACCAATGAACCGATGAACTTTCAGTGGTTCAACGGGTTCAAGGTTCAACATGAATCAAGCGATCGACTGAAAAGAGAGCCCGAAGGCTCAAATTGCTGCAGGGAAGAGAAGATCGATGCAAAGAACCAGAATTATCTTCGAAAGAGTTATTTCCAGTAGGTGAAACAGTGGAGCGAGTAGACTTCTGAGCGCACCAAACCAAGGATGCGGCCTGTTTTTCTTCCATGAAGTAAAGACAAATTGGAGAAGGACCAGACGGTCCATACCAAGGAAGAGACATATTAGATGAAGGGACATGCCATAGTTATGGCAGCGCACTGTTCTCAGCATGGTCTCTCCAGACAAAACTGGAGACGCATTGAAGACATTGACTGCAGCATGGGCCGTCCCATGGAAAAAGGCGTCAATCCTTGCGTAGTGGCTATAAGTTTGTTAATTCTCTCATTTGTAAGGGAGACTTTTCATTTTTACAAGAGCGAAACTCTGCCCATTTTGAAAGAAGAAGACTCAGACTTTAAGCTCAGTTGTAATTTCATTTTTATCTGAATGAGAAAGCAGGTTGTTTACAGACTTTGTGCTGTTTTGGCTTGTATCACTTTGGGAGATCATTCTTACGTCTGTCTTCTGAAGGTGTTCTTATTCATTTAATTTGGTAAGCAGAATTAGTGAAAGTAATAGGGAAGTGTCCTAAAACCAACTGTGGGAAGACTTTGTGCTTTCACAATTGTTTTCAGTCTGTGTTTTTCTTTTCTTTTTGTGTTGAGGATTCTGGGACGACTTTGTGCCCCCAGTTTCCTTTGTCATATACTCTTTGGGCAGTTGAGGTGGAAACTTTGCGTTCTGTTTCATCCTGGTGTTACTACGCCCTTTGGTTACTGGTTACTTTACTATCTGAAAGAAACTCCTGCTATTTCCTGCAAGAACACTTCTGAAAGAAGAAAAGTGCCTTTAGTGTTTACACCAGGATTTTCTCCTTTGTCTGTGTGCATCATCTCTGAAAGAAGAGAGATGGATGGTTTATTCTGCCCCCATGTGTTATTTTCTGCTTATTTATATTATATATAGCTCCTACGTATCTATAGGGAACCTCCCCTTGATGAGAGGAGAGATTTGTCCACTGTTGATGTAGTAAAGTTGCACACCTGGCCGACCAATCTTCTTGCTGTGGTTGATCAGACCTATTTTGTTGATCAGTACACTGATTTACAAAATATTCACCCAACAGTTTTTGGCAACTCCGCTGGGGATGAACGTGTAGTCTGAAGCCTCAAGTTTCAGATTGAAGCAGTTCCTTCCCTTATCCATTATACAAACTCTGGCGACTCCGTTCCGTGTCTTACCCATTATCCATTTATAGCCTTACCATTTTCCTCCACCTCCGTTATTTTATCTAGTCTACAAAACCAGAGCTGCTGGAAAAGAGTGCGCAGTTTGAAGTCTCAAACTTTACGCTGAAGCAGATCCTGCTCTTTTCCATTTTTTGTTCTGCAATCTGGCAACTCCACATTATACCAAAGGCCAGAATTCCCAAGGTGTTGTTGACCCTGCTTTTGAGTTGGTGCAGCAGAGTAATTTTGAATTGTTTCCTCCACAACCTCACCTTAAACAAACTAGGAGTCTTCCTCCTAGCCCTACCAAGCCACCAACACAAGGCAGAGCTTCTTTTTCTGCTGCTGGCCGAGCTTTACCTATCCATGCTCCACCTGGATTAGTGATCCCACTTTTATATAATCAAATCATGGCTTAAGGCCCCTGGGGTAATTCTTTCGGTCCACTGAATTTGACTCCACCTCTGCATGAGCTTCCACGCAGTTCAAGAAAGAATTTCTCCAAATTCTTTGGTGATAGGAAAGTTCATCCTGATGAACACATTGCAACTTTCAGCATAGCCTGCGGTGTAATAGGGGTGGATTTTGAAGACACAGCGGTCAGGCTATTCGTGGAGACACTACAAGGCGCTACTGCAGACTGGTTCTACCATCTGCAAGCTAGATCAATGACTGACTGGGATACACTCAAAGCCAAGTTTGAAGCCAAGTTCAAGCCTGCAGAGGATGCACATGCTTTGTTGGCCCAGCTCACTCAGATGAAGGGACCTCATGAGCCTATGAGGGATTTTATTGCCAAGTTCAACAAGCTGAGGCACAGGATTCCCATGGTTGCCCAGCCGACACCTCAGAATCTCAAATGCTTCTTCATCAACTCACAGCTGCCTGAAGTGAGTTTTCTGTTGAGAAGGGCTAGACACATAGACCTTGAGACTGCTCAAGACTTGGCTACTAAGCTAGAAAATGACCTTATCTTGGCAGAAAAGATAAGGAGAGATCCTAACAGAGGTAAACTCTCTTCATCTTCTGAATACTCACCCACAGCCACCATTGACCCAATGGTACAAAAGCTAGCAAATGAACTGCTAGCTTTGAAAAGACAAGTGGCACAAGGTATGTCTTCTGCTCCATACAGAGATGTACCAAGAAGGACATTCCCCAATCAGCCATATCAAGGCAACGCTGCCAAAAGTCAAGGGCAACCAAATCGTCTTCCTCCCCCACAGAGGAACCTTGCCCTTGAAGCACCTCCAACCAACTCAGCAGTGGGATATCTGGAAACAAAACATGTTTCCTATTTTCAACCTGAGTTTGAGCAATAAAATGATGTTGATCTCTTCATGGAGGATCAAGAAGAATCAGCTGACGACTCCCACACTGATTTCCTGAATTACCAGGATGAACCAAAAGTGAAGGTGAAGCAGATTAGGAATCATACGAAGTATTCACCCGGTCCGAGAATCAGTCAGCCCAGCAAGCTGATAAAGAAATAACAGAGGAACGAACTCAACTTGCAATTCCAATTGCTAAGCGGGGAACCACTCTGCCTTTCCAGTCAAAGGACCCAGTGATTGCCAAGAATCAGTCAGCCCAGCAAGCTGATAAAGAAATAACAGAGGAACGAACTCAGCCTGCAATTCCAATTGCTAAGCGGGGAACCACTCTGCCTTTCCAGTCAAAGGACCCAGTGATTGCCAAGAAGGTTAGTACATCAAACATCTCTGCACCTTCTACTTCAACTTTGCAGATGAATTCTCCCCCTCCCAAAAACCAAAAAGATGAACTCCCATCCTCTCTTCCAAGTCCATCTCAGTCATTTGACATGATTGATCATGTCAAGAAATCCGAAATTCAAATGACTGAGTTTGAATCCCTGCAAGCCAATTCTGAGCAGTTAAACATTGGTGAAGAGCTAGTTGTGGACCTATTTGAGGCAAAGATTGTGGTCACCCAAATGTCAGCCCCTGCTGCTCAAATTCTATTTGAGCCTTCAGGCAGGGATAATTACTCTTTGACCACAGAGAATGTTCATGTCTCAGTTGATCAAAGTCCCGTGGCTGGGAATCCAAGATTTGATCCAAATCAGGGATCAGAAGAATTGGTAGGGTGTAGTACAAATCAAGAAGGATCTTCCATCTCCGATGAAGAGAAATCTAATAGAAGATCAGTTTCTGATGATGCTTGGATCCTAGAATCCGATGGCAGCAATTCTTCCACTCATGCTGGATGCAGATCTCTATTGCTCGGATTGAAGACTGCTCAGGATGAAGAGATCAAACTCCACACCAAGGGGGATGCTAAGCTGATGGTTTGTCAGGGGTCTAATGCTGACAATCAAAATATGTGCTGGACTGAACCAGCAGAACAGCGAGCTATGGTGGTGGACCATACTGCTGTACTCCAAAATCAGCAAAAAGAGCCATTCGCCAAGAGAGCAAGGAGTTATGGTTTTCAGTTTGAAGACCACGTCCTGCCATGAGGCAAGAAGAAAAACCAAAAAGAAAGACGCAGAAAATTGGTTTTCTGGTGGAGAGCTCCATTTATCAGTCACCATTTCTGGGAACAAAATGGTTTCTTGCTGGTTTATCAAGATGGCATCCCCTTTTCTTCGCCTCACAAGGAGCAGCGTCTGAAGTACTTCAATTCTTGAAGTATCAGATAAGTTCACCTGTACATATGTATATCTGTATAGTCTTTAGTTCTGTTTTGTGCTTTTCATTTTCATTTTTGGCGCCTTTCTTTTTGGGTAGCACGACTCTGTAGCCCAATGGCACACTTCAAGGCACTGGGGATTTTGGTTTCTACTCCCCTCAGCTGTTCCAAGTTTCCAACTGAAGGTGGTTCCCCAACTGGAGCCAGCTGTTGTCCCCGAAAAATGCCACTCATTTTTGGGACAACTTACGGACTATTTTGGCCTTGCACAAACCAAAATTTCTCTCTTCCCTTCTCAAAATTTGTTTTGAGCTTTCAAATTCCTCATTTTCAAAGATTTTTCCGTAAAGGAATTTACAGGTTCAACAGGTTAAAAAGCTTCTGCAGGCGAGTTCAGTCAAAAGAACAAGTTTCTAACACCTAGTCATTTTCAGGATTGGTTCAACACCTCGATTCAATCAAAAGAGTTCAATCGGCAAATGATAAAGGGCAAAGGCTTGGACCAGTGAACTTTGAACCACTTTGGTTCAAAGGTTCAATGGGTTCAACGACCAAGTTAGTTCAACGTGCTTGGTGCAAAAGATCAAAAGTACTTAGCCAAATAACGAAGGATGAGCCTATTGAACCATTGAACCATTGAACCAAAGTTGGTTCGATCGGTTGGTTCAATTGATAGGTTCAAGGGGCTGCCTCAAAGCGAAAAAGGCAAGTGCCCTTGCGGAGGGCTGGCAGCATTGGTTCGAAGGTCAAAGAAAAGACAGAATTCCTTCGAATTTGTTCAAAGGTCCAAAAGGAACAATTCTTTCGGACTTTTTGTCCGATGAAAATGGCTAAGTCCAAGAGGCCAAAAGAATACTTTCAGGAAGTTTTTCTCAGAAAAATGTTAAGGCAAAATTCCTTCGGACTTTTTATCCGAAGGAATTCACCGGGAGAAAAAGTCCAAAGAAACAGGAAAGAACGAATGGCCAAGTAACAAGAAACTTTCCTTCGGACATTTTGTCTGAAGGAATTCTTTCAGGCTTTTTGCCCGACAAAAAAAGCCCGCCGAATAAGTAAGAACCTGCCAGGGAAGTTGAAGCCCGAAGGACAAGTACCCTTGCGGGGGGCACTTGGCAACAGAGAAAGGACTGTTTTAAAAGCCTGGAGGGACACCTTCCCTTCGGGACATTCCAAAGGCTGAACAAAGACGCAAAAAAGAACTTTCACAGACTTACACAAAAAGGGGCTTCAAGGGATGAACCGAATGAACCGATTGAACCATTGAACCGTTGAACCAAAAGGCTCAACGGGTTCAAGGTTCAAAAGTTCAACCAAAGCTTAGAAAGATAAAGGAAGCAGTGTTTGAGTGAGACACAGAATAAACCAATGAACTGATTGAACTTCGAACCGAAAGAGTTCAATGGTTCATAGGTTCAAAAGTTCAAAGGCGGCCTCAGTCAAGAGAGAAGCAGCAAACAAGTGGTTCAACGGATGGTTCAACTAAGGAGCGAAGAAGCGATTGAACCAAGAAGTGATAGAACAAAAGAGACAAAATGAACCAATGAACCGATGAACTTTCAGTGGTTCAACGGGTTCAAGGTTTAACATGAATCAAGCGATCGACTGAAAAGAGAGCCCGAAGGCTCAAATTGTTGCAAGGAAGAGAAGATCAATGCAAAGGACCAGAATTATCTTCGAAAGAGTTACTTTCAGTAGGTGAAACAGTGGAGCGAGTAGACTTCTGAGCGCACCAAACCAAGGACGCAGCCTGTTTTTCTTCCATGAAGTAAAAACAAATTGGAGAAGGACCGGACGGTCCATACCAAGGAAGAGACATATTAGATGAAGGGACACACCGTAGTTATGGCAGGGCACTATTCTCAGCATGGTCTCTCCAGACAAAACTGGGGACGCATTGAAGACATTGACTGCAGCATGGGTCGTCCCATGGAAAAAGGCGCCAATCCTTGCGTAGTGGCTATAAGTTTGTTAATTCTCTCATTTGTAAGGGAGACTTTTCATTTTACAAGAGCGAAACTCTGCCCATTTTGAAAGAAGAAGACTGAGACTTTGAGCTTAGATTGTAATTTCATTTTTATCTGAATGAGAAAGCAGGTTGTTTACAGACTTTTTGTTGTTTTGGCTTGTATCACTTTGGGAGATCATTCTTACGTCTGTCTTCTGAAGGTGTTCTTGTTCATTTAATTTGGTAAGCAGAATTAGTGAAAGTAATAGGGAAGTGTCTTGAAACCAACTGTGAGAAGACTTTGTGCTTTCACAATTGTTTTCAGTCTGTGTTTTTCTTTTCTTTGTGTTGAGGATTCTAGGACGACTTTGTGCCCCCAATATCCTTTGTGATATACTCTTTGGGCAGTTGAGGTGGAAACTTTGCGTTCTGTTTCATCTTGCTATTACTACGCCCTTTGGTTATTGGTTACTTTACTATCTGAAAGAAACTCCTGTTGTTTCCTGCAAGAACACTTCTGAAAGAAAAGAAGTGCCTTCAGTGTTTACACCAAGATTTTCTCCTTTGTCTGTGTGCATCATCTCTTAAAGAAGAGAGATGGATGGTTTATTCTGCCCCCATGTGTTATTTTCTGCTTATTTAGATTATATATAGCTCCTATGTATCTATAGGGAACCTCCCCTTGATGAGAGGAGAGATTTGTCTCCGGTTGATGTAGTAAAGCTGCACACATGGCCAACCAATCTTCCTGCTGTGGTTGATCAGACCTAATTTGTTGATCAATACGCTGATTGACAAAATATTCACCCAACACACTGCATCTGCAAAAGAGAACTATGACTTACTCAATCTCGCAATCTCACTAGTTGCATAAATATTTCATAGAAGAGGTTCCAAGTTGAACACTAGTCTAGACCTGCAAGTTAGTTTGAAAACACCTTCGAAGAGGCAAGCAAAATGATAGAAAATTAGGAAGAATCTCCTTCACAAATTTACCATACACAAACATACTAAGCACTGATTAAAGATGAGATAGGCAAAGAGTTGATCCTATTACTTCAAAAGGCAATTCTTACAATATTTTGACAGGGTTTAACCATATCAAACGAGCACACACTCTTGCAAGAGCCTCGATGAGTATCCTTGCCTCAGAAAGAAAAATTCTAAACTCTAAAAGCTCAGATCCCCCCACAATGGGGAAGAGACAAGGATATATAGAAGGGAGAGGAGAGAGAGAGAAGAGTTTACTATCTGAGTTGCCACCATACCCTATTGAATGCTCAACTGCCTTTTTGAATTTTGAACCATTTGCCCTCCCATCAAGACCAAACTTTTACCAACAAGTTAACCTCATTTGCTTGGAAGCCCTTAAGCTCTTCTCATTGGTTGAGAATCACACTAACAGATAGAAAACCCCCTATAGGTGATGAATCTTGATTTTCTTGAGGGAAACTTAAAGGCTCCGTATCAGAATTGAATGCTCCATTGTACCTGTCGATCCCCAAATCCCTTTGTGTTGATCTTTTAATGCCATCTCCCATCTGCTTTCATCATGAGGACAAAGTCCTTATATTCATGGACTTGACAGAGCCATGCTTTGGGTGGTTGTTTGTCAAGAATATGGCTTAGGACGCTCCTTCATTAATTACATATATCTACCTCTGCTTTGAAATGCGAACTTGGGCCTGCTATAGATTGAAAACCAATTTTAACTATTGGTTTTCCTATAGTACATCCACCTGGACATATCTATAATGTATTGACAGCTAGTAGCCCACCTTGATCTATGTCAGGTCACAAAACAACCTATTCTGTCTCTACAGAGTCTTAATGGCACCGTCTGATCCTGAAATATCCGCTTTTGGCCCCAACAGAAACGTGCTCGAGCTTGGCTCTGCCATGCTTGCTTGCCTTGGTTGAAAACCAACCTTCGATCTCCGCCTAAGTTAGTTGGGCTCTCCTTTGTTCATTCATCTCGCGTCGTTAATCTACTTGTGCATGGATGCCCACGAGCCATCAATCTCCTACCAGTTGAATGTGTCTTTGACACTTGTCATGCACACATCTGCCCTTAATATTTGCTGACCACTTTGACCTCCGCTTGCCACTGATCTTCAATGTAAGATTGATCGTACTTCATTGGATCTGTCTGGGCCCATTGACTCTGTCCTTGCCCGCACGCCGTTAGATCTAGACTTAAGCTTCCGCAATCTTGCCACTTGGCAGCACTGCGTTAATCCTTAGGACATTTGAATTTAAATGGTTACTTTCTAGGGCTTGAACTTGACTTTCACACACCTGTCTGGATCACCATTCTGCGTGTTATTTCTTTCAAACCTTTTCGTTGGACAATTCTTTTGGGCTTTGAGTCTCGGCCACTTCCTTCGAAGGAAATTGCTTGATTTGTCTTTGTCTTGAACTCTCTGGATCTCCATCTCAGGGAAAATGTTCGAAATAATACCCTTTGCCCTTTGAAAAGTGCCCTTCGGAACTTTGACACTGGACCATTTTCCCGAGAAAGTACTGTTGGCCATTTTTGGCCCACATACTAAATCTCTTGCATTGTTTGATGAGGAAATGGATCAAAGCGGCTTACAGAAGGATCTAAGCAGGTTTAGGGGTCAGCAGCAATGTTCAAAAGCAAGCCTACAAGCCAAAGGGCTAAGTGCAAAGTTTGTGCAAAGTTCTTTTATTCGGCTAAGTCCTTGTTCATTCTTCAGGGCTTTGAAAGAACTAAGTGTGTTTCTTCCCTCGAGCTTTTCTTTGGTTTAAACTTCATGGTTTTCCATCAGAAAATTTGTCCACACAATTTTTTTGAAGGAATGTTTTTCTTTTCGGCCAAGTGTTCTTTTCGGGATTTTCGTTTCCGACTAAGTAATGAAATTATTTTGGACAATTTGTCCGAAAGAAAGGTTCTGAAGAAATGAACTCATCAAGCTTCCTATACAACTTTCCCGAAGGGTTCTTCTCTCAGGAAAGTGGACCAAAACAATATTTCCAAAGGGCACTTTCAAAATTTCCGAAGGGTTATTCATGGCAAAGTGCCCATTTTTTCGAAGGGTGCTTTTTGGGAGAAATGGTTCATTCAAATATTTCCGAAGTGTACTTTCAAAATTTCCGAAGGGTACTTTCTCTCCGCAAAGAGAAACACTTTTCCGAAAGACCATTTCAGAGGTTCTGAGAGTAGCTTTTGAGAATTCCGAAGGGTGTGTTCCTTTCGAAAGGACCATTTGCAGAAAGCCCGAAGGGTCTCTTGCCCTTCAGGAAAGTCCTTGTCAAAAAGCTCGAAAGGCAATTTTGAAAAGGTTCCGAATGAATTCCACTGGACTTTTTGTCCGAAGGAAATAAGCAAGGAAGAAAAGGTCCTAAGCAAAATACCCGAGGGAAAAGAGCGTAGGAAAAACTCCGAAGGAATTCCTTCGAAAGGAAATCATTCGAGAAAAAGAGTCGAGACAAGAAGCTTGCAGCAAAAGTCCCGAAAGGCAAAAGTATCCAAAGTAATTGACGGGCCCACGAACGTCAAAATCTAGCCCCAGCAAATAGCCATTTGAGTTTCAAAACGCTGGGATGTTTCCGTGGACGTCAATTTCTGGGTGATGGACTAGCCATTGGGAAGTAGCCAAGCTTGAAGAACCCGAAGTCTTCCAACTTGGAGAATCCGAAGTCTTCCAGCTCCAAGAACCCAAAGTTACAGAGCTTGGAAACAGTGAAGTTGAAGAGGCTAAAAAGCACGAAGACTTAAAACTTGGAAAGCTTGAATTAGAAGAGCTCTAAAAGCCCGAAAACTTCAAGCTTGAAGAGTCCGAAGACTCCGAGCTCCAAAAGTCCGAAGTAATCCACCGTGAAGACTCCGAAGTAAGCAAGCTTGGAGAACCCGAATTACTCTTCATAGTGTGATTCGGAATTCTCCAAGTGCTTTACTTAAAAAGACTTTATAAGTGGAGCAGCTGGGAGAGTCCGAAGTTGAGGAGCTCAGAGGACCCAAATTACTCTACAAAGAGTACATCGGGATTCTTCAAGGACTTAGCTTATAAGTTTATAAGTTAAGTGGCTTAAAAAACCCGAATTACACTGTGAAGAGTAAATCGGGTTTCCAAGGCTACTTAATAAGCTTGGTCCAACGGTATGGTTCTAACGATCAACAGTGCAATCAGACGAATAAGAGGTTGCCACATGGCATAGGCAAATCCAACTAGCAGGGAGATCGATGACTCGCAAACATCCATGTTAGGAAGATCTACGACACAAGTCAAGGATCCAAGGCAACTTCCAACGACCAATCAGAGCAAAGGAGAGCTAAAGCAACTGGCAGGAGCTAGTAGGTTCAAATTTATGAAGGTTTTGTCCTTCAACATGGCTCTCTCTCTCGACGAACGGCCGCACGATCAAAAGTAGCATGGTTCGGCCATGAGTTTAAAAGTATGGAGACCTCGTCCTTTTCAGACAGGACACAGGAAGGGGAAAGTCACCATGACGATGTTTAATGCAGGGATCAGCTTAGTTGCGCCAAGGGGAGACATCCAGTTGCCCGCAACATGGCTCTCTTAGCTCCAATAAAGGGAGACTTGAATGCACGAAGGGCTCGAGGAGATTTTACGGTGATCTTGGGCGGTCCATTTCATGGTCAAAGTAGTCGCAATAGTAGTGGCTCCAGTCATCAACGACTTCTCCCCATTTTCCGTTCTCCCATGCAAGTCCCTCTTCTCTCTTGTCCCCTTCTTGTATATATACAAGGTTTCAAGCCATTGTAATGGTTCCCAGTTTTTAGACTTTTTCATCTTTCTGGGAGATGGACATTCATTGAGATACTACAAAGTATGCTCCGCTTGATTAGGCTCGACCCTGTCAAGTCTATTGTAAGAACTACCTCTTGATGTCATAAGATGATTTCTTTGCCTCTCTCTTGTCATTGATCAATGCCTTAGTATTTTTGTGCTTGGTGGATTTATGAAGGAGATTCTTCCTAGTCTATCAGCGTTTTGCTTGCCTCTTTAATGTATTTTCAAGCTCTTGCAGGTCTAGATCAGTGTTCTGCCTAAACCTCTTCTAGTGTGTTAACTTGATCTCGAGATTGTGTAAGCCATAGTTGTCTTATAACTGATATAGTGTGGGTGCAAGCATAGATGACTATTCATTTTACTTTGGTGCATCCCCTGGTTAGCTTTCTTATGAGCCCTTATCCCCTTTCTAACCCTTTTCCCTGTGAATTATTAGTTTGGCATTAGTTTAGGTGAGCATCAAAGAGGAAGCCGGCCTACTCCGAAGGTTCAACCTCACTACAAGATACCCACAACCTGAGGTTGTCCCAATGCTTGTAGCTAGGAGTGAGAGAGCCTGAGCAACTCTCCCACAAAGGGTGCAATTCTAGCCTACAACAAGTACCCTTCAGGGAAATTCTTTGGGACACTTTGTTTGGAAAAGTGCCCCTCGGGAGAAGTGTATTGGGCCACTTTCTTGTAATAAGATCCTTTGGGCATTATGCATTGGACCTTTCGGCAAAGGACAACACCCTTTCGATAAAGTGCTTTGGACACTTTCTTTCAAAAGTGCCCTTCGAAAATCTTGAAGTGGACCATCTTCTCGAGAAAACTGCCCTTCAAGAGAGTTGCAGAGGACACTTGTTGTAGAAGAATTCCTTCAGGAATTCTAAAAAATACCATTTCATTGAAGAGTATCCTTCGGGATAATTGTCCCGGACAATTTTTCTGAAAGAAAAGGTCTGTCTTTTGCTTCAGACAATTTGTCTGAAAGAATTCAACACTTAGCCCGAAAGAAAGAACACTTGGTCAAATGAAAGGCCCGAAAGAATTCAAGTAGAGACTTGGCCCAAAAGGAGCTTTGTACTTAGCTTTTCTTGGCTTGCAATTTTTTCCAAACTTGTTCACGAAACTGTGGTTTGACCTTCAAAGCTGTGGAACTCTACTCAGCTTGTCCATTTGGGCACAAGCTTGGTATGTGGGCCAAAAATGGCCAACATCTTTGGCGACTCACAGGGGTTGCATACCTGTCAATGCAAAAGAATCTAGACCATGTGCCTAGTCCAATCCATTGGGCATGGAGTCTCTTCTCTAGATCTGACATATTGACTGCCAATCCTGCTCTGACCTCTCCTAAAACAAATACAAGGACCAAAAAGAAACAAAACAAGACAGAGTGCCCAAGGCACCCATTGAAAAGGAAACTAACCTAAAACAAGGACAACAAACAAATGTGCTAGAAACAGCACTTAAAGGAATGCATGAAAATTACTCTAACATGTACATGGCTACAATCTACAAGCATTGTCCACCCGGATCAAATGGGAAACTATTTTGTGCACCTTGGATCTTTGAATTATACTTGTTTTTTCTTGACAGCTCTCTTCTACAGCTATGAGCAATTGGATACTCATGTCTTCTTGGAGAAGCAACTGGTTCCTTTACTGCGAATTTCAGATGCATGAATTGTAGACATGAGTCCAAGACCCAATCATACTCCTTCCAAATTTGTGGACTTTGCAAGAATAGCTTCAGTTCCTCCTCATTCTTGAACTGTTGATCATAAACATATAGACCAGCTTGATGTGTCTCCTTTGACATATTTTTGAGGTTGACCTATAAGACTTCTTGAGGCCATTTGAGCTCCTCAGCATCCAATAGCAGAGAGATGTCTGAAGTTGGAGAGAAAGGTTGATAACCATGTTTGAGAAGTTCAAATATGTCATCTCATGAGAGAATAACTGTGTCCTACTTGATGATAGCACTCCTATCATCATGAAATGGACCTTATTCAAGTAAAGAATAATCTGAATGAAAGATGTCAAACAAATCAAAAGATTTGTTCTCATGAAGTTGCAGTTCAATTGGAGCCTTTTCAAACTGAAGGTCAAAAGCAAGCATATCAGTTTCTTGACCAAAAACATGAACTGCTTCATTTTCAATGTCAAGCTGATCACTGAGCATGCTCTCAATTTCAACTTGTTCTTCTCCTACAAGCTCTTGTTCTTCATGACAAATGGCAGCTTCTATGTTATCAAGGAGCTCATGGGAAACATCATCAACTTGTCGAACTGGGACATCCTTCTCTTGTACATCAGCGACTTCTTCCTCATGTACTCATATTTCAGCCTCTACCTCAGCTTTCTCTTGCACTTGTTCCATCTTTGCATCATTATGAAAAACTGAAGCATGTTTGTCCTTGCCAAGAGGTGTCCCAATCATGATTTCTTCTTCCTACTCACTCAAGTCACCTTCTTTTTCTGCTTCTTTAGTTGCATCTGCTTGATTTGCCTCACAGAGGACAGGGTCTTTCTCAAAGAGTGGCATAGCAGATCCTTGAAAATACTCAACAAGGTGAGAAAGGTCCAAAGAAGCTACCGTATGTACCTGATTTTGCTCCTGAAGTTGCTCTTCTTGGATCACCTTCACCTCTTCTTGATTTTGCCCTCTTCTTTGAATCGAATTCCAAGATGGAAATGACCTAGGTTCTTGAGGCAAGGATGGGGTTGAATGACCTCGGATTTGTTTGACTGCATGACTTGGTTCCAAGATGGGGAAGACTGAGGTCTCTCTTTAGCCTTTTGATCTTGGCTCTCCTCCTTCCTCGTCTTTAGCTTCAGCTCTTTGATTTGCTTTGCTATATGCTCTTGAAATAGCTCCTCTTTAAGGTGGTCAAGAACACAAGAAGGCTCTTGAAGAGGGATGAGGGAGGTTTGCAAAGGTTTAGATCCTCCTTTATCTTGGGCCTACAAGTCCAGATTTGCTTTACTTTGCCCACCCCATGACTTCACCGCTTGATTCTAGCTTAGAATCTTGCAGGACTTCATAAGGGGCTCTTGAGGAAGGATGGAGTCTTGGACCCAAACAGTAGGTTGTTCCACAACAAGCTCTTTGTTTCTTTGACAGCTCCCTTAGATTTCCAAGAAGGAAAGACCTGAAGAACATATGAAAAACTTGGAACATTCAAAGGAGCACTAGGAATGGCCTCTTGAGGAGGAATGGGTGACACATAAGAAGGTTGAGGTGGTGTATATGCAGGTAGATAAGGTTGGCAAGGTTGGACTTGTGCCTCAAGGCCTTTTAGCTTGTCCTCAATTTCTTGAATGTAACCACCTACATCCATCATCTCACCTGTGAGATTGTTCCAATTTTCTCTCTCAACAGGTGCCCATCCTTCTTTTATTCACTGTAATGACTCTCTCACATGATGAATCAAGTGAGTATGGACATCTTGGCCATAACATCTCTGTAAGCTCAACTCTAGTGCATGCTTGTCAAGGCTTATCAAAGTCCGCTTAAGTGCTGGTATAGATGGCTCATGATAGGGTGGATGAGAAGTATTATGATGTGCTTGTTGATAAGGGGGTGGATAATAGGAGTAACCACCATAGCCTTTCATATTGACCTTGTATATCAAATGCGATGCAAAACCCTGATTAGAAACTTCATTGAAACATACCTGATCTGCTCATAGCCAGAAGCTTGATTTGGAGTCGCCATTGGTGCTAATGTGCTTGCTTCGAAACGCTGATTAGAGGAAAGACACACCAAGATCTTTCCACTCTTTTGGACCTTCACATCCCAACAGGCATGCCAGAAACTATTATAGACTCAATTTGCAACCTTGGAGAGGGTTCTTCAGGGTCTCTCCAACTAAACTATAATATTGGGACAACCCCAGGGTGTAGGTATCCTATAGTGGGGTTGAACCTCTGGAGAAGGCTAGCTTCCTCTTGATGCTCACCTAAACTAATGTTTCACAAGGAAAAGGGTTAGAAAGATGGCTAAGGCTCCTAAGAAAGCTAAAAGGGTGATGCACCAAAGTTAAATGGGCACTCATATAAGTTTGAACACGCACTGCATCAGCGAAAGATAACTATGACTTACTCAATCTCGCAATCTCACTAGTTGCATAAAAATTTCATAGAAGAGGTTCCAAGTAGAACACTAGTCTAAACCTGCAAGTTAGTTTGAAAACACCTTCAAAAAGGCAAGCAGAAGGACAGCAAATTAGGAAGAATCTCCTTCACAAATTTACCATATACATACTAAGCACTGATTAAAGACAAGAGATAGGCAACGAGTTGATCCTATTACTTCAAAAGGCAATTCTTACAATATTTTGACAGGGTTTAACCATATCAAACGAGCACACTCTTGCAAGAGCCTTAATGAGTACCCTTGCCTCCGAAAGAAATATGCTAAATTCTAAAAGCTCAAAATACCCCACAAATGGGAAAGAGACAAGGATATATAGGAGAAGCGAGAGGAGAAAGAGAAGAGTTTACTATCTGAGTTGCCACCATACCCTAATGAATGCTCGGCCGCTTTTTTGAATTTTGAGCCATTTGCCCTCCCATCAAGACCAAACCTTTACCAATAAGTTAACCTCATTTGCTCGAAAGCCTTTAATCTCCTCATTGGTTGAGAATCACACTAACAAATAGGAAACCCCCTGTAGGTGATAAATCATGATTTGCTTGAGGGAAACTTAAAGGCTCCGTATCATAATTGAATGCTTCATTGTACTTGTCGATCCCCAAATCCCTGTGTTGATCTTTTTACACCATCTCCCATCTGCTTTCATCATGAGGACAAAGTCCTTATATTCATGGACTTGGAAAAGCCATGCTTTGGACAGTTGTTTGTCAAGAGTATGGCAAAGGACGCTCATTCATTAATTACATATATCTGCCTTTGCTTTGAAATGTGAACCTGAGCCTACTATAGATTGAAAACCAATTTAAACTATTCTTTTTCCTATAGTTGGTACATCCACCTAGACATATCTATATCGTATGAACAACTAGTAGCCCACTCTGATCTATGTTAGGTCACAAAACAACCTATTCTGTCTCTACAGAGTCTTAATGGCATCGTCTGCTCCCGAAATATCCGCTCCTAGTCCCAACTGAAATGTGCTCAAGCTTGGTTCTGCCATGCTTCCTTGCCTTGGTTGAAAACCGACCCTTCAATCTCCGTCTAAGTCACTTAGGCCCTCCTTTGTTCATTCATCTCACACCGTTGATCTGCTTGTGCAAGGATGCCCACAAGCCGTCGATCTCCTACCTGTTGAACGTGTCTTTGACACTTGTCATGCACACATTTGCCCTCGAGATTAGCTGACCCCATTGACCTCCACTCGCTACTGATCTTCAATGTAAGATTGATCGCGCGCTGATGGATCTGTCTGGGCCCACTGACTCTATCCTTGCCCACACGCCATTAGATCCAGACTTAAGCTCCCGCGATCTTGCCACTTGGTAGCACCGCGTTAATCCTTGGGACATTTGAATTTAAATGGTTACTTTCTGGGGCTTGAACATGACATTTGTGCACCTGTCTGGATCACCATTCTGCGGGCTATTCCTTTCGAACCTTTTCGTCAGACAATTCTTTCAGGCTTTGAGTCTCGGCCACTTCCTCCAAAAGAAAATTGCTTGCTTTGTCTTTGCCTTGAACAACTCTCAAGATCTCCATCTTGGGCAAAATGTCTGCAAGAATCCATGTCTTGGTCCTTTGCCCTCTGAAAAGTGCCCTTCAGCACTTTGACACTGGACCATTTTCCCGAGAAAGTACCCTTCAGGAAATTGTTTGGGACACTTTGTTTGGAAAAGTGCCCTTCGGGAGAAGTTTATTAGGCCACTTTCTTGTAATAAGATCCTTTGGTCTTTCTGCACTGGACCTTTCGGCGAAGGAAAGCACCCTTCGGACAAAAACACTTTGGACAGTTTCTTTCAAAAGTGCCCATCGAAAATCTTGAAATGGACCATGTTCTTGAGAAAACTGTCCTTCGAAAAAGTTCCAGAGGACACTTGTTGTAGAAGAATTCCTTCGGAGATTCTAAAAAGGACCATTTCATTGAAGAGTTATTGTTGAACACAACTATCTACTGATAGAGGAGGTGAATCAATAGATCAACTAAAACTAGTTCTTTAAAACTTTTAGAGAAGATACAAATGCATATGCATATTAAAGAACAAATGCAGAGATCACATACAAACACAAAACCACATTACACCAGATTTATACGTGGAAAACCCAAAGGGAAAAACCACGGTGAGAATAGCTGCTAGAATTTACTGTTCTAATCCAGCCTCACAATTAAATGCCTAACTGGCAAGACCACACTGGTTACATTTAAGGAAACCCATCCTAAGGATACACCAATCCCCTAACTGAGCACCAACTCAGTTTGTCTTACGGCACCAACCAATCAGAACTATGGAGCTACAACTCCAGTATACAACACACATTCATAAATAAATCCAGTTATATTTCTCTGTTACAAGTCTGGTCTGTAACTGCTCCATCTCTGAACATTCTTCGTGTGCCCTTTCTTCCTCTCTGCCTGACTCTCTTTGTGTCTGGATATATCTTTATTAGACCCACTTCATCTCTTTGTCCCTCTAACTTTTACTCTGTGTCTGCATGCGTCTCCAATCTAGACACACTTCGAGTCACTCTAGTAGCACCTTTGGAAATTGCAACAACAACATATGACAATGTTCTAGATATCATATATATGGACAATGAATCTAGGGTTTCATGTCTTCAATGTGTTCACACTTCGACTACACTCAATTTTCTCTATTAAGGACTTTTCTCCATTATGACTTGACCTATCGATTTCCCACATCTCGGTTCATGCTTCACGCCGTAATGTTCATGTCTCTTTACTATCTATGCCAACTGCTAGATTCAAGTCATAAATGTGCAGCCTCCTTAATCGTAGATTGATCGGTTGGATCGATCAATCTCGAGCTCCGTGTAGACATATCGAGTTCATTCACAAGTTTTGTCTGTTCCTCCACTTGACCGTTATAAAATATTAAATGCAGGGTTTTGATTTCTTTCTTCGCACCATCTCTAAGCTCTTTTGCTCCGTCAGATCTTTGTATGCATCAATTCAACTTTTGAAGAGCATCCGTCGATCTTTTTATCCAAGGTCCCACAAGTCGTTGGATCTCCAAATTAGCATGCATTTTATCTCGCTCTTTCATTAACCGTCGAGCTCCTTTTTGCATCTCGCTATCTCCTATATAATTGGGTCGCTTTCGCTCCTTTCGATTATCTTAGATATGCTCGATCTTTAACTCTCTATTGTGCCATTAACTATAGGTCACTTTGCTTCACTAACTCCACTTCGCTTCGTTGGATCTTTCTTATCAAGCTTCCACGTGTCATCCGATTTCAGAAGATACATGATATTTATCACGTCTTGATCGTTATCCTTCGGGATCTTGACTTCATCTCGTTTTCTTTCGGTGACTATGTATTGCTTTCGCTCCTTTGATCTCTTCAGACTTGCTCAACCTTTATCTTGCTAAACCTCTGTACCACTCAAGTGCCTTCCCCTTGAAAGAAGTTGCCAACAACCTCATTGTTACATTTCCCTGTGTCACATGATGCACTAAACAAAAATTAACAATATCTGCAATATGCTCTATAGGAGTTGTTGGATTTTCTCCTATAAAATATGGAAGAGCCTTCAGAGTTGAAACTGGAATATCATCCCATTGAGTGATATTTAGAGGACTACCACCATTGAATCCAACAAAAGCCTGTCTTCTGGGAACAACCATCTGAGGAATATGATTTATAACAATATTTGGCTGAACAATACTAGGGATAGTAGAGGGTGTACGATTTGGATTTGGTTGAGAAGGTCTCCTTTTGTTTCGCTAATAAGACAACTCAGAGAAATCTACTTCTTTCCATTTTACAGATGATCTTGTGACAACTCTTGGGGACAAAAAATATACAAATCTAAAAATGAAAGTCTGGAAATGAATATAATAATCAGATACACAGATAACAATTCAAAAATGTAAATAAGTGTGTCCAACCGAGCGTGACAGAAACTATTATCACTCTGAAGTGCACCCTGCTTGAAGAAGTGCAAGCACACCTTCACTCTCACTGATACAATGAGAACTTTTCAAAGTGTGGGTGACTCTGTAATGAGAAGAACCTCCAGAGAGAGTTGGTTCCCTTAGGATTTTTCAATAAATTTGACTACTATGATTTTTGGATGGAAAAAGGGAAGGAAAAACTGAAAAAGAAATCCTATCTAATGGGTGATGCACCTAAATTCTTCAAATCCTCTGAAGTTAATGAAATCAATGCACACATATAATCAAATGCAATCTATAATTTTGTCCTTAAACAAAAATATATCAGATGAAGGGTTGAAAACCTCTTCAAATAACATGCAAAAGGTTGAATAGAGAAAGATAGGTGAGGAAGGGACCTGCAAAAGGAGAAAAATCTCACTTGTACAATGATGCATAATCAAATACACACTTCTTTCCAAAACTCAGATTCAAAACAAAAAAAATTTATTGATCACTGGTCCAGCTTACAATTTCTTTTTTCCAACTTCAAGAATCTTTCTAAATGGCTTGATTAAGCCGATAAATAAGCTTTTCAAAAACCTAAAATAGACTTAAGTGCAGTTCTAAAAAAGGGAAAGGGTTAGTCTTGGTTAATTAACTCAAGACTTAACACCTTTTACAATATTTAGAATATTCAATAAAATCTTTTCTTTTTACAAAATTTGCATGCCTTTCCAAACTTTGGCGTAGAAGTATGGCAGTGGAGGAAAGTTTGAAAGGTTAATTTTTAAAATAAACAATACACTCTCAAAAAATCTCCAAACATGCATGAATCCAAGGTTGGCGTAGAAGTGTGGATGGTGTGCCCATTGAAAGTCAAACTTCACCTTTGCGTGGAAAACTACGCCAAATCTCTATATAAAGAACTCCATTTGATTTGTTTGAAAGCTGAGTTTGGAAGAAGAGATTATTCCACTTTGTATGAAAAACAAGGAAGATGTATAACAAGCTTGTCTAGTCAACTCCAACTCAAGACCAATCAATCTCCAATGGTCTCCAATTGCATGAAAAGCTATGCCACATCTTGGGCAGAGAACTCTGCTTGAACTGCCTGAAACGTTGAAAGCTTTGAATTGCATGAAAACCAAGGAGAAGCGTGATTTCGTCAAACAGTAAACTAAAGCTTTGACCAATCCACTATAAATAGCCCTGGCTTGCATGGACAAGGATCTTGATGAGTGGGAGATATATTCAAATTGAATCCCTTGCTATTTCCCAGCCTTCTGCTCTTAGTTTGTTTTTGTGCATGCATTTCTTTGGTATATTCTATGCCCTGCCTTGTGCTTTTGTTCTTTCCCTTCGGGTCTTTTCCCTTATGTGCCTTTCCTGTGTATTTCCTTTCAAATATTGATTCGGGCATTTGTTCTTCGGCTTTTCTCTTAGTCAATTTCCCGCGGACAAATTGTCTGTGAGAATTGTCTCGGACTTTGTCTCTTGGTTTTCCCTTGGTTATTTTCCCACAGGAATTACATTTCCCTCGGACTTTTCTCGGCCTTTTGACTCTTCGGGTTTTGCCAATTGTTTGCCTCGGACAAAATGTCTGAAGGAAATGTTTCCTTCAGGGTTTTGTCTTGAGGACTTTTCGAAAGAAAGAGCCCTTTGGGCCTTCAAAAGTGACCCTTCGGAAGCATAAACCAACCCTTTGGAAGCTTGGAAAGTGACTCTCCCGAAAGGCACATACCCTTCAGGATTCTTGCTAACATCCCTTGAAATCTTGAAGTGAACCTTCCCGAAGGGCAGATACCCTTTGGGATTCTTGCCGAGTGACTTTTTCGAAGATACCCGTCGGCAACTTGAAGATGCCCTTTGGGCTTTTGTCCAAGTGACCCTTCAAAAACATTAAAGGTACACTTGCCCCTGAAAAGTCCTTCGGGTTTTCTGTAAATGTACTTTCCTTTTGGAAAAGAAGCCCCTCAGAATTTGAACTGACCTTTCTTTCGGAAAAAAATAAGTGTCCTTTTGGCCTTTTTCAAGTGACCCTCCAGACTTTGTCTTTTAACTTTCCCAAAGGGTACATACCCTTCCGGATTTTTATAATGAACCTTCCCGAAGGGCACATGCTCTTCAGGATTCTCGAATTGCACCTTTTCCCTGCCCTTTATAATTCTTTCAAACTTCTTGCAAAGTCCTTTGAAATCTCTTTTCCCTTGGACAAAAAGTCCAAGGAAATTGTTCTCACTCTTAGCCTGAAGAAATTCTGAGAAGACAACACTTGGGAAAGAAAACACTTAGTGTAAAGTCCAAAAAAAAAACCTCTACTCCTGCTTCTAATCCCTTGTAAGTGAAACTACAGGCCTGTAAGTCTAATCTTAAAGATGGTTGTAGCTTTATTAATTCTTCATTGGCTCTGATCAAGGCATCACATGTTTTATACCCTGATCCTCGTGAATGACCATCACCCTTGGCACACAAAACTTTCTTGAAAACAACTAGAAACCCTTAAAATAACAAAAACCTTCTTGACTAGGACATCTTATGGCAACTGTAAGTTAATGTTCGTACAGGACTGTAGGTTAATGTTTTCTGTCCCTTTTCAAAACATAACCACACCCTCCATGTGCCCTGTATAGAATCACTTCACCACCATATTATTTAACCATTTGTGATTAAACCTTTCAAAATAGAACTCCATATAGAAAAGATTGATATATAGCCCTAAAAAGGACCTGTAGAGTTATCTTTTTGGTGACTCGTTGTAGGTGCATATGATGAGTAACCCTATATAAGGCCTTTTGTACCTGAATATGTTTTTTTCCATGCCACTCCTATCCACCTTACAAATTTATTCCTCCTACAGGCTTGTAGGTTAACTTTATAACTGTATGTGACATTTTGAGTAGGAGATATGCTTTTTGAACTTGTAGGTGTCTTGCCCTTGTACGAACTATAGCTTGTCAATGACCCCAAAGAAAGTTCAAAGGCAGATTTGATCTTCACTCTTCTTCTTGGTTGCTTGATCAGTCTATTGACAAACATGAATTATACGAAAAAAACTCACTACCACCTTAACCTTCATCTCCATGCCTGTCTTTCACCTCATAAATGGGTTGTTCATGTATTCTCCTCATGATCATAAGCACTTGTCACTAAATCTTGATAAAGACCTTTCTTATTTCAACATATCATCCTTGTGAACACACTTGATTGTGTAACATTGTTGTAGGTCCTCATCATGATTGTATTTGATACTTGGCTGCCTACATATCCCTTTGTTCATGTTTTTATACTATAATTCACCAGTTCGACCAGCTATATAGGGAATTTGACCATTCTAGGGAATGTTTCGAATAGTAGGGGTAGTACTTTGTCCTTGACAAGCCAAATTACTAACAGTACTCTTGAAAAATTTAATATTTGTGGGGAGTCCAAAATTAGGAAACAATTGTGTTATAGAGCCTTGGGATGACAGTAATGAGGGTCTCTCAAACACTGGCATGAAATGTCTCATCTAAGGCTGAAATTAGATCAAAGGGGTTTCCCAACAAACCCTAACAACAAACAACAAACCCTAACACCACATGCAAATTCTGATTTAAATGTATCATACCCTAGCCAAATAAATATAAATTTCTGATTTTTCCAGCCAAACCCTAGATATCAAGGCCTTGTCAAAATGTTGTAATATATCACTCTAAACCCTAGTAGCAATTTGGAATTGGTACCAACTAAATTCAAGGCATCAAATGAAGTTACCAACCTTGAACCCAAGGCAGCACCTTGCTAAAAATGCTTAGGACATTACAACTTACCCTCAAGCCCTTTTTAGCCTTGAAACGAAACCCTCACGAAATATTGAAATAATTATGCCAAACAACCACAGAAAACATATCAATTTTCTATCAATTATTAGGGCAGAAATTGACCCTCTAACTCAACCAAACAAGTCGCCCTTATTGGAAAAATACAGCAAAAATAAATACCTTAAGTTTAGCAAATGACTTTCACAATAGTGTTGGAAATACTGAATTAAATATTGAGTAATTATTCAAATATTACAATAAATTCTAGAATGTATATTAGGCTTCAAATAGCCCACCAAACCCTCACGGGGACCTTCAAGGCAAGTCACCCTAGTGAGGAAAAATCAAATAAATGCAAAAGTCCAAAACGCAGCCCTTAATCAAGGGGTCTTCAACTTCTTAACTGTAGAACAGCCCTAGAGGATGGGGTCTTCAACACAAAGCCAATTTGATGCCCATAAACAGCCCTAAAACCCTTGGTATGAACCCCCAAAGCAAGTCACCACATTTCCCACGGTGTACTTTTAGATTTTCTGAATATTCAAGTTCAATTGCAGACTCTGAAATGATGCTGCCCGAATCAAAAATTAGAGGATTTTGTCCTTAATTCCTCTTTTGCCTTGAAGGTTTTCGTCTCCAAGTCTTAAATTAAGCTTTTCATGCTTAGTCCTCAAAATTCCATTCTTATATTGTGCATAACCTTTTCAAATGAATCACAATCCTCCTTATATACCATACTCAAGTTGGACGCTCTATTTGGAGGAAAAGTGCAAACTGTTATAAGGTTAACTATCTCTTAAAATCAATCAGTCCTCAAAATTCCATTATTATATCATGCATAACCTTTTCAAATGAATCATAATCCTCCTTATATACCTTACTCCTCAAGTTGGTTGCTCCATTTGGAGGAAAAATGCAAAATGTTATAAGGTTTACTTTCTCTTAAAATCACTCAAGGGCTATGTGAGCCCCATTAACTCAAAAAGACCCCTTTTCAACTTAAAATTAGAACAACTTAACCAAAATGTACCTTTTTATAATTTGAAGAGGAATTAGTGCTTCCTTTTTTAAGTCCCCTTTTCCCTTAGCCTAAGGGAAACACCAAAGAATAAGGCTAAGGGTCCTTTTTCACTCTCATGTCCAAAAAGGGGACATGACAATTCTCTTTGCCCAAAATTGCTTGTTCGCAAGCAATAGCAACATCCATGGAACTGTCCCAACAATTTGCTTCTTGCAAAACTCTCCTGTAGCCTCTTCCCAAGGAAAGAAAACCTTATTTTTGAAGCTTTTGCTGTTGTACCTATGAGAAGATAGTTGTCCATGCGTGCTAGAAGTGTTGGAAAAGCAATATTGTACCATTCTTTTTCCTAACAAGTGGCTGCCAGAGCTGTACTTTTCATGGCTAAACTTGGAACAGCTGCTAGTTCCTTTAAAACTGCCCTTCAAGATCATCAATCTACCCATTTTATGGGCTGAAAGCTTCCTCAACGTGGCCATAACTCATTCCTTCATCTTCATATTCATGTGTTCTAGCATTTTGGAGAAAAATACCCCAACAACAATTCTGTACAAGGTATATGTGGGGTTGTGATTGGAGTTTACAGCCCTGGATTTGCAAGAAAATTTGATGCTACTTACTCCCCATTCATTCCTTGGGAATTCCTTCATACACTTCACCCTCAAAGAAAGTACCATGAGCTTACAACTTACCTTGAGAGGCTAGAATAGTTGTCAACAACATTACCGGAAAATATCTTATGGCTGCCCATCATGATCATTTTGCCTTGCATGTGTACCTTGGAGTGTGTGCTTCCTTGGCAAGTATCCCAATACCTCTTAGGGCTCTCAGTGTGCCTTAAAGTTTCTTCATTATGCCAAAGGTGTGGCTCAACAACTTGGATGAAACCCATAACTTTAGACAATCTTGAAGACATACCTTGTGTGTACACACCATGAAGAATTGAGCAACCTTGTCATGGTACCCCAATGAGAGCCTATTGTCTATCCTCATGCTGGCCCTTCCAAATAGGCTTCCAACATGCATCATGAGTGCATAAAATTTGAAGGCTTTCTCCCTCTATGGTGCTGCCCCTATCAAGTCTTCCTTTTCCCATGAATTGAAGACCATTTGCAGTCATCCTGTTCTTCATTTCACATTTCTGAATTTTCTTTTTCATTACATGCTCTACCAAAATTATTTGAATATTCAAATTCAATCCTTGCTGCCCTAACAAAAAGTTAATAATGTTTGGGGCACATATCAAATCTGAAAAGAGCCAAAACTCCATACCTTGGAAGGGCTGTTCCTCCTCTGCAAACCCCAACTTCTTGTCACCAATGAAAGGCCGAAACTCATCATCATTTCCGGAATTCACTAGGGGCTATATTTTATCAAAAAATTCTAAATTCTGTGTGTATATAATAAGCTGATTTTGGACACATCTTTCAGAATTAACTTCATCATTTTCAGAATTTGTTGCGTCACAAATGCCAGAACCTTTGGTACATGTAACCAGCTGAGTTTGCACATAGAACCCAGAATTTTATGAGTGTTTTATGGGTCTATTCCTTTCGAGAAATTCAGACTTTTTCATGCTTTTGAAGCATGGGATTGGATGGTTTCCCCAATGCTTTAGTGGCTGCCCACATTCAGAATTTACAACTTCTCGATTCCCCTTTGATAAACAACAATCTTCAGAATTTGAATTACTTACTGAACATGAAATGGGATGGATCCCTATTCGCTGAAGTGATTGCCCCAACTTAAAAATTGCAGCCTTCCTTGCCTTCCTTGTTGCCCTTGCAACTGACCCAAGTTGTGATCCTACACATAGAACAAACATGTTAGTGAGAACAAGAGTGTTTAGCAACATTATTCTGATCACTCCATCATGCTTTAGAAACATGATATGAAATTGCCTTCTATGACTTGCACTTTCCTTATGGTTTCTCCTCATATGAGTTCCCAAGGATTCACTTATGTTATCCCTGATATGGCTGTAGCATGCCATCTTCTTCCTCCAAATCAATCTTGTAGTGGCTAGAAACCGACTTGTACTCGCTATAAACATCTCCATAATGATAAGGGGTGGGAAACGCATCCCCTGGTGATCATAAACATTGTAGGGAACAAGCTGGAAACATGAAAAACAGCAGTCAACCAGTTATAAACAGCCCTCCCGTTGATCCTTGGATCATGATATCTATTGCTTACCACCAATTTCATGATTATCCAAACTCTATCCCTTGTCCAACAACATAAAATAAAATGTGAGTGGGCTGTGTAAGGACTGTAACAGGCATTAATTGCTCTATTTTCTCTCTCAAACAGCAATATGCATATTCTACAATTGTACTTTGTGACCCCACATAGCAAACCCTTACATACACAACATTAATCAAGGTGTTCTTCATATCACGGTTGTTGAAGTGTGCTTTCCCACATGGAGTCTGATTTACAAGCATTGAAAATGAATTATAAACAGTTGTACATACCTGAATTTTGGCCAATAGTTGTACACCCTTGCCTTGCATGCTTCCCTTGGTCAAAACCACCTTGTGTAGCATTTGAAATCTAGCAAGTAAATCATGATGATTACCAAGTTTTGGAGTGGTTTGCATGCTCTTCAACATGCTCTTCACCTTATTGTTCTTTTTTATGATCTCAAGGCCTTGCCAACCTCCTTGCATGGGTATCAAAGAACAGAATTTATATGACAGCAATAACAAGCTTGTAAGTCTCACCTGGATTGCACATCCATATTGAGAATTTGCAATTCCCCATCTTTAGACTCTCTTGGAGAAATTTCTTCCTCCATTCGGTGCCCTTCATCTTGTCTTCATTCTTGGCATGATCTTCACGATGACCAAAATGTTGTAAGAACATAGGAGGAGGGTAATGCAACAAATTCTTGTCATGAGAATAATTAAATTGCTTATCTCCATATGCTATTCTAAAAACTGCAGCAAACTGAAAATGAACAAAAGTATTTGGAATCTTGGCTTTAACCTTCAACTTCTCTTCCTCAACATGCAAAACAGATTCTTCCTTTTTAGTGCCTATCCCTTGCAACTCCTGACCCTGTTGGACAACTTTTGGCTGTCCCAAAATTTCAGAGTTTTGTAACTCATAATTTTTTATATTTGGTTGCCCCTTATTCAACTGAAAAGTGTCCTTTTGTTGCCCCATAAATTCTGAAACAACTTCTTGCTATCCCAAATTTTTTGAATTGTGGAACTCAAAAATTTCAACACTTGGCTGCCCCAAAGTATTGCCCCTTTGCTGTTCAAAGGGCTTCAAGGTACCAATTTTTTGTTGCTTACTAACCCTTTTCAATTCTGACTGTGTGCCCTCCTTTGATGATGAATCCTTGGGGCAATTAGCTCGTGGCTCTTGTTGACCATTTTGGTCCTGCAGGCCAAAATCGGTCTCCTTTCCCCGCTGTTCTGAGCCAGTTCAAATTTGGTTGCACAAGTTTTTCAGCAGATGATGAACCAGTTCAAAGAATGCAATGTTTCTTACAAAGCTTCTTCAGACTATTGAACCGATGAACCATTGAACAATTCAATCGGTTGGTTCACTCAGTTGGTTCAATCGGTTGGTTCACTCGGTTCAACAAAATGGTTCAATCAGTCAGTTCAAGTGATTGGTTCAGTCGGTTTGGTTCAACAAGTTGGTTCAACGAAATGGTTCAATCAGTCAATTCAAGTGATTGGTTCAGTCGGTTTGGTTCAACGAGTTGGTTCAACGTTTGGTTCAAAGGGATGGTTCAATCGGAAAGTTCAAAGGAGTCTTCCAAAAGCCCGAAGGACAAGTGCCCTTGCGGAGGGCACTTAGGCGACAAAAGGACCTTTGTAACTTTTCTGAAAAGCAAGTTTGGAGACCAAAGTGCCCTTGCGGAGGGCAAGTGATGAGCAAATGGACCATTGCAAAAGTCCGAAGGGTAGCTTTGGGCTTAAAGTGCCCTTGCAGAGGGCAGGAAAGCACTTAAGGGGAAAAAGAGACCAAGGCAAAGTATTCCTTCGGACTTTCTGTTCGAAGGAAATTTTCGAATGGCACATTTCGAAGGACAAGGCCCCTTCAATAAAATCCGAAGGGCTTCGGAAAAGTTGAAAGGCAGGAATTGACTTTCTCCGGACTTTTCCTTCGGACAAAAAGTCCGAAGAAATTCAGAGAAAGAGCCGCAGGAAAAAAACCCGAAGAAGGATTCCAAAGGTCAAAGGAAGTGATCGAGATAATTCTTGCGGACATTTTGTCCGCGGGAAAAATGGCCAAAAGGAAAAGCCCGACCGAAGGAGAAAATCAACCCGAAAGCAAGCGGGAAAAATGTGAAGGAACATTTCCTTCGAACATTTTGTCCTAAGGAATTCGAGGAGCAAGGCCGCCGAAGGACCCCAAAGGGCAGGTGCCCTTGCGAGGGACTCTCGGCTGCCGAAAGAAGGACCTCCCTCAAGTCCTGAAAAGACACCTTCCCTTCGGAAGGATTCAAAGACTAAGCTCGGTCAAAGGAAATCCAAAGGAAATAAAGCCGAAGGAATTGACCAAGGGGTGACGGGCCCGCAGACGTCAAAGTTGGGCACCATGAACTAGCTGTTGGAGTCCAGACGTCCGGTGACGTCCCCGAAGCCTTCAAATTCACGGCAATAAACTAGTCGTTGATCTTTAAAGGCTTGAGCCCGGACCCGAATGCATTCAAAGGCCTTAAAGCCAAAAGGAAGAACCGCTGAGAGAAGTGCCCAAGGAGCCAGCAAAGTTGGGAAGATAGCCCCGAGAGCTCAAATTCCAAGAAAAGACAAAACCAGGAAGAGACAAAGCTGGGAAAGGACAAAAGTCAAGAGTGAACTCAGCGACACGCCAAAAAGGGAGCCCAAAGAGCCAAGCACAGAAATGGACAAAACAGCCCAGGTGGCAAAGGGAGGGCGAGTTATTCCTGCAGTTGAAACAGTGTCTGCCAAGTGGTCATCAAGGAGCACAAACAGTGAACGGTGCGACCTGTTTTCTCCACTTTGCATTGATGAGTAGACAAACCACGTGAATCTCTTTAAGAAGCGGTCTTGTTTGCAGACCAAAGGGCCGGCCTTGTCATTAAAACAATCGGGCGACTCACGTTTTTGCAGTAGCCTTTAGTACGTTTTAAGCGCCAAAGTCAAGACCGGCGATTACATAGCATAGTTCTAGCAGGTCCCTTCTAGAAGGATGATATCAGCAACAGCGACTTCTTCCCAAGGCTTTCAACGCGAAATGGGTCATTATTTTTCAAAGGGGCGCCTTTTGCTTTCTTGCTCTATATATATTGTAATCTCTCATTTTGAGAACAATCTCTCAGCTTGTAAGGCGGAGCTCTGCCAGATTTTACCTTGAATCAAGACATATCATTTTTACCTCTATTTGAGCTTACACTTTCATATATGTCTATGTTTTTGTTTTGTGTTAAGTCATTTTCCTTATGTTTCACAGAATGATTCCAGCATGTCTAGTGTATTGTGGGTTCTTCTGCAGGTTAGCCAAAAGTGTCCACAGCAGAGTATAGGCGCATGTGAACAGGCTGCCATAGTGTGTCTCAGAACACCTCTGATAGTTCTTCCTCCCTGTATCTCCAGAGGACCCCTAACTCACTAATGTAGAAGAGTTTCTCATATCAAATGAAATGTATACCAGCTTGTTCTTGGTGGAAAGTGTAGGTTCAAGCTAAGTAGATCAAACTTTTTGGTTTATCACCGTTTAGTTTAGGTTCTGTTTTCAGCATCCTTCTCTCTTTTCACCCCCCCCCATTGTTAGCAGTAGAAAATTCAGGACCTCAGAGATACATCAAAGGAAGTTAGCCCTTATCTAGAGATCTCCCCTCAATTTTGCCAGACCCATAGGCAAGAGAGGAGTTTCCATTGTGATGCGTGGAAGACAAGAGCTCAGCCTCCTGTCAAGGGTGCAATCCACAGCGTCAACAACTCTTCTTTCATCACAAGAGCATATTTCTTCTCCTCTTCTACATGCCAAGCATGCCTTGAATCTCCTTGTGTAGCTCTTTGGGTTGACCTTGTCTCAATCCTAACTTGTTCTTCCTTCGATTCCCTTGGAGGGGAGGTAAGCCAGAATGACCTAGGTAAAGAATCACTCGTGACTTTTTGTGGCTGAAAACTAATGTTTGCCCTTGGAAGGCTCCCTTCCATTTAGATTTTTCCTAGTGTGGATCATTTCTGCCATCACATCTTTCAATCTTTATTGTGCTTGGGTACGCTTCTCCAAGCTAGCACCATCCAAAAACCTGAAAATCATTTATCTTGCCTTTTGTCACTATTTGACCTTAAAAACCCTCAAACCCCACAGTTGGCCAAGAAATTGGCCCTGATACCACTGAAATGTCCCTTTTAGGACTGAAATCAGATCAAAGGGGTTTCCCAACAAACCCTAACACCACATGTGTAAATTTTGATTTAAATATATCAAACCCTAGCCAAATAAATATGAATTTCTAATTTTTCCAGCCAAATGCTAGATATCAAACCCTTGCCAAAATGTTGTAATATATCACTCCAAACCTTAGTAGCAATTTGGAATTGGTACCAACTGAATTTAGGGCATAAAATGAAGTCACCAACCTTGAACCCAAGGCATCACCTTGCTAGAAATGCACTGGAAATTACAGCTAACCCTCGAGCCTTTTTTAGCCTTGAAACCCTCATGAAATACTGAAATAATTATGCCAAACAACCACATAAAATATACTAATTTTCTAGAAATTATTAGGGCACAAATTGACTCTCTAACTCAGCTAAACAGGTCACCCTTATTGGAAAAATACAGCAAGAATAAATACCTGAATTTGAGCAAATGACTTCCATAATAGTGCTGGAAATACTGAATTAAATATTGAGTAATTATTTAAATAATTACAATAAATTCCAGAATGTATATTAGGCTTCAAATAGCCCATCAAACCTTCATGGGGACCTTCAAGGCAAGTCGCCCTAGTGAGGAAAAATCAAATAAATGTAGAACTCCAAAACACAACCCTTAATCAAGGGGTCTTCAACCTCTAACTGTAGAACAACCCTAGGGAATGGGGTCTTCAACACAAATCCAATTCGCTGCCCATAAACAGCCCTAAAACCCTTGGTATGAACCCCCAAATCAAGTCGCCACACTTCACAAGGAATTCGTCAAACTTCCCACAGTGTACTTTTAGATTTTTTTAATATTCAAACTCAATTGTAGTCTCTGAAATGATGTTGCCCTAATCAGAAATTAGAGGGTTTCATCTCTAATTCCTCTTTAGCCTCATGATTGGATCGGTGAAAGGAGGAATTAGATCAAAATTTTATTCAATGAAAAACTTATATATTTTTGTACAATGAGCAGGCTATAAAAGCTTGCAGAAGTTGGTTATAAAACTATAAAACCAACGGGAAGATAACCCGTAAAACTAAAATAATAACAATAAAATAACAGAACTAAATACTTTGGATCAATAAATGATCCCAACAAACTCTCCCTTGATCCAAAGGGGTATAGAAAGACTGAAGCAACAAACTGGTATACTATGCATCCTGGACTGATCCACACCCCGATCGTCCCCGCACTGCAGTAGAACATGATCACGCACTATCCAACTACATCAATCCTCACACAGAATCCATTCAACAAGTCACTGCCCCCTATACTGTGTATGACACATCTCAAACTGATGCCCAACAATCACCAACATCTCCCACAGGCCTTTGCTCAGCACTAACAATGCTAGAAACACAATGCTGACTCATAATGCAAATCACCGACCACTGATCGAAAAGCCAATATGCAATATCTTCTCCCCCTATCAAGCAAGAGGTAAGAAGCTGTGCAACAAACCACTGAAATGCTCCACATCAAAGATCATATCATCACTACATCTATGAAAGCAAAGTACACACGCCAAAATATGCTACTACATCAAATCCCAATCTTGAGCCTAGCAGCTCGCACAAGATGGGTGTCATTATCTCAAGAGATATAGTCATCAGTTACAGAGCATGCAACTTCACAGTCATCCCATCCATCAGAAGATGCAGAAGAGTGACTAGAGTGACTGGAGTGATCAACAATGTTTGCTTCTGCCTTCTATCGATGTCGAGAGGACCTCCTTTTGGAGAGGCACTCTACAGAGAGGAGTCTTATCCCACCACAATTGTAGCATATTCTCTTACGTCCACTGGAACTAGAGGAAGAATAGCCACATGAAGAAGAATGTATGTGCTTGTGTTTGTGTCCATGTGAATGTTTGTGGTGATGCTCATGCTTCGGAGAACTAGAGTGATGTATATGCTTCGGAGACCCAGAATAATCTCTATGTCCAGAATGATGCTTGTGTCTAGAAGTGTGCCGTGAAGAGTATTTCTATCTCTGATAGTGCTTCGAAGAATGTTTTTCGTTATGCTCATATAATGGATTGCCTGTTTTGGTATAGTGGGCCTCCTACGTGGATGTACTTTTCTTTCTTGCAAATTGTCTCTCATGCTAAGTTAATAACTCACAAATAGAGTCAAATGTGGCACCATTAAGTTTATCACTAAGTTGTAGCATTTCAACAAAATTGGTGTATGCAGAATTAAGACCATTCAATGTGATAGAAATCAACATATCATCATCAATTTTACCACCAGTTGTACAATATTCTTGTTTCAATGTTTTCATGCGAGAAAGATATTCAAAGACATCTTCATTATCTGCTAGTTTATTATTCAACAGTTGCATAAGGTCAATCTTCTTGTATGTACGTTGTTTGTCATACAGATCTTTTAATGCTTTCCAAGCTTTCCATGCACTAGTCTTAACTGCCTCAATATGAATAATTACCTGTTCAGTGCAAGATGATTTCAAAAGTGTGAGTGCACGTTTATCACATTTTTTATATTCAATCAACTTTGCAGCTTCAGTTGGTGGTGTTGTTTCTTTCTCACTGATTTCCCATAGGTCATTAAAAATGAGTGTATTCTCCATGTTCCTACTCCATTCTTTGTAATTTTTAGACGACAATTTACCATTTTCAGAAATCAAACTCACAATTTTTGCCATAGTGCTAAAGTATCAAGTCAAAACAAGATAAGGGAATACTATTTTGAGGTTTTGCCTTTACCTTCAAAAATAGTTTTCGAATACAAAAGATACTTGGGACTTGGAAAAATAACCTCTTATGACTCCGATTACACCCTTATATCTCCGAGTACAAAATAAGGTCACAAAATGAAATTTTATCAAAATGAATGGGTTGTGAACCCTTGACCTTTCTATTGTAAATGACTTACAAAAAATTGCTTAGCCATCTCCTTATTCAAATTTAAATCTTCATGACCCAATATTGTAAATAAATATAACTTTGTTCAATTTTCACATATATGTAAAAACCAAAAGTTAAACCGAAAGTGATATTAATTCACGATGCATTGAACAATCTATTCACCTTTGTGCCTTCGTGGGACCTACGATAACATGAAAAGAAATATTAGGGTTTGATTTACTTTTACCCAAGGTATGATCTATTTATCTGGATTTTTCTTAGCCGCCGCTTTTCTCCAATAGAACAGCGTATATGCTCAATAATAGGTGTTTATTTTTGGGTGCTGTATAAATCAATTATTCAATTCCACCGTCGTACAAGTCAATTTCTCCCTCATACAAATCAAGGTTTTATGTATTTTGTATGATGTATGCTTGTTTTTGCGCCAAGTGTATTGTAGGTGCCTCGTACAGATTTCTTTTCAAATAACACAGCCAATTATTTCATTGTACCATTCCAGCAGAAACGTTGAATGAACCATTGTGTCAATTTGACATTCTTCACAGTGTTCTTGCTATCAAAACTTATTCACAGGTATGGCATACTCAAAGGTTATTTATGAATGCACGGAGTACTGGTCTACGTTATGTATAAATCAATCCAACAGGAATATAGCAACCGAGTATTTGAAACACATAACAGTTCATTCACAAACACAAAGATGTTCATTTACCAATCATCATTGCATTTTCAAAACATGACATCTTTTCAATCTACCGTACAGATAAAAAAAAACTTATCTGATTTCAATGATTTAATGATTTTGTCTTTAATAAAAAATGCTGCACCAATCCAATTCCTCTTAGCACGTCCTTTTTTTTTTTCTTTTCAGCATGTTGTTTCAACCAACCTTGGTTTGATCCTCTGTATCTTTAGATCATAATGCCGTAGACTTCCTCTCAAGGGCCAAGCTCTGATACCACTGATCGGATCGGTGAAAGGAGGAATTAGATCAAAATTTTATTCAATGAAAAACTTATGTATTTTTGTACAATGAGCAGGGTATAAAAGCTTGCGGAAGTTGGTTATAAAACTATAAAACCAACTAACGGGAAGATAACCCGTAAAACTAAAATAATAACAATAAAATAACAAAACTAAATACTTTGGATCAATAAATGATCCCAACACCTCGAAGGTTTTCATTTCCAAGTCTTGAATTAAGCTTTTTGTTCTTAGTCGTCAAAATTCAATTATTATATCATGCATAACCTTTTCAAATGAATCACAATCCTCCTTATATACCTTACTCCTCAAGTTGGGCACTCCATTTGGAGGGAAAGTGCAAAATGTTATAAGGTTGACTTTCTTTTAAAATCACTTAAGGGCTATGTGAGCCCCATTAACTCAAAAAAAACCCTCCTCAACTTAAAATTAAAACAACTTAACCAAAAGGTACCTTTTTATAATTTGAAAAGGAGTTAAGAGCTTCCTTTTTTAGTCCCCTTTCCCTTAGCCTAAGGGAAACACCAAAGAATAAGGCTAAGGGTCCTTTTTCACTCGTATGTCCAAAAGGGGGACATGACAAATAGTACTCTTGAAAATTTTAATATTTGTGGGGAGTCTGAAATCGGGAAACAATTGTCTTATAGATCCTTGGAATGATGATAACTAAGGTCTCTTAGACACCGATAGCATGTAGTCTTTTGAAAAGCATATTCAAATGCCCTCCTAAAGTCTACACAACAAAAAAGGGGCTTTAGAAGACCATTGACGAGTAACCATTATAACGATTGAATGATACAAGTGTCAACAAAATAGGTAATTACCATTTTAAAATATGTAACAAAAAGAGAAAAGGTGGCTAATAACCATCCCAATACTAACTCCTTGGAATCAATGTATGGCCAAGATCTATTTTAGTGCATCAAATGAATTATAGTTATTATATGCACATGTGCGATTCCAATTCACAAATTTTTAGTTCTCTCTAATCCAAGAAATGTAATTCATACTCCAAGTTTCCAGTAATGCAGCTAGTACTTCAAAAAATAGGGAATTTTTTGTTTTCTTCCTAAAGCATGTAAAGCTCGAGTACCAAGGCAATCCCTATCATTGAACTCGATCTATGGTAACTTGAGTTAGGTTATACAAGTCAGAGGATTGGGGAAAAGGCATGGAAGAACAGAGACAGTGGGTATATTTCAAATTTAAAAGGTCCAAGGAATAACCAAGAGAACGGACATTACCTCTCAAAAAGCTTAAAACCACCATCATCAATTGCTGGAATGTATCCCAAAGAGTTAATACCTGAAAGGAAAATTGATGCAGGCAAACTATTATATACAATTGCCAAGTTATATAAAGATATTTAGCTAGGGATTTTAACTTTAAAATGTGCACAACAGGAATCAAATATAGACGGATGCATCACAAGATTCCCTGCTAGATTTGATAGTCATTAAAGAAAAATGGTATTCACGAATTGTTTTAGAAAAATAGATATTGCAAAATTTGCAACATAATGTACAATCATGAAAAACTTTGCTCATTTGTACAATGAAACCACATAAAGATCTACTATTTGTAACTCTAATTGCTCTGGAAATAAACAAGACAATAATATTTTTTGCTGTTCCCGTGGCAGACAATAAAATTAAAGTTTATAAATGGATAAGATTATTAACAGTTTTCCATTACAGTCACTTTCAGCTTTTATCTCTTATATATCAGGCAGTGGTGTTTCTTTTTAGTATTATCTAAATTGTCAATAACAATATGATGCTAAATAAGAGCTGGGTAGTTATAAAAAGATTGATGAGTCTCAATTAGTTTTATTTAAACCGAATTACTAAGAGGCAGCGTGACAGTTTAACAGGGGATCCTGTTTTCAGGACTCCTTTCCACATTTCAATTGCTTGCTCCTATAGCATAAACCTTTACAGACTATTAGTGCACGTCATGCTAAGAAATTTATTTCTAAAATATACAAGATGATAACTCATCTTAAGGTTTTTCTGTTTCTTAAGCTTATTTCATTTGCTGGAGTGCTATGGCAGAATCCTTTACAAAATGGCAGTGTACTGTGGTAAACAAAGTAATTTCATGAACATAACAGTACAAAAAATGGTAACCAATCTTAAGGTCCTGCAGTCAGATTACACGAGCACATTTCATTTGCAAAACTGATATAGGAGAACCTTGATGGTCCATTGTAGAATTGAATTGTAAGGGTTCTATATTTATAATACATCAATAAAGCATAAGGAGTAATATATTATGTGTTTTGATTGGACTAGGAAGGGTATAATTAAAACTTGAATACAAATGGGGTTCCAATGGGTTGGACTCCAACTGCTGCACCCATTCTTTCAAGATTCTATATATGTGCATTGCTCCTAGAGAAAATCGCCCATCACAGAGCAGATAATTCATACCATATCATGTCATATCTTTGTGGAAGATCATATTGTAATATCTTTATGTACTCAGAGTAGCTTATATGAATATAATGTCATTTCAGGATTCATGTGTTTTGCATACTTGATGTGATGAACTCTTTTCCCATTACTGTGCCTATACTACAATATGATTTCTGCATGGTGTTCTTGTAAGAGGCATTGGCATTTGATGCCACCCCCATCAAAATTATGCATGAGCAACCATATTCATAATATTTCTAGCTTATATTGCCCATCAAGAGACTTGTTACAGTCATGCATAGAAATTTCTAAAAGCTTCCAAGCTCGTGAGCCTATTCCATAGGAAATGACAGTATTTCTAAGCCAGTGATGTAAAGGCCTGAAACAAAGAGGTTTCACAAGTGGGGCAAAATCAATGTAAACACCTATGTCCTTGCTATCCCACACTAACTACTGATTCAACCTATAATGAATTAGAGCAGGAAAGGCACGCGTATCACACCATGCACTAGGAGGTTTGCTAGTGGGAAGCATATCACTCACAATACTTCCTCACAAACCTACTCTAACTACTAACCAAGTACATGACAGTCTTGCACGCAGAATCCAAGAGTATTGGTACTGCACCATAGAGGATATCATCATAGGGTCATTACAGTTTTTGCCCCAAGGTACAATCAACCTTTCTATGAACAAGAAGTATGTAATGTGCCTATAAGAGATGCTTGAGGCATGGAGGAGAGATCATACCTGCACCTACTTATGACAACCAGCTAAAGAATGCAATGGTGGCCACAACTGGTGAGTGTACGTACATGCTCCATGTTCCAGATCTCAATCCAACTCCGAGATCGGCTTCAAATCCAACTCCAGCTCCAAATCACACCTGAAAGTGGACAAAACTAGGGACTACAGTGGTTGAGCATCTCATTGACCAAAGCATCCGCCTTGGTTTCTACGATCGATAATATGGGAGATCTAAAAGGACACAAAGTGGGAGAGCAAACCATGGCCCTAATTGACAAGTGGGAAAGCTCTGTGCTCTGGGCACTCCAAACCACGTTGAGCTAGGATACAACCAATAAAGAAACCAAATAAAGTTGAACATACGAAAATCCAAGCTCAAGGGTGCCTAATTACTCATTGATGATAGAGTGGTACTCCATCGAGTTGTTTGCCTCATTGGGCAAATAGAAGTTGACCGCCACACTTTCGTTACCCTAAGAGTCATCAATAGTCCAAGTTCCTACTACAAGACCCAGATTGCCCCAACCCCTTCCATCGTTGTGCATCATCACTAATCAGAAATGCATGGAGGTCCACAAAACAAACCAAGCAAGCAGGAGCTATCTTAGCAATGGGACTAATCTCAATGGCAACAAGACACACAACTAAGCAAAACACTACAAGTGTGGATATCAAATAGGGAGAGAAGAAACCAAGGCTCAAGTACAAATAGAGAAAGTCACAAGCACACAGAAGCAACAAAAGATGTGAGGCAAAAGCCAAATGGATGCCCCCAACTACTAAGAACCAATTAGTAAGAACCTGCAAGAACCAAGGTAAAAGAGTCAATGATAGACGACAAAAAGTAGCACAAACACACAAAGAATCACAATACTCGGGGAGACCCACACCCAACCAGTAGATATAGGCATGACAGCATGGGCTGTCAAAAAGAGTGATAGGGGCATCCAAAGAACGGCAACTACGAGCAACATCCCCAATGCAAGAAACTAATGGAGAGTAGCAAAAGAGGTGACAGGGCCTCGGCTTCCCCCGACCTCATAGCAAGGAGGGTAACCCAAGATATTCAAGAGAACCTTTGAAAAAGGGTGTTAAAAGGCACTGACCTAGCCCAACAAGGGATAAAGGACATTACTTGTATCGATAAACAATGTAATTTTGAGATTTTGCTACACATGCATATATGGATATATTTGTATATTTTTTTCTTGTGTGTAATTTATTTTCTAAGTATGTTTTTTTCCCTCTTTCAACACATTTGCAATAATGAGTCCACATGAGCACACATGCACAATCCCATCCATGGTGGATGGCACAGCATAAAGGCAAAGGAATCTGCACTACCATCACATACGGAGCTCCCAATGACCCCGAGTCAGGCCGTCACACATGGTAAATATTTAGATGGAATCCATTGACTAGGTTCTCGAGGGGCTCACCCTCAAAAGTAGCAAGATGATGCACACCGTTTTTTTAACGACAAAAGGGCCGAACCATTTAGTGGATAATTTTACCTTCTTTTTGTATTATTTGTCAAAATTAAGCACTTTATTACTGATTGTGATGAATTTCATGCAAATGATCTTTTCAATCTCTTTCTTCACTAATTTGGAAACATTGGAAGCCATAAGAAGACATTTTTGGCAGACAAGCTTCAACTCAAGGTTTGTTACAATGTTGTGAACTAAAACAAACAAATCCATCCCTTGCATATATGCATACTCCTAGGCAAACACATCAGAGTATTCATGGAGAAGATCAATGGGAAATTCCCCTTTTTTAGAAGCAAGACTAACTCCAATTTTTAAAAGCTCAAGTTATTCATCCAAACCTAAATTAACATAGGTTAAATCCACAATAGCAATTCCTTCTTCATAGCACTCAAGAGCAGGAGGAAGCTCTTGGTTTAACTCCTCATGATCTATCTATAAGACCTCAATTTTAGGCTCGTTATGAGGAAGATCAGTAGAGGAGACCAAATAAACTTTGAAACCAAGTTGGTGACGAGAAGTAGAGCAAAATTTTCGAGATGTTTTCATGAGTTTCTTATAGGCTTTTTGCTCATCAAAGATTTGTCAAGCACTGAATTGTAAAAGACAACACTTGAAGTGGCTTTCTAAAGTAGCAAACTACTCTGAAGAGGCATTCACTACCACAACTAGCATACCAATCAATGTGAGATAGATCATCAGCGATATCAAGGGCTGATCACTGATTCTTTGGCAGCAATGGTTGGGATGAGGGATTCATCTTTGACTTTGAATTTGTTTGTACTCCAAACAACATGCGCAATGTAGTAGAGCCGACCTTCATAGGCAGTTGTCCAAGGTTGAATTGGGATGAGATTATATTGTAAGTCTAAATCACACACATTGAATTCGACCTTGACGGTTGTCATCCCAAACTTGATGTGAAGTATAACATTGCCAACAAGTTTGACTGTGTTGTTGTTGAAACCAACATTGTTATGAGTAGAATGATAAAACTTTTTATCGCCAACACCAACAACCTTAAATACCCTCACAGGCATAATGCTCAAAGCAACTCCCTCATCAACCGCACATCGGTTTATGTCATGTTGGTTAATTTGTCTCTCTATGTAGAGGGAAAAGTGATCTTGAGCCTAAAGGATATCAGAGTCGAGGAGCATTGACATATCAAATCTCAAGAGAGAACCACCATTAGAGGCATGATAGGTATGAATAACCTCAAGTGTGTCTTTGACGAAGAGTCTCCTTGGACAAGGCCAAGCTTGTCGAGAATAAGAACTCTTGATATGGGAAAAGGTTCAATAGATCTCAAAGGGGAATTCCAACAAAGAGATTGCAATTCTTCGACAACTAAATAGTGACAAAGTCGAGCGTGCATCAGAAGTCAACATGGACATTGGGGTTGTTCCCCACTGAGGGTTGACAAGAGGACCCCGCTTTGATAGTATCTCAAAGTGGGTCAGCAATGTGATTTAGGCAAATGACAACAAAAAATTCATAGCTATCATTATTTTCCACTTCAATAGCACCAATGAGTTCGACATCTCTATGGTTGGACTCTTCACTGAAAGAGTCGAAAGAATAATCGGAATTGGAAAAACAATAAGATCAAGCACAAGTGTGTTTCCTCTCCTTACCCTTATCAAATTTCTCATGATCAAGGTGGGGATTGTTAAATATATCTGATCTTGGGCCCACGAGGACCCTGTTGACCATTTTGGTCCTGCAGGCCAAAATCAGTCTCCTTCCTTCCCTACCACTCTGAACCCTCAGTCTAGTCATGCACCCACCTTCTGCAAAATCTCCTTTTCTTTGCAATAAGCCCTGTTCTTAGAGAACATTGAAAAATCTAAGGCCCTGCAGGGTTCGGTTCAGTATGGAGCTTTTCGCTTTGAGCAAATGCCTTAGACAAATAAGAGTCTCTTACAAAGCTTGAAGGTTAAACAGCACTTGCGGAGGGCAGTCAGGCACAAAATGGACCATTCTAGCAGGCTGCGAAGGGCAATTTCGGATCCAAAGGTACACTTGCGGAGGGCAGGGAACCCTTACGGAGGAATCAAAAGGGTGAGTTTTCCTTCGGAAATGCTAAGGCAAAAGATAAGATAAAGGTTGAATTTCTTCGGACAAAATATCCGAAGGAATTCCTTCAGACATTTTGTCCGAAGAAATTCACAAGGTAAAGGACAAACAAGGAATTCTTTCGAAAAAATTCCCGCAGCAAAGTGAACAGAGCAAATTCTTTTGAACATTTTGTTCGAAGGAATTCCCCCGATGGAAAAGCCCGACAAAAAGTGGCAAGTGGGAAAGACATAAAGGAAAGATTTCCTTCAGACAAATGTTCAAAGGAATTCCTTCGGACATTTTGTCTGAAGGATTTGAAGACCAAGGCCGCTCGAGGTACCCCGAAGGGCAGGTGCCCTTGCAGGGGGCTCTAGGCGACCGCGAAAGGGACCTTTCTCAAGGCCGAAGGGACACCTTCCCTTCGAGAGGTTTCAAAGACAAAAGCCCGACGAAAGGAAAAGGCCAAAGGAACAGAAAGCCGAAGGAAAGGGAAAGCCGAAGGAATTCAAAGGGGTGACGGACCCACAGACATCAAATTGGGCATCATGAACTAGCCGTTGGAATCCAGATGTCGGATGACGTCCCCGAAGACGTCAAATTCGGGACAATAGAAGAGCCGTTGGTTTTCAAATGGTGACGGGTGCACGAACGTCAACTTTACGGCAATGAAATGGCCGTTGACCTTTAAATGTTTGGGCGCGAACCCGAAGGAATTCAAAGGCCTTAAGGCCAAAAGGAAGAGACAACCGAAAAGGGAGCCCAAAGAGCCAAAGATTGATAGAAGATAGCCCCGAGGGCTCAGTTTGCCAGAAAGAGCCAAGAGATGACAAAAGACAAAACCAGGAAAAGACAAAACTAGGAAAAGACAAGGCTGGGAAAGGACAAAAGTCAAGAGTGAACTCAATGACCGCCAAGAAAGGAGCCCAAAAGAGCCAAGTGCAGAAATGGACGAAACAGTCCAAGTGGCAAAAGAAGGTGTCAGCACAAGGAGTTATTCCAGCAGTTGACACAGTCTCTGCCAAGTGGTCATCAAGGAGCACAAACAGTGAACGGCGCGACCCGTTTTTCTTCACCTCGCATTGATGAGTAGACAAACCGCGTGAATGTCTTGAAGGAGCGGTCTTGTTTGCAGACAAACGGCGCGGCCCATGATTTCACATATGGCGTTTAATATATTTTAAACGCCTAAAGTCAAAAGTGGAGCCAACACAGCATTCTCTTTCAAGCGGCTTCCTCTTCCCAATGCTCTCAATGCAGCATGGGTCATTTATTTTCCAGAAAATGCCAAGTCTTTTCCAAAAGGCTATATATTTGTAACTTCTCATTTGAGAAAGAGATATCTCTCAATTTTTGTATGGCGCAACCCTACCAAATTTCACCTTGAATCAATAAAAAACGTTTACCTCTATCTGGTTGAATATATCTCTGAGTGTCCCTGAGTATTAACCTTGTGTCCAGTCATTGTTCCATGATGCTTTCACAGGGTTGATACTAGCACACCTGATATAGACAAAGCGCCATTCTTGCAGGTAGCAAAAGTTTTGTATCCAGAGCGCAGAGATAGGAAAGAGTTATCAGACAATGTATCTTCCTACAACGCCTGTGGTAAGTTCATCCCCTGTGTGTTTTCATTAAGCCTTTCTGTTAAGTTCTCTGCAGTCCGGTCCTTTTATCAGATAAAGTGTATGTATGTGCTCTTATGGTTTGAAGTGTGAGCAAATGAGTAGATCAAACTTTTTTGGTGCATCACCGTCTTAGCTTAGGTTCCACTTCAGCAATTTCCCTCTCTTTTCAACTCCCCCCCATTTTATATATATATATATATATATATATATTAGCAATAGTACTAGAATAAATCAGAGATGCATCAAAGGGAGCTAGCCCTTATCTAGAGATTCTCCCCTCAGTTTTGCCATACCCACAGGCAAGAGAGGAGTCTCCATTGTGTCGCGTGGAAGACAGAAGCTAAGCCTTCTGTCAAGGGTGCAATCCACAGCGTCAACAAAACCCAGTGGGCAACAACAATGAACGGATTAAATGAGTTATTGCCAAACTATATGTGCAATGACAAAGGCTGAAAGATATTTCAAAGTGCAATGATACAAGGACAGATACAAGGAGAACAATGAATGCCAAATTAGAACTGTAAGTTGCAAAGTATTATGCAATAGTTTTGTACAATGATCCCAGATATCGAATGTTCTTGTGAAGTCTAATCATTACTTCTTGATCTATCTTTGTTCGACATTCTATTACAACGAATGGAGTTGTACACTAATATACAATTGTGGAAGATGAAGGATCAGTTGGATCATGTTATATCCGCTCTACCCTAGTGGAAAATACGATGACTCTGCTGATTTAATTTTATCATTAGAGATCATGAACTGCTATTTTAACACTACTGTGATTAGTTAAATGATGATGCTAGCATTTTAAATCTGATTTTACAGCATTTTAGTGATTATGGAAATTATTTGTTGATGTGTTTATTTTTGCATTTTTGATATAAATGCAACAGTTCATTTAATGTACTATTTTATGTTAGTATTTTCAGTTGTTTATGATGATAGCAGATTAATTACACTTTCTCTGAATGAGGTGGATGCAGGATATTCCATCCATTACCTTGCAGCAAAATCCTGAGGGAGGGCATCATAGGGAAGAGGGGGGCAGATCGTCGCAGTTGGGGGTAGAAAGAGTGAATCTAGAACAATCACACACTCATGTAGTTGCTTGAGTGGTATTTGGTTATATGTTGTTTTTTGTCTTGGTGCGTGATAACCGTCTCGTTCTTGAGATAATTGTGTTGTGTGCTCTATTTTGGATGACCTATAAATTACGGTTCTGTTTGCATAATAATATTCTTGTTTCGCTTATGGATGTCATAACCCCATGGTATGTTTTACTTATGGAGTCTTATTCTTGTGTTGCTTGCATGACTATATTCAGTTTTGCTTGTTGTGTGTAACTTCGTGTTACTTGGGCACTTGTTTTGCTTGCCGAGCATATTCCCATAATTGATTCATACATGCTGATTTGTATTCTCATACTTTTGCATTTGCTTGTATGGTCATATTTTTAAGCGATAATATCTTGATGCATAGTAGTTACATTGGTTTATATGGTCATTAGAACCCAAAACCACTACGGTGGTGTGCATTGCATGAGTTTGTGAACATTATGAAATCATTTGTCAAAGATAATTCAAAGTCTGATTAGGAGCATGAGATGAGGTAATATTAACTTGCATATACCTCGAAATTGGGTCAAAAGGCCTAACTCTTTGTGCACCACGAATTAGGGTTTTCCATGATTTTTGAATCAAAACACAAATTTTGGGGATATCTTTAGGTTTTGAATTTTGTTAGCTAAAGTATGGAGAAGGGCATGTTGTATTGGCAGATCCTCGCATGACGTTATGGCTCAGTTCAACTGAAGGATTTGGAAATGACTCCATTTTCAATAAAGGCATGCAAAGGTGGCCTTTGGGGTTTCATTTAGTTAAACTACAGTCAAAATGCAAGGTATGCGGCATGGAATAATGAATATAAAGAAAATGGGGACAAAAAGAAAAGCAGGAAAAGAGATGGAGACGGTTTTGTGGACGTGAAAGAAGAAATCAGGGAGCTAGATGCCATTTTCAAGGAAAACAGTTACCATCTTCCTTATTCATGCAAGCAATGGCTCCTCAATTAAGTATGGACCTTGTGTGGGTTAAATGAGGGTTTGCTTTGTTGTTATCCGTTGATTTGATTTCACAAACCGCGAACCATATACTCAGTTAATAGGACTGGAATCCTTTTATTTTCTGGAAACCCTTGGAGCTTGGTGGATTTGGGACATAGGGGTTAGGATTTCTATTGGGAAAATGGAGATTGATGGGCCGAATTTATTATGCCAAATTTAGTACATGAACTGTTCATTTAAACTGTGTTGAATCCCTTGGAGAAAACAAAGTCTGTGGGGGAAAATAGTGGTCAATTATGTTATCATACTACTTAGCTATTCTGATAGGTTGATTTATTGCAACTCTTATATGGATTTTTCACTATATATGGCCCTAAGAGTGTGACCTTGCTCTCACCCACAGGCCCATAACGATGATTTCCATATAGAAATATTTTATGAGTGGTTTAAGCTGTCATTTAATACAAATATTTTACTAATCTCGCAAAGCAGCATTAAGTTTTCCAGCATAGTAATACGGCCTTAGTAAATTTGAGGAATCAATGGGTTTACTACTATAGACATGTAGGTAGTAAGGATGACTACCTACAGGCCTAGGGTAGGTAAATGCCAACCTATAGATGATTAGCTTGACAGTATGTAGACTTTTTCTGTGTAAAACTTCTATGAAAATCATGGCTGTGTACAATCCTCTTTTGAAGTCTGTAGCATTAATTCTCAACTTAGTTTGGAGCAATATATTTTTAGTAGATGACTAGCTGGACGGTATGTAGACTTTTTCTATGCAAAACTTCTATGAAAATCATGGCTGTGTGCAATCCTCTTTTGAAGCCTGTCGCATTAATCCTCAACCTAGTAAGGAGCAACATATTTTTGGTAGATGGCTGTAGTAGTGTAAAAGGAAGAAATTATGGAGTTATATTCAAACAGAATTTAGAATCATGGCATACTAATATAATAAAGAATGTGTAACGAATTAGTGCGATAAAGGTTGAAGGAGGATCGTTCAATTAATATGGACGAATATTAGCAAGTGAAATTAAAGGCTACAGCCATGCTATTGGGAACATATAGGATATATGTTAAGGATGCAAAAGTGAAGGCAATAACAGAATTTCAATATAGGTTGTCGAATCAATTTGAAGATTGATTTTCCGTGACTGTCTTCTCTTTTAATGTCCTTATATGAGGTAGCCAGCCTAAAGTTTTTAATAACAGTCATTCTCATATTAGGATAAAGTAAGAGGCCTGTAGTTCGCGACATGTTAAATAACATTCATTATGTTTGAATAAATAATATGTTAAGCTTACACCTATGGAAGGTATTACTATTATTTACTTCACCTTTAAAGAGATCTGATGCATGGCTGTGTTTTAGGCAGTTTTGACTATATTGCATCATGGTTGAAGCTTAGTTTTCATTGTATGAGTATCTACTGGTCCGAATATGATTATTAGATGTTTATATGTTTGAAGAACTAAACTTGAGAGTTTAAAATTGTATTTTAGGGTGTATGGTTCTGCATGATGAATTGTAGATGAGTTTTAAGGAATAGTTGACTATCTTACCCAAGTTATGATTCTTGTATATTGTGAAAATGATTCCAAAACAGCATCTTGTTAGTATGTTTCATTGGATTGATCTATGATTTTATTATGAATATTGTGATTTTGGGATTAGTGCAAAATAGTCATCCTTCTTGTTAAAGGACGATAAGGGACAAGCAGGGAGCGATTCTATAAGCCACTCATCATCTGTTAACGATAAGGATGATGTTATTTGTATGATACGACAGAGAGAATTGCTGATGTGGGACTACGACCCAGCTTCTCTTGAACTTTAAAATCTATAAAAATATCTAGGCCAAAGTATTGTTATAGTTGTATACATAGTCTATTCACTGTACTTTTTAGTTTACATGTATGGGTGATGTCATATTAGATAAAGGAGTATCCATGAACTGTATGACTAATGTATATAATAGCAATTGTACTTTCACATTGTTCGTAATTTTTTTATGTCCACATCATCATTATTTGCCCCTTCACAAAGGGAAGCGCCACTCCCAATGAAGAGATGTGAGGGGGACCGTTAGTCTATGGTTGGAGGTAAATCGCCCAAACGATGCTCTCCCTCCTTACAGCTTGTCAAAGCTATCAATAGTTGTTAACTCATGGCTAGTCGAGCTGATTGCTCATGGAAACTACTGAACTTTGGATGTATTAACTTATCGTACTATTCAGTAGTGGCTAAAACCATCATTGTATTATGATGAGGTGAACCAACATTGCTTGAGGACAAACAATCTTTGGGAAGGGTGGATTGTCATGTGCCCTTTTTCGAATAAGCTAAGGAAATAATAAAAATAATATTTTAAGTTGTTCCAATGGCTTTATTAAAATGACAACTTAATATTATTTTGTTATTAAAAGTGCAAGTCCAATAAGTGTTTTTAAAAAGGAGCCTAAAGTGATGTTAGTAATTGATACTAGGCATGGGGTACAAAGTAATATTATTTTAAAAGGTTCCTAAATTACGTTGAATTATATTTAGGGGAAAACGAGAAAATAGAAAATAATATTTTGTTTTCCCAAAAGTGTCTATAAAAGAAAGGCATTGGGCTCATTTGGAACGTATTCTATTTTGCCATTCATCTTTTCAACTTGTAAAGTTTTGAGCAGTTTGCTTCAGCTTTTAGAATCAGAGGACAAAAACCATCCGGTGGTTTCAGACGAGAGGACAAAAACCCTCCAATCTTCTGTGGTGGTTCTATTTAGGGATTGCGATTGCACATCAACCATCAAATTTATACATTTTCAACACAACCAAGAAAGCATTGGATATTTCTGGATTAGCTATATCAACTAGGACATCATCTACAACAATTAGGACATTATTTGATGCAGTTAAGACATCATCTCAAGAGCTGATGTCACCATCCCTATGGCTGACATCACACTTTGGAAAAATCATGCAATATTTATTAGTCGCAAATTAGCAATTCATGAAGTCAAATCCACCAAAAGTTCTATCAAATAAAATAAATAATTAATTAAGAAATTATTGTTTATTTTTTCATTCTACTTACCCTTGAAAACCTTGTCACAACTCATAAATCCAACGTCATACTTCAGCTATTCAATAATAAATTCCAGCAATTTAAATTGAGCAATTGGACATCAAATTGCCCTCAAATCACTCTCCAAGACCTCTCAAAGCAAGTCACCCCACTGCTAAGGCAAGCACCAAATAAACCTTTGCAAGGTGGCATTAAAAGACACCATTTTGTTGACAAATCAGTGCCAAACATGCGGTACCAATTAGTGGGCATACATCTCAATCATTCTTCAAGCATGAAGATTCACAATATTAAATTCAACATATCTTCAAAATGAGGTCTCCACCTTGTATTTGTACCCTCTAAAAGAAGGCAAACCACCTTGGAGGGGTAAAATACCTCATGACTCTCCTTGCCAACTTTTTAAGATATCTTTTCTTTTCTTCGCTCAACTCCTGAGCCGACATTCCTCTTTTTTCAAATATAATATTAAATTGATTGCCCAAATAACAAATAGTAATTAAAATTACTTTTAGGCAATAATCTAATAATTATTTATCTTTTAAATATCAGAGTGATAAAAACCACTTTTTTAAAAATATTATATTAATCAACTAGAATTGTCTTATATAGATAAATGATAAAAATCACTATTCGAAGAATCATAATTAATTAATAAAATAAAACTTCAAAAGTAATCCCTAAGTCTATGGGGAAAGTAGACTAAAGGTCTTCAGTACCTGCTCATAAGTGATCAGAAAATGAAGACATTACAATATAGGGGTTGTTATTGGACATCAACCATCAAATTTATGCATTTTTAACACAACCAAGAAAGCATTAGATATTTTTGGATCAACGATATCAGCTAGGGCATCATCTACAACAGTTAGGACATCATTTGATGTGGCTAGGACATCATCTCAAGAGATGTCACCATCCTTATGACTAACATCACACTTTGGAAGGGTAACGCTATCATTTGGGTTGTTTTTAGGCTAGTATTAATGTTGACACGCTCTGTTGTAATTTTTTGAATTTTTTAGTTGGGAAATAAATAAAAAATCTAATTTTTTTAATCTAAAATTCCACAGATTATTGTTTACAATATTTATTTGTGGCTGAAATTATTTATTAAAACTCAAAAATTTGCAAGCGTTTTATAAATAAAATTCAGCGATTCAATTTTCAGCTATAAGGGTTTTAAATAAAAATTGAGTTTTATTTTCTATTGTAAGGGATTACAGTAAATCCAGAATTATTTAAAATATCCATTTAGGAATATTTCAGTGGTATCAAAGCTAATTTTCTGCCAGCTTGTGGAAAAAATATATTTTGCAGTTACTATCTGATGCATAGCCTGTGAATTCATAGAGTTAATGAGTAAAGATGATTTGAGAATAAAGCTCTATAGATCAAGGAAGAAATTGGAGCAGCTGCCTCATTCAAAAAATGTTCTACTCAGCGTTTTGAAGGAAGCGAAAATTTGTCTATCCGTGGTAGAACAGTCAGATTTTGAGATTATACAATGGATAGTAAATCCAACAATATTTCATTTGGCTAAGCCCAAGAATTTGAGACACCTATATCTAAATGTGAGACTTATAGTGATCACTTGTATTAGTGAAATTACAAGAATGATAACTCCTAAAAAGCCATGCAACAATGAAACCATGAGGGAGATTTTTCACTAATTGTGGAAAGTTTTCAAGGTCTAGATGACATCAAAAGTCCATTTGCTAGGAGGGTCAGAATTCTAGAAACTGTGGCAAAAATCAAGTCATAGGTTGTGGTGTTGGATCTTGAATGTGACGATCTTATTATTGAAATGTTTCAACATTTTCTTACAGTTCTCAGTAAAAATCATATAGAAAATGTAGTAGCCTCAATGCAAACAATTATGACTCTGGTTTTGAATGAGAGTGATGATATTTCCCAACATTTATTATATGTATTATTCACTAGTTTTGAATAAGAGCCTTCATTTGTTGCCCATACACTAGCTAAAAATGTTGTTGATCGGTGTGCAGGGAAGTTGAAGCCATATTTTATAGTTGACGGACTTACTTCTAGTGATCAACAGGAAAAGAATTCTCCCATTCTGATAAGCAAAGAGGAAGAACCAAAAAAGGTGTTAGATGCAGCAAAAATTGAAGAGAATTCAGCATCAAAGTTAGCTAAATTAAAATAGTTCAGTCAAGGGCAAACGAAAATTGAAGAACTGCAATTGTTAGTAACAGAAGAACCACAAATTGCTACAGTGGTTTTCAATGAGATGAAATGTGAGTCACTACCCTATATGATCAAAATTCAGGTTAGTCATGTTGATAAGCATGCAATGAAGGAGAATGTTGATCCTAACTCAAAAATTATAAGTCGCAAGGATGAAGATGTTGAGAATATCTCAATAAATTCTAATTCGGCAAAGGAAGGTGAACACTTTGATTGTAGCCTAAGGTATGAAAATATTTCAGATTAGTTACTTCCTATTATGTATTGCAAGATTCTTGTCATCGTGGAAAGCAATCTTAAAAGGGTGATAGGGTGAAGGATACAAATTGCAGTAAAGGGCACATAGATCCTTTTGCTCAAATCCAAAATGGGTTATGCGTAGAAGTACGAGATTGGGATCCATGTGATTTCTCAAGGTCTATCAAGGGTAGAGTTACTAATTTCAATACCATTATAGTTGATAAGTTCACCATCCCTTGCACCATAAAGGCACAACTTTTCAACACTTGGAGTAGACACAACATATGCAATGATTCCTATGTCATGGGTCTAGGAGGAATCAGTAAAATACAAGGTTTGCAATGGTTGCATCCTCTTGAAGAACTCACTATGGAGCTGAAATTCAAGGATGAAGAGAGAAGTAATACTTCAAGGTATAGTAAATGGAGTCCTAGGTATGGCTACAACAAAAAGAAGGGAGATATATTTTCAAAGAAACCAAATGGCTCGAGCTACTCAATGTATAGAGACAACCAAAGGTGTATCCTTCGGTAAGATACTTCATGATAATGTTTGGTCTGTTTTGGATATATTCAATATTACACTCTTAAGGTGGCCACCAAATGAGATATCTGCAAAATGTGGCTTTCTTGTTGGAAGTCACCAACTTTACATGGTTGGGATAAGTGTTGGCTACAAGAAAAATGAACCAAGGGCCAACATGAATGCAATTTCCAACCTTAGATCTGTTGTTCTCAATAGTTCCAGCCTCAATGCTACTGCCATAATCATGATCAGCGCCTACATTACTTCAATTACATGTATACACTTGGGTTTGCCAGGACTCCCAATCATGAAAAGCAAAGGGTTACTGTCTATGATTTCTGACAAAGTATTTTCAGCTCCTACATTGTTCACACATTTGATTTTTACAAAGAGATATCAATTTAGTTGTTGTTATATCATTGCCAAGGTGCTGGAACAGCTGTTATCAGTCATGCACAGCTGCAAGTTTGGACATTTTAAAGGGGTTTTATCAATGGATGATGTGGATAATAGGTTTCAACTGAATGGAACGAACAATTCAAACACCATAGTTCCGATTTGGCTGAAATTCCAGGGGAATTGTGGCTGTTGTAACTTGTTTCCAGCCTATACACAATTCGATTTGCACCAAATTGTGGGAGGTACAGGTGGGCATAGTATTGAAGGATCCATTGGAACTCAAGGTTTTGGTATTTCAAACTTGGTAAATGTAGACTCTCAAATAGTTTCAAAATTTGCATTGAGAAGGTTAAAGGTAGAAATTGCATTGCACGGAAGTTTGGTAACTTGCATGCTATAGCAGGGTACGCATATGTACCTTGCAGTGAAAGCTCATCCATCCAGTTGTTCATTGCACACAATTGGTGTGCCTGGAATTGGAAGAGAAGTCGTACTCCAATGGATCACTAACATAGTTTATGCATCAATCTCAGCAAATAGAATAGAGGGTATGACAAATGGTAGTACTCTCTCTAGATCCCACTTGATTCATGATTCAACTATTATATATTCATTTAATAAGACTGTTGGAGAAGCATCACCTAGTACAGGGCTTCCAATTCCTAATTATATTAGAGTAGCGCAATAGAAGCCAACTATATCATAAGGAGTAATGGAAGAAACAAAAGGATTGGTTTGAGATCCTGGCATTTGGAGTCATGAGGTGAACCAACATTGCTTGAGGACAAGGAGTCTTTGGGAAGGGTGGATTGTCATGTCCCATTTTTCGAATAAACTAACGAAATAATAAAAATAATATTTTAAGTTGCTCCAATGACTTACTTTATTAAAAGGACAGCTTAATATTATTTTGTTATTAAAAGTTCAAGTCCAATAAAATGTTTTTAAAAGAAGGCCTAAAGTGATGTTATTAAGTGATACTAGGCATGGGGTACAAAGTAATATTATTTTAAAGGGTTCCTAAGTCATCTTGATTTATATTTTGGGAAAAAGGAGAAAATATAAAATATTATTTTATTTTCCCAAAACCATCTATAAAGAAGGGCATTGGCTCATTTGAAAGGTTTTTTTTTTGCCATTAATCTTTTCAACTTGTGAAGTTTTGAACAATTTGCTTCAATTTTTACCGTCAGAGGACGAAATCCCTCCCATGGATTCAGACTAAAGGACAAAACCCTTCAGTCTTCTATGGTGGTTACATTCAGGGGCTGCAATTGGGCATCAACCATCGAATTTTTGTATTTTCAGCACAATCAAGGAAGTATTGGATATCTCTGGGTCAGCCATATCAGCTAAGGCATTATCTACAACAGCTAAGACATCATTTGATGCAGTTGGAACATCATCCCAAAGTTTGACGTCACAATCCCTAGGGCTGACGTCACACTTTGGAAGGGTGACACTATCATTTGGGTTACTTTTAGGACAGTATTAATGCCAAAATGGTCTGTTGTACTTTTTTGAATTTTTCAATTGGAAAAATAAATAAAAATTGATCTTTCCTTATCTAAAATTTCATAAAGATTATTGTTTACAATGTTTATTCATGGCTGTAATTATTTATTAAAATTTAAAAATTTGTAAGTGTTTTATCAGTGAAATGCAGCGATTTGATTTTCAGTTGTAAGGGTTTTAAAATAAAAATTGAGAATTCTATTTTCTATTGTAAGGGTTTCTTGTAAGGGATTCCAATTATTATGGAATTTTTTAAAATATCCGTTCAATGACATTCCAGCTATGATTGTAATATTTATATGGCAATGTACTATATTGTATTTCTTAGCTGATGTTGATTCTGTAGTGTTGTACTCGGGTTTTTGTAATGCTGAACTATAAAGTTGTGTTTATTTAATTGCTCTCATTTGTACCAAATTGTTTAAGTCCCAAAAGGATTGATTTATGTTAGCACATGGTTCAGCAGAATCTAATTATATTATCTTTATCAGTTTAGATTACATGGGTTGAAGATTAAATATTAATTTAAACAAAGTTGAACTAATTGAACGTGGAATACTATTGACTATAATATATAAAATATATATGTAAATTTCAGGTCAAACTAAGTCAAGTGTAACATGTGGTATCAAAGCATAGGTTTAAATGCTCAGACCTAATGAGTCAACTAACACTGACCTACCTTCTATTTTCTAGGAGAAAATGGTGAGTGCAAGAACAAATGATGAGGGAAATACTTCAAATCCGGATCAGCAAGAAAACCAAAACCCATTAGCAATAGAGCAAGCTACTAAGCTCGATCAAATCCTTGCAGTCCTAAATGCAGAATAGCAGGGTGGAACAAGAGGTACATGGGCATGATGAAGAAAAAGAGCAAGTGGAACAGCAGAATAAACAAGAAGAGAACCAAGAGCAAGAGCATGTTGAAGAGCATCAAGCTCCCAGAGCGCAAGTGGCTACATAACTTGCATGTGATATGAAAAGGGTGAATCCACCAAAATTCGATGGAACAGTGCTAAGAGATGGGGTTGAAGGTTGGCTCACTGAAATAGAAAAATATTTCAAAATTTGAAACTACTTTGAAGTAATCAAAGTAGTATGGGGAGCATACCAACTGGTTGGTGAAGCAACAACTTGGTGAGGCAACAAGAAAATGGAAATAGGCCTTGACTCCACCACCACATGAAAGCAATTTGTAACATTGTCCAGGGCACAGTGGCTGCCACAGCTCTATTTTGATCAAAAGGGTGAACCCACCGAAATTCGATGGAACAGTGCTAGGAGATGGGGTTGAAGGCTGGCTCACTGAAATAGAAAAGTATTTCGAAATTTGAAACTACTTTGAAGTAACTCAAGTAGTATGGGAAGCATACCAACTGGTTGGTGAAGCAACAACTTGGTGAGGCAACAAGAAAATGGAAATAGGCCTTGACTCCACCACCACCACATGGAAGCAATTTGTAACATTGTTCAGGGCACAGTGGCTGCCACAACTCTAATTTGATCAAAAACTAACAAATTTTTAGAATCTAAAGCAAGAGTTGTCAATAATAAAATATTGAGAACAATTCACAAAACTCTCAAATATGTTCCCTAATATCATAAAGATGAACATTCTCGGATCCAAAAGTTCATCATGGGTTTGAGGCCACAGATAGGATGCAAAGTGGATGTGCATGGACCTAGCTCCATGGATCAAGTCTTTGAGAAAGTCGACAAGCAAGAACAGAAGCTCAAATCTCTTGCTGAGGTAAGAGATAAGTATCGAAAGAAGTTTGGAGGTCTGAAGCTTTCGTTCAAAAAGAAGAATTGGAAGCACAGTGGGGATTTCAATAACAAAAAACTCATGTTTAACAATGCTTCATGGGCAAGGAAACCAATAAACGTCTTTGGGGATGAAAATAAAGAAGGAAATCTGCCTAAGCGGAAGGGGCCACTATGGGAATGTTTTACTTGCGGGGGTGATCACTATGCAAAAGATTGCCCACAATGGAAAACTAGTAGCAAATTTAAGAATCCTTCCTCTTTATCTTCTCAGCAGGGAACTTTCCAACAGCGGATCCATGCAACAGTTGACAATCATCACGCTGAGTTTTGCATCCTAGCCATAGACGTGTCAAGTACTTTGTTTCAGCATTTTGTTTTTATTTTGATAGATAATGGAGCTATTCAATGTTTTATTTGTCCTCAACTACTTAATAAACTTCCTCGAAAAGTTGGACATATGGCAAATGCATTGACTCTGCAATATGGGAACCAATCTAGGGTCAAGGTCGATAAGTGTCTGTTAGAAGTAGAGGTGGAACTATTCGATTTCACTAGTATAGTAGAATTGTTTGCAACACTAATAGGATCATATGATGTGATCTTAGAAGTGAATTGGCTTTGGAAGTAGAAGGCAAAGGTAGACTGCTTTGAAAATCAAGTGGAGTGCTTAGATGATGTGAGATATCAAACTCAAATCCATGGAGAGAAAAAGGAGCTTAAGTTGAGACAAATCTTAGCCATCCAATTAAGAAAGGTTTAGTGGAAGGGTTGTCAAGTTTTTGTGGTTAAGATAAATGAAGTAGGAGAATCTAAGGAACCTACTATTGAGAATTATCTCTTTTTGCATGAATTTCAACATATGTTTCCAAAAAATCTACCTAGATTGCCTCCCAAATGGGAATTTGACTTCACGATTGATATCATTCCGGAATTTGAACCTCAATCCAAGGCACCCTACAAAATGACAACAATAGAGTTGGTGGAGTTGAAAACCCAACTCTTGGAAAATGTTATCTAAAGGATTGATCCGACCTAATCTATCACCATGGGGAGCACCTATGGTGCTTGTTAAGAAGAAGGATTGGACCCTTCATTTGTGCATAGATTATAGACTGTTGAACAAGGCAACTATCAAGAACAAGTATCTTTTACCCCATATTGATGATATTTTTGATCAAATGCGAGGAACAACAATCTTTTCAAAAATTGACCTTAGAGTAGAGTACCATTAGTTGAGTATCAAGGAGGAGATATTCCTAAAACTGTTTTTAGGATGAGATATGGACACTATGAATCCATAGTTCTACCTTTTGGGATAATGAATGCACCTACATCATTCATGAATATTATGAATAGTGTGTTCGGAAATTAATTAGATCAGTTTGTGCTCATCTTCTTAGACAATATTTTGATATATTCCAAGGATGACGAAGAACATTTACAACACTTGTAGCAAGTGTTGCAATGCCTGCAGAAACATAAGCTCTATGAAAAATTGTCAGTGTGTTTTCTTTCAAAAGAAGGTACAATATTTAGGACATATCATTTCAGCCGAAGGTATATCTATGGATCCAGCAAATATGAAAGCCATATTGAAATAGCCGGCACCCAAAAATATTTATAAGGTGCGTAGTTTTATAGGTTTAGCAAGGTATTATAAAAAGTTTGTACCCAGTTTTTCCAAGATAACTAACCCCATCACCTCTTTGCAATGAAAAGAACAACGGTTCTTGTGGAGTGACAAGTGTGAAGAAGCTTTTTCAAATCCTAAGAAAGAGGCCTATGTCTACATTAGTGTTATGCATTCCAGATTCAAATGGTCATTTTGTTGAGGTAACAGATGCTTTTGGGGATGGTCTTGGGGGAGTATTGTTGCAATAAGGCTTAATAGTAGTTTATGAATTAAGGAAACTGAAGCCTTATGAAGCCAATTATGTTCCATATGATTTGAAATTGGCTACCATAGTGCATACCTTATAGGTTTGGAGGCATTCTCTGTTAAAAGAACCCTTTGAACTCAAGATTGACAACCTAAAACTCAAGTATATATTCACACAACCGAATTTGAATGCTCAGCAAAGACGATGGCTCAAGTTTTTGTGAGACTGTGACTTTGATATCAACCACATAAAAGGCAAGAACAAAATTGCTAACGCTATTCACGCGACCGAATTTGAATGCTCGACAAAGGTGATAGCTCGAGTTTTTGTTAGACTATGAATTTGATATCAACTATATAAAGGGCTAAGAGAACAGAGTTTCAAATGCTTTTAGCCGTAGAAGGTACATAGTAACTATGGATACTATTAGAACTACCTTTCGAGATCAAGTTCTGAAATTCTCTTCGGGAGATGAATTCTATGAGCAGGTTAGGAAAGCCCTAGTAGAAAACCCTCAAAATCCTAGATATGAAGGGTACCAATTTGAGAAAGGACTCACTCAGGTTAAAACGGAGAATGTATGTACTAGACAGAGAGAATTTGAGAGGCGCAATGCTTAAGGAACTGTATAACACTATATTCTAGTCATCCTGGAGTGACCAAGTCAATGGCAGAATTGAGACCATTATACTTCTAGAAAGAAATCAAGAAAGATGCATCTGATTTTGTGTCAAGGTGTTTAAAAAATCAAAGGGTAGAAGCAAAGGATGTTCATCTTGCAAGGTTGTACCCTGACATTCCAAACTGGGAGTCACAAGTCATTAGCATGGAATTTGTCCAAAGACTACCCATATCAAGAAAGAAACATGAATGATTTTGGTGGTAGTTGACAAATTAACTAAGGTGTCACATGTTATACCCAGACAATTTGATAGATAATGCACCGATTTTAGCAAAAATATTTGTACAAGAAATTTACAAGTTGCATGGATTTCTAAAGAAAAATATTTTTGATAGAGATATGCGTATGACCTCGATTTTGGCAAACTCTTAATGTAGCCTTGGAAACACAATTCAATTTTAATAAGCCTATCATCCCAAAACATATGGACAAACAGATTGCGTAAATCAGGTTTTCGAAGGTCTTTTGAGGATGTATTGCATGGATCAACAATACAAGTGGGAAGAATACCTTCCACTAATTGAGTTGGTATATAATAATTCTTTCCATTAATCTCTAAAAATGGCATCTTTTGAGGCTTTATATGATGAAAAATATAGAACACCTATCAGTTGGGACAAATTAGAGGATAGAGTAGTTTTTAAACCTGAAATGCTTGTTGAAATGGAAGACCGTGTGAGGCTGATTTAAAAAAAGATTAGCTAAAACCAATGATAGGCAAAAAAACTATGCTGATTTAAAAAGAACAAGAAGACAGTTTTCAGTTGAAGATAAAAAAATTTTACGTGTTAAACCACAAAAGAGCTCAATCAAATTTAGAAAATCAGCCAAACTAACACCTAAATATGTAGGAGCTTTAGAGGTTCTGCAAGTGATTTAGCCATGTTGCATACAAACTAGCTTTGCCACTAGCACTCACTCAAATTCAAAATGTTTTTCATGTCTTATTTGAAAAACTGTGGTTGATCCCTCTCATATCCTTGATTGGAATCATTTACAAGTACTGGATCTAGGAGTAATAACAATAGAGCCCCTTCGAATACTTTATATACATAAGCTTAGCTTCAGTAATAGATAAGTGGTTCAATGCAAGGTCTAGTGAAACCAATATTCTGATAATAGTGCCAATTGGAAGAATTATGAAAAATTTCATACGTTGTTTCTGCATCTATTTGATTGATAGACTATGCTGAACTTATAACAATTATTGTATTTTTTTTAATAATGTCATCAAGATAAGGACTTTTTCAAGAGCAGAAGGATGTTACATCCACTCTACCCTAGTGGAAAATATTGACCATGCATATTTAATTTTACCATTAGAGAACATGGACTGTTATTTTAACACTACTATAATTAGTTAGTTGGTGATGTTAGTATTTTAAATCGGAGTTTACAACATTTCAATGATTATGGACATATGTTGATGTGTGTATTTCTGCATTTTTTACATAAATGTAACAGTTCATTTATATATTATATTATGTAAGTATTTTCAGTTGTTTATGATAATTGCAAACTAACTACCATATTTCTCTGAGTGAGGTGAATGCAAAATATTCTATCCATTACCTTGGAGTGAAATCCTAAGGGAAGGCATCATAGGGGAGAGGGCAGCAAATTTTGGCAGCTGGGGGCAAAAAGAGCAAATCTAGAACAGTCACACATTCACGTAGTTGCTTGAGTGGCATTTTCTTATATGTTATTTTTTGTCTTGTTGTGTGATAATTGTCTAGTTCTTGAGATAATTGTGGTGTGTGCTTCTATTTTGGATAACCAATAAATTACGGTTTTGTTTACATAATCATATTTTTTTTCACTTACAAATGCTATAACCCCATGTTGCTTGCATACCAATTTTACTTGCAGAGTCTTATTCTTGTGCTACTTGGATGATTATTTTTAGTTTTGCTTGTTGAGTGTAAAATCATGTTACTTGGACACTTGTCTTGCATGCCGAATGTATTCCCGCGATTGATTAATACTTGCTAAGTTGCATTCTCATAATCTTGCATTTGTTTGTTGTTGGAATATTGTCATTGATATCAAACGAAAAAGTAACGAAATTGTTAGAAAGTAACGAAAATGTCAGAAAGTAACAGAATTGTCTAAGAGAATTTTTCCGTACAAAAAATGATATTTTCGAAAATCAATACCAAAGGATGGAAGGACTAATTGCCTTAGTTTGGGCGCCCAAGTATGAAAGGGACCAGCAATAGTAAACAAAGACTAACAATAAAAAATGTATTTAATTGATTGTAGCATTAATTAAGGAAGGACAATCAACTTGGAGGAGTTTTGTTGAGCGCTAAAGGAAGGTTTTTATGTTTTTGTTTATGTCTTAATCGCCCCACCAAACACATGGAATAATTATTATCAAATAAGAGCCAACCCACTTGATATATGGCAGCCTTGAGAAAATCGTCCCACTTGGGTTAATTAAATAAAATTAAATTAAACACGCACTTTTTGATAAAAGGGTGTCTTTTGATTGGCACGCCTCCATTGGAAAAAGCTTTTGAGGGCTATATAAGATGAAAGGACATTGGAGAAAAATAATGAAAAACAATTCTTTCAATCATTCAAGCATAAGCAGTTTTTCGAGAAGAAAGAGGAAGTCGAATTTGCCATTATCCGTTGATAAAGAAACAGCAAAAAAGTTGAAAGATTGTTTCGGTAAGAGGTCGGTGCCTCAACGAAAGAGATTGGTATCTCTTGCTAAGTTGGTGCTTAGCAATAAGAGATTGGTGTCTAGTAGGTTGGTGCCAACAAATTTTGTAAAAAGATTATTATTATACAGATGGATTTTGACGGTAGTTCCAAGCAGCTATTCATTTGTGGTTTTTCCTTGAAAGGGTTTCCACGTAAATCTGGTGTCAATCTATGTCATTTTTATGTGAATGCTTTAATTATGGATATTAAGTTTCATTAAGTAAAAGATAAGATTATATTGCTTCATCACCCCTCTCAATATAAGCGTGTGCTTAACAATTGGTATCAAAGCAGTTCCTTCAAAAACAACCTAACCGCTAGAAGGTAGATCTTGGGAGCACACATGGCCGGACAAGAAGGTTTGTCCACAAACAAGGCTTCGTTGTTTGACAAAACAAATTATGTTTTTTGGAGTATAAGAATGAGAACCTATTTAATGGCTTTAGGATTTGATATTTGGAAAGCAGTAGTAAATGGTTATACTGCTCCATCATCTCCACCAATAGAACAAGTTGGAAAGAAAGCCAGTGAGAACAATACAAAAGCTATGATGCAATCTTGTGTGGTCTATCAGAATCGGAGTTTGTCAATGTGATGCATTGTAAATTGCAAAAAATAGATGGAACAAACTACAAAACATCTATGAAGGTGATAATAAGGTGAAGAAGGCCACGCTTCAAACACATAGAAGACAGTTCAAAAGTTTGAAAATGAAGGATGAAGAAAACATTGCAGCGTATCTGCTTCGCATGGACAAAATTGTCAACACTATCAGAGGTCTTGCAGAAAAGATTGAAGATACAATGATATGCAAAAAGTATTAAGGTCTCTCCCCTTAAGATTTGATGCCAAAGTCTTCGTCGTCAAAGAAATGAGAGATCTAGATACGCTAACAATGGATGAATTGCATGGTATCCTCGTTGCATATGAAATGAGGAGCAAAAAGGAGAAATCATCTAAGAAGCAAGCAACTTTCAAAGCTTCTAAGAGAAATATAAAGAGCCTGAATCAAGTGATAGCATTAGCGATGAAGATGAGAAGGAGGCCCTATTTGTCAGAAAGCTTAAAAAGGGATCCGGCAAATACAAAGATAAACTACCTTTCAAGTGTTCAATTGTGGTAAAATAGGGCACTTTGCTGCTAAATGTCCACATAAGGATGATAGCGATGATGAAAAAAATCATAATGAGGAAAGAAAGAAAAAAAAAGCAAATCTAAATACAAGAAAAGCTTCAAACAAAACGAAAATAAGAAAAAGTTTGGTAAGCACAACAAAAGTCTCTATTCTAAAAAGGATAGCAACTCAAATAAGGAGAGTGATGAGAGCATTTCAGGCAATGACAAATAAGAAACTTTGTTCATGGCTATAGAAATAACAAATGATACCTATACAAGTGAAGACACCTTGAAAGAGGAGGAAGATGTCGAGGATGAAGGAGAAGTAAAACTTGAAGAACTCATCTGTGTTCTAGGTGAGATAAAAGTTCTTAAGAAAAAGAATCTGAAACAAAGACTACAGGTTCAAAAATACGAAAAAAAATTCGTGACCTAAAAACAAAAATGTCTCATAGCCTTGAAGAGTCAAAAAAGGTCATCATTAGCCTAAAGACTGAATAGAATAAGCCAAGAAGACAGAGGAGGAAGTAAGAGTCCAACTTAAGACAAAAGAAGACCACATTGCCCAGCTAGAATCAGAAGTTGATTTCTTAAAAAAGGAATTAAGAAGACGTGCTAAATTGAAAAGCAATTTAAAGTTTGAAAAAAGCACCAAAGTACTGGATGAGATTCTCAATTGCCAAAAGTCATCATGCATCAAGACTGGTGTTGGTTATAAAGAGAACCAGAAGAGCACTAAAGAAGGGCAGACTACAGAACCACCTAAGAGGATGAATACAAAGAAGCCCAAGAGCTACGCAGATGCACTCAAGAGATCCGTAAAAGGTGAAAGCGATAAGGAGCATGTTAAGAAAGGGCATGTTACTCATCCCAACGACAAACAAGGTAAGAACGTACCCGTACAAAATTTCAAAAGAATCCCTCCAAGACAATATAATGCGATCAGGTACACAAATTCCTTCTATGGTCATTGTTATTCATACAATCATTTTGGGCATAGAGCAATGTAGTGTAGGACAAATGCAAGATATAGGTATGCATGGAACAATGGCAAAAGTACTTATGGAGTTCCAAGTAGAAACTATAACTCATTTGCACCATTATCGAATTACAAAGAAAGTGACATTGTATGCTATAATTGTAATAACTTTGGTCATATAGCACGATTCTATAGAAGTTTTAATGTAGAACCTCTTAGACAAAACAAGAAAGCGATTGCTCCGGTCGTAAAGAAAAGAGAACCTACAAAAAACTGGAAGCAGAAGCAAGAGAAAGAAAATCAAAACAAGGAGGAATCCATGCTTGCGCAAGCAGCGTTTCATGCACAAGATGAAGGACAACAGTGGTATATTGACAGTGGATGCTCAAGTCACATGACTGGTGATAAAAGAAAATTTCTCAGCTTGAAGGAAATAAGTGGAGGCATAGTGAAATCTGGAGATAATGCCACGGCATGGATCACTAGAAAAGGTCGTCGGCAATTTGAGTATCATGGTGTATAAGGAGATTGTCTATAAGATTGTCATTGATGTCAAATAGGCAAACATTAATGACAAAGGCATAATGATTTGGGTTTGTCAAGTTCATGTACTTCATTCGCTTTTACTTATAAAGTTCATAAGTAAAGCCATGTCGAAAACCCGACTGGGTCAGGAGAATGTTGATCGGGTTTGTGTACTTTAATTGCTTCGACTCATTTTCACAAGTAAAGCAATCTCGAGAACCTAAATGGGTTTGGGTGAGTAAATCGAGTTTCCAGAATAACTTTACTTCGTTCAATTTCATAAGCTAAGCAGTCTCAAGAACCCGAATGGGTCTAGCAGAGTTAATCGGGTTTCCGGAATGACTTAATTGCTCTCATCTTTATAAGTCAAGCAATGTGAAGAACCTAAATGGGTCAAGGAAGAGTTAATCGAGGTTATGGAACAACTTTACTTCGTTCAACTTTATAAGTTGAGCAATGTTGAGAACCCGAATTGGTCTAGTGGAGTTGATCGGGTTTATCAAATGGCTTTACTTCTTTCAATCTAATGAGCAACGCAATGAGAAGAATCCGAAGGGCAAGTGGACCAAACAAAGTTTCCGAAAGGACACTTTGAGAATTTCCGAAGGGTACTTTGCAAGAAGTCCGAAGGGCAAATGGACCAAACAAAGTTTCCAAAATGACACTTTGAGAAATTTCGAAGGGTAAATGGACCGTTGCAAAAGTTTTGAAGGGATCTTTTCAAAAAGTCCGAAGGGTAAGTGGACCGCTACAAAAGTTTCGAAGGGGTTTTTTCAAAAAAGTTTGAAGGGCAAGTGGACCATTGCAGAAAGCCTGAAGGGATCTTTTCAAAAGACCGAAGGGTATGTGGACACTTACAGAAAAGCCGAAGGGTATGTGGACCCTTAAAGAAAATCCAAATGGCACTTAGACATTCCTTCGGGGAAATTGTCTCGAAAAGCCCTTGACAAAAAGCCCGCAACAAATTGTTCGAAGAGAAAGGTCACTTGTAACTTTGCCAAAGATAAAGTGTGGAAGTTTTATAGGGAATTCTCAAAGGGTCAAGGCATGTTAAAGATCGAGCAAGTCTACAAGGATCAATGGTGCAAAAGCATTACAAGAACGCCGAAGAAAATGAGATCACGTCAACATGCCGGAGTTACCGATACAATAGAAAGGGTAAAGGTCGAAGCATATTGAATATAATCGAAAGGAGCAGAAGCGAACCAATCATGTAGAAGATATCAAGATGCGAGAAAGAGCTCAACGATTAATAAAAGAAAGATCGACGGTTCTATTGAAATAGGGCATACATCTGACGGTTCAAGATAGACAATGATTGGCGCCAAAGACAAGATGAATAAACTTCGTTTAAAGACATGACCAAATAAACGGTGAGCTCGTAAAGTCTACACAGAGCCCAAGATTGATCGATCCAACCGATCAATCATCGATTAAGGAAGTGCATTTATGAAATAAATCCAGCAATTGCCAAACATGGTAAAGAGACCAGATTATTACGACGTGATGCATGAACCGAGACATGAAATGGGTTTATGTCGAATTCGCATTGAATGAAGAACCAAAAAAGGGGAGTTGAAGTGCGAAAAGGAAACGACGCAGTTATGACCAGAATCCAACAGTTGTTAAATATAAAAAAGAGATCTGAGCATTGAAGTGTGATGTATGAATCGAGACACGAGAATTTGCATGTCAAAGTTGCATTGAATGAAAACAGATAGTTAGAATCAATTAAGAGGCGTTGAAGTGTGAACACGTTGTATAGATGAAACCCTAAAACTCAATGTATATACATGACATCTTATTCATTGTAGAGTAGTTGTTGTTGCAATTGAGAGAGTGATGTAGAGCAACTCGAAGAGTGTCACTTTGAAATGTATGCAGACACAGAGTGAAAGACAGAGCAACAGAGAGTGACGCAGAGAGGAAGAAAGAGCACACAGAGAATGTGCAGAGATTGAGCAGAGAATGAGCAGTTACAGACTAGACTTGTAACAAAGAAATTGATCTGAATTCATTTGTAAATCCATCTTGTATTCTAAAGTTGTAGCTTCATAGTTTTGATTGGTTGGTGCCATCAAAAAACGAAGTTGGAGCTTAGTTAGGGGATTGGTGTCTCCTTAGGGAGTGGGTGCTTCCATAGAGTGGATGCTCTTGAATGTAACCAGTGAAATTAGCCAGTAAGGCATTTAACAATGAGGCTGGATTAGAACAGTAGATTATAACAACCATTTTCACCGTGGTTTTTTTCCTTTGGATTTTCCAAGTAAAAATCCTGAGTAATGTGTTTTTGTGTGTATATGTAATCTCTGCATTTTTTCTTTGACTTGCATATGAATTTGTATTTCCTGTAAAAGGTTTAAAAAAACAAGTTTTTCGCTGATCTATTGATTCACCCCCCCTCTCAATAGATAGTTGTATTCAACAAAGGTGCCCTAAGCCTTGATAATAGAAAAATTAAAACAGAAAATGTATTGTATGTTGAAGGTTTGAAGTATAACCTTCTAAGCGTCAGCCAAATGTGTGACCAAGGACACACACTCACATTTTCTACTCAAGTTTGTGACATCAAGAAAACAGACACAGAAAAGTTGGTTTCAGATGCAAATAGAACAACTAACAACCTATACGTACTCAATGAAGTTAAGGGAGAGAAATGTTACATGAGTCAGATTGATTAAAGTTGGTTATGGCATAGAAGGATGGGCCACATGAACTTCGATAATCTAGTGAAAATCAACATTAGAAAAGCTGTAAGAGATATGCCAAAGATAACAAAACCGTCAAACATCTTTTGCAAGCAGTGTCAACATGGAAAACAGACAAGAGCAAGATTCAGATCAACAGAGTGCTCAACCACCCAGCGATTGGAACTGATTCATACAGATCTCTGTGGACCCACAAGAATGCAAAGTATCCAAAGTGAGCTATTTCGTGTTGCTCATTGATGATTATTCCTGAATGGCATGGGTTGTTTTTCTGAAAGAAAAAATTGAGGCATTTGAGAAGTTTAAAGTTTTTAAAGCTTTGGTTGAAAACGAAACGAATCTAAAAATCAAGTGCTTAAGACCAGATTGAGGAGGTGAGTTGCTCTCAAACGAATACACTGACTATTGTGAGCAGCATGGAATAAAAAGCCAGTTCTCAACTGCAAAGACTCCATAGCAAAATGGAGTTGTAGAAAGAAAGAACTGAACTATTCAAGAAATGGCTAAAGCCATGTTAAATGAATCTAAGCTATCAGATAGGTTTTGGAGCCAAGCAGTTAATACCGCAGTCTATATTTTGAATAGAGGACAAATCAGAGTGAATAAGAGCAAAACCTCGTATGAGTTATGGAAGGGTAGACCAGCATTGATCAAATATTTCAAAATGTTCAGTGCAAATGTTTCATTAGGAGAGATGAAGAAGACTTGGGTAAGTTCGACTCAAGAGTTGATGAAGGTATCTTTTTTGGATATTCTTCAAAAAGTAAACCCTATAGATGTTATAATAAAAGGCTGCAAACAATTGTAGAAAGTGCCAGTGTAAAGATGGATGAAACAAGGCCTCAAAAGGTTAGTCCACAAGAAAATGATCATTCAAAAGAACCAAAATACGAGGAAGAAGAAGAAAGACCGTTACACAAGCAAGAAGAAGAGGAACGTGAAGATACAAAGGGACCATCAAGGTTTGTTCAAAAACATCACTCAGAAAGCCAAGTTATTGGTGATATGGACGCTGGAGTGCAAACCAAAAGAAGATTTGTGAGCACATCTGAACATGTGAACTTCTCATTGTTATCAAAAATAGAACCTAAGAACTTTGCAGACGCTAGCAGTGATAGGCATTGGATTAATGCTATGGAAGAAGAGTTGAGTAAAAATAAGAAAAATGAGACATGGGAGCTTGTTCCTCGACCAAAAGACAAAAAACTGATTGGTACCAAATAGGTTTTCAAGAAGAAATTGAATGAAGACAGTGAAGTAACAAGAAACAAAGCGACATTGGTTTGCAAAGGGTATGCTCAAGTTGAAGGTATTGATTTTGAAGAAACATTTGCCCCTATTGCAAGATTAGAGGCCACTAGAATGTTTTTGGTATACGTTGTTTTCAAGAATTTCAAAGTTTATCAAATGGATGTCAAATCTACTTTTCTAAATGGCAAAAGGAAGAAGTGTATATTGAACAACCAAAAGGTTTCCTTCTATCAGAAAACAAGAACTATGTGTGCCGACTGAAAAAGGCACTATATGAGCTAAAGCAAGCCTCTAGAGCTTGATACTAGAGGCTTAATAAATATCTACAAGAATAAGGTTTTAAAATGGGTGTTGTTGATAGCAATCTCTATATCAAGACTGAAGGTGAGAATCAATTAATTGTTGTGGCATATGTGGATATCATTTTTGGAGGAGATGATGAACAAATGTCCCAAGAATTTGCAAAAGATATGCAACCAGAATTTGAAATGTCCATGTTGGGTGAGTTGTCATTCTTCCTTGGCCTGCAAATTTATCAATCCAATAAAGGAATATTCATCTCCCAAACCAAGCATATAAAGGAGATGTTGAAGAAGTTTAGAATGAAAGATTGCACACCTGTTAGCACACCCATGGTTACAGAATGCAAATTGAGTAGAAATGATGAATCTCCTTAAGCAAATCAGATTTTTTATAAATCCATGATTGGCAACTTGTTATACACCACGGCATCAAGGCCAAACATTATGCAAGCTGCAGGTTTGGTAGCACAATTTCAAGCAGCCCCAAAAGAAAAGCATATACAAGTAGTCAAACGAATATTCAAATATCTGAAAGGTACATTGGATTATGGCCTAGGGTATCCAAGAGGTGAAGATTTCACACTAACAGCATACACAAATGCAGATTGGGCAAAAAGTGTGGATGACAGAAAGAGCACAAATGGAGCATTCTTTCTAGGCACAAATCTAGTGTCATGTCTAAGTAAAAAACAGCCTTATGTCTCATTATCCATGGCTGAAGCAGAATACATCGCAGCAATGTCTTGTTGTACACATGTCCTATGGATGAAATAGACGTTGAAAGATTTTAAGATGGAGTATGAACAGTCAATCTCCATACTTTGCGATAACACAAGTGCAATTAATATTTTGAAGAATCTACTTATGCACTCAAGGACAAAACACATTTTGATCAAGTATCACTACTTGAGAGAACAAGTTGGAGTATGTTGTTACAAAGGAACAAATAACAGATATTTTCACAAAGCCCCTCCCAAAAGAAACTTTTGAGTTTCTAAGCCAGAAATTGGGAGTACTTCATCCAGTCATTAAACCCGTCAAGAGAAGCATGGGTTCAGGGGGAGCTGATCATTGTATTATTGAGCTCCATTGATGTGTTGATAAGATCCATTGTGTCATACATCCCTTTACCATTAATTTCAAAGGGGGAGAATTGAAGTAAGGGGGAGGAAAGGAAGAGAACTGCAGCAAGGAGGACTTCATGCACTATTTTGTTACAAGATTTCCATCAATGATAAAGGGGGAGATTGTTGGAATATTGTAATTGATGTCAAATGAAAAAGTAATGGAATGGTCGCAAAGTAACGGAAATGTCAGAAAATAACAGAATTGTATAACGGAATTTTCTCATTCAAAGAATGGTATTTTCAGAAATCAATACCAAAGGATAGAATGACAAACTGCCTTGGTTTGGGCACCCAAGTATGAAAGGGACCAGCAATAGTAAACAAAGACCAGCAATAAAAAATGTATTTAATTTATTACAGCATTAATTACGAAAGGCCGATCAGCTTAGAGGAGTTTTGTTGAGTGCTAAAGGAAAGTTTTTATGTTTTTTGTTTCTAGCTTAATCGCCCACCAAACAATAGAACAATGGTTATCAAATAAGGGCCGACCCACTTGATATATAGCAGCCTTGGGAAAATCGTCCCACTTGGGTTAAATTAAATTAAATTAAACACACACCTTTTGATGAAAGGGTGTCTTTTGATTGGGACGCCTCCATTGGGAAAAGCCTTTGAAGGCTATATAAGATGAAAGGACATTGGAGAAAAATAATGAGAAACAATTTTTTCAATCATTTAAGCATAAGCAATTTTTCGAAGAGAAGAAAAAGAGGAAGTCGAATTTGCCATCATCCGTTGATAAAGCAACAGTAAAAAGGTGGAAAGATTGTTTCGATAAGAAGTCGGTGCCTCAGAGAAAGAGATTGGTCTCTCTCACTAAGTTGGTGCTTAGCAATAGGGGATTGGTGTCTCCAATAGGTTGGTGCCTACGAATTTTATAAAAAGATTATTATCATATGGCTGGATTTGGACAAAAGTTTCAAGCTACTATTCATTTGTGGTTTTTCCCGGAAAGGGCTTACACGTAAATATGGTGTCAATCTATGTCATTTTTATGTAAATGCTTTTATTGTGGATATTAAGTTTCATTACGTAAAAGATAAGATTATACTAATTCACCCCCCCTCTCAGTATAAGCGTGTGCTTAACAATAACAATTATTGTATGTTTTTTCATACGTTTCATTGTGGATAGTGCCACTTGGGAGGATCATGAATAATTTCATACGTTGTTTCCACATTATTTGATTGATAGATTATGTCGAACTTATAAAAATTATTGTATGTTTTTTTTAATAATGTCATCGGGATAATGACTTTTCCAAAAGGAGAAGGATGTTACATCCGCTCTACCCCAGTGGAAAATATTGACTGCATATTTCATTTTACCATTTGTCAGTTATGCAGCATCCAGGAGACGGAGTCCAAGGAACACTTCATCTTTCGTTGTCCCATTTACTATGAGATCAGATGGAGGTTTTACTGCCTATTTAGGAGGACACGGACTCCTGACTTCTTCAGCTATGAGGACCAGAGATGTTTGGCTTTATATATACAAGAAGCTCCTCTTAAGCTTCGTGATCATTTTATTCAGAGACCCACTAGACGAGTCCCCACTCAATGGATTACTTCCTTTTTCACGGTGCTACCTTCGAGGAGGGCCACTAAGCGACAGATTGACTTCAGTACAGCTCCACATTCCGGATCAATGAGGCCCAAAGACACTATTCATAGTTCCCCGAGTTTTCATCAACATATTCACTTCAGACCCACCATAAGGAGGCAAACTAGATCCACCACACCTTCACAAAGAACTTTTCCTTCTAGACAGAGGATTGGAGGACATACCAGCTATCATACCTCCCCTTCTTCGGGTCAAACTTCTATTCGGAGCTTCTTCTCGTCGGCCTTGGATGCTAGGAGAGTTGGATCAAACTCTTGATGGGTTCCCCCCTGGTTCTTCTTTCTTAGGGATCATCCTCATGCTCTCGATGTTTACAGATTCTTGAAGATTGCTCATTTCTTTTGCTCTCTTCTTTGGACCTAAGCATAGTTGGGTCATTTGGTGGTTTGGCTCTGAGCAGGATCACTCTTTGCCATGTTTTATACTATTTCTTTCAGCATTGTTTTTCTTGTTTTTAGAGACCTTTTTGGTTTCCTGCTTTTTCCAAACACATTTTTGTAATCTGCAGTCCCTTTGACCCTTCTTTTATGGTCATTAGTTGGACATTAATATATTTATCTTATCTTATTTATCTTTACTACGATTAGTTAGTTGGTGATGTTAGTATTTTAAATCGGAGTTTACAACATTTCAATGATTATGAAAATTAAATGTTGATATGTGTATTTCTGCATTTTTTATATAAATATGACAGTTCATTTAATATACTATATTATGCAAGTATTTTCAGTTGTTTATGATAATTGCATACTGACTACCATATTTCTCTGAGTGAGGTGGATGCAAGATATTCTATCCATTACCTCGCAGTGAAATCCTGAGGGAAGGCATCATAGGGAAGAGGACGACAACTTGTGGCAGCTAGGGGCAGAAAGAGCAAATCTAGAACAGTCACACATTCACGTAATTGCTTGAGTGGTATTTGGTTATATGTTGTTTTTTGTCTTGATGTATGATAATTGTCTAGTTCTTGAGATACTTGTGTTGTGTGATTCTATTTTTGATGACCAATAAATTACGGCTTTGTTTACATAATCATATTGTTTTTCACTTACAAATGCCATACCCCCATGTTGCTTGCATACCAATTTTACTTGCGGAGTCTTATTCTTGTGCTACTTGCATGATTATTTTTAGTTTTGCTTGTTGAGTGTAAAATCATGTTACTTGGACACTTGTTTTGCATTCCGAATGTATACCTGTGATTGATTAATATTTGCTAAGTTGTATTCTCATAATCTTGAATTTGCTTGTATGGTCTTATTTTTAAGCAATAACGTTTTCATGCATAGTGGTTGGTTTATTTGCCATAAACCTTGTTGTGAAAAGCTTATAAACCACTTATATGGTCATTAGAGGACAAAACCACTTTAGTGGTGTGCAGTGCATGATTTTGTGGATATTAAGAAATCATTTGTTAAAGATAAGTCAAAGTCTAATTAGGAGCATGAGATGAAGTAATATTAATTTGCATATACCTCGAAAATGGGTGAAAATGCCAACTCTTTGTGCACCACGAATTAGAGTTTTCCTTGATTTTTCAAGCAAAATGCGAATTTCGGGGATATCTTTAGATTTTGACTTTTGTTAGCTGGAGTTTGGAGGAGGGCATGCTATATTGGCAAATTCTTGTATGCCATAGTGACCTTGGGGTTGCATTTAGTTAAACTACAATCAAAATGCATGTGGCATGCAAAAATGAAGATAAAGAATATGGGGATAAAAAGAAAAGCAGGAAAAGAGATGGGGACAGTTTTGTGGATATGAAAGGAGGGAGCAGGATGCCATTTTCAATGGAAAACAACTACTATCATCCTTATTTAGGCAAATAGCAGCTCCTCAATTAACAATGGGCTTTGTGTGGGTTAAATGAAGGTTTGCTTTGCTGTTATTGTAGACACCGAAATCGTGTCTAACCCTTGTTCATTCCCCCCTTGGTCCATTCCTAACCCATTCTTAACCCATACAATTACTAATTTAAAATAATAAACTTATTTTGAATTAATAACCCCCCTCCTTTGACACATCACCCATGACACCTCGCCTAGGACACCTCGCCTTGGACTATTTCCCACCCTATGACTCACCCAAGACCTATTCTTACTCCTTTCCAACCGCCTAACCAACTCTGGTGCGTATTTAGCCTAACCTTCGACAAATCTCCAACGAATTATGCACCTGGCGGATGTAGAACGGGCTTGCTGGGCCTTTTACTCGTTCTGCACCCGCCGACGTCGGTCAATTGTCGGCCGACGCCGGCGGAATCGCCGACGTCGATTTACTTAAACCGGCTTCTGACCTTTTTCTTGGCTAATCACAAATTCTAATCGCTAATCACAAATCACAAATTCTGAATCTCGGGAGCTAATCACGAATCCTTCAATCTTCAGTCTTCGACCATCCGCCAATCTGCCAATCTCTCAGTCAGGCCTCTCACTCTCTTCCTCAGGTGTAGCAACAGGAATTCTGCCTTCAACAACTCCATCAGCAACAGGTCCTCCACACAGGCTACATCAACAACAGGTACGGGGATCAGCAGCATTCCTTCAGCCAGCCACAAGTAAGTATATTGTCTGTGTTTTCTTTGTCTTTTCTAGTCATTTGCTTCTAAGTATTATGAATTAGATTCAGCACTTCCTATCCCCAGACCCGAATCCTTATTTCCCTGTTTCCCTATTGGCCTCCTCTACCCTTCTGTCCATTTGACATTCTGTCCATTTGACTCCCCTGTATCTCTGCACAGACCATTAACCAAAACCAGACCTTCAGACTACCTCAAAACCAGATTCTCAGACTTTTAGACAAACCCAGACCATTTCTGCACGACCAGACCCTATCCACGGACCACAGAGCTGACCAGACCCCGTCCAAGCCTACTGCCCCGACCGACGCCGGCCACTACCCCAACCGACGCCGGCAGACTAACCGACGTCGGCAGACCTCAACAATCGACGCCGGTAGGACCACCGACGCCGGCGACTGTGACCAGTCTGACAGCATCTTCCAGGTAAGTCTTTTGCTTCCATTTTTCTTTTCAATTTTTTATCATTTCAGTATTTTAACATTCTGCTATTTATCAGAGGCTTCTTTTTATTGACTAGTGGGTTGATATCCCTTAAAGAAGTCTTCATACTTCTGGGATCAAGCTTTCGCTTGGCAACCCACCATCTATCCATCTAACGTCTTCTTTTGTCCAAGTCTTGTTTCTTTGCAGGTGTCATTCCTCCACAACAAAAAAGGAGTTCTCACAACGTCTGGATTACGGTGCGCAGACTACATCTAGGTACATACAAGCCTTGACCATTTCTTTAAGTTTCTCATTTTCTCTCTTTGAATGTAAAAGCGAAATTGCATACAAACATTCTGGCACGCCCGGTGGGACGCTTAGGGCCTTCTTTGGGTTCCTTTCCTTCTTTTTTCATTTAGGTGCATTAGGTTTCTCCCTCTTCACTTCTTTCTTCTCTTCTAAACGACATCATCAGCAGGAATAAAAAGAACTTTTCTTTCCTTTTCTTGCATTTCTAGACTAGTCTAAAATCATTTTCTTCAACCCTTTCTCAACTTGTTTTCATTCCAACTTAACATTTCGACTTGGGTTTAAAACTTATTGCATTGCATTTCTGCTTGTGCTTGCATTTCTTAGTTCACATTTAGTAATTAACAAACCGCATATTGAATTAGTCTAGTCCACTTCATGTTACACGACCTAAACCACTTGCACAAATCAAACATCAAACTTACCTGAGACAAGGCCCGACTGGGATTTCATCCCCTAGCGGATACCTTACCCATCCCGACGATCCTACTTGGATTTCATCACCAAGGGGAAAGCCCACTCTGTTCTCTGACAGAGTCTAATCTATAGGGAAAGTATATTTTGGCTAAGCGGGCCCAGCTTATCACTGGACTCGTGAAGTGAGGGGAGCTTGCTCCTTAGCACCAGGCCATGTACGGAACCTAACCCAAACTTCTTGAGCGCCTAAACAAACCTGAAACCATCCATAGACTACCTCTTCTAGGACCCTTCTACCAGCCAACCTCCTAAACATATCTTTAAGGCATAAGCCACAGGATTCTAAAAAGTTGATTCTTAGGATTTAACGCTTAGGGCCTGTCTGTCTCTCTCTGTTTTTCTATTCCTATCTGGTTTTTTCAGCTAGTGAGGACGTGTTTCTTCTTTTTTTCCAAGAATCTTTAAGTTTTCTGAGTTTCTGAAAACCACAGTCATCGGCATCGGCTTTACCACCGACGTCGGTCACCTTCCTCCACCGGCATCAGTTATCTGACCGACATCGGCCATTTTTTTCTCACCGACATCGGTTTTTCAACCGACGTCGATCACCATCACAGTCCTTTTTTTCAAAACAGCAACTTAAAACTCGACCGCTTTTTTTTGCCAAAACCTCATTTTGAGTTTCTGAAATTGAAAAAACACAGTTTCTGAAACCTGACCCTCTTCTTGACCACACTCTCTCGTCCCTAACCAGTCCTATCATGGAGTTCCACTCGGAGACTGAAAGAACTCCTACAGGACCGACCCCGACTCAAACTCCCATCATCCCTGAAGGAGACCAAGATTTTGAAAGATTCTTGGGCCTCAACGTCACAGCCCTCCAAAACTATCTCGCGAGAAACCCAACGCGAAACCTTTCAGGTGAAGTGGCGATGACATTGACACCATTCGCTACCCAACCTTTTATGACTCAGCGTTTTGCCTCAACCATTAACCCGACCATGGCCAATACGCAAAGTTTGGCCTCCACATCCATTTTTAGACCGACCTCCATCGGGGTTTCATTACCTCCTCAACCACATGCAATTCAACCAAGTTCTACATCATACCAGAACTTGATTGTCTCGACCCCACACACTCTTGCGCCCATATATGCAGGGGTGCCAACCTCCCCTTTTGTCCATGCTGCCACACAACCACCTTTGGCGGTATCCAGTCAACTTATACCTTCTACTTCTATGACCCAACCACCTTTAGCCTCCACTTCTATCCCTGCGACTAGTTATACATATGTTGCGCCCCTACAAGCGCAACCGACTACGTCGTATGCCCCCTCTAGCCTCTTTCAAGCGCCCTACAACCTAGGGGGCACCCCGTCTGCCAATCCGTCAGCAGATGTCATTAAAATGCTGATGGATAAAATGTCCAGTTTCGAGACCTCTATCTCTGGTTCACGCAATGCTCTTTCGTATAAGCAAATTTGCAACGAGCCCATCCATCCTTTCGTCCCTATCTGACCATACCCCAACCAATGGGAGCTTCCTAAATTTACTCGCTTCCAAAGTAAGGAGGACCCACAACAACATCTACGGGCATTCAGACATGCCTGCTATCTTATAGCGCATGACGATGCGTTACTTTTACGCACATTCTCCATGTCGCTTGCTGGCCCTGCCCTTGACTGGTATAGCTCTCTTGCCAGACATTCTATCTTTTCATTCATTCAACTTGCCCAATTATTTCTCGACCATTTCTCAATCAACATCACCAAACAAGTCTCAATCACAGACCTCTACTCCATCAAGCAATTCGACGACGAATCAATAGTCGATTTTGTCGCTCGTTGGAGAGGCTTGATTAACCAGCGCTCTTTCTCCTTGCCTCAACCTGGGCTCATCGAGCTCTTTTCTCGAGCATGTGCCAGCCACATCTCTTCTACCTTGCGGATTCAGACATTCCGCACTTTCGACGAAGCTTTCACCATGGCTCGAAAGCTTGAACTCCGCGCCATTGAAGAGGATAAGGTCAAATTGCGTAATATCAACGCAAAAACCAATGACCCTTCTTCCAGACCTTCTTCTTCTACCAACTCCAAAACCCAAAGGAGTGACCAACACTGTGGTCATTAGATCACCATCCTCGACGACAACTAATTACTCTCAACCTTCTACATCTCCAAGCATCACCAAACAATTCCAACAATGGTACATCCAACGTTCATACACTCCGCTTGGAGAATCATACGCTTCCGTTTTGAAAAAACTTGTCAAGCAGGGGGTCCTCAATCTCCCTCCAATCCGACCACCTCAATTCGACCCTTCAAAAGCCATCCCTACATGGTATAGGGAGGCCGACTTCTGTCACTTTCACCGCATCCATGGCCACGACATCGACAATTGCCGAACTTTCAAGAACATCATCCAAGATATGATCGACAAGGGGGATCTTATTTTAGATAACCCAAACGCCCCACCTAACCAACACATTGACATTTTCAAACAACCATTTCCGAACCATCCTCCTACTCAAAACAATGTCCAAACCACGATTAACGACCCCCAAGACCATAATATTCACACAATCAACACTATCTTGCCCCTTGTCCCTGACCAACCTCCTCTATCACAGGATGAAGAACTTTCTTCTCCTATTAGTCCTCCATCTACCTCTCTTATACTGGAAGACGCCTTGACCATGCCAATGCCATTAGCCCTACCTTCATCCGAAGACCCTACCTTGCCTACTCAAGCACAAATAGAAGGCACCATCATCCCTGCCTTCTACCCTCTTGAGGAACCGCACTCTCTTATTTCTTCTCCATCAGGAGAAGAACCAGTCTCTTCACCTATTTTGACCGAGGAAGACCCAGTTACGGTTTCCTCTTACCTTTTGCCTGAGATTGCTACATCTCACTCACCTCCGTCCACATCTGAACCCAAACCCGCATCTAACCTCTCCTTGCACAAAGGTGGCCCTCAACCCAAACCAAAGAAGGCCACTAAACCACATCGGAGAAATCCTCCCCCACCTTCCTCATTACCTTCAATCTTGGGCCCGCATCCGTCCACTTTAATAGGAGTTCTTCCTACTCCTATACTTTACAGAGGCAAGTCGCCTCCATTACTCCCTCAACCCCTCAGACATATATCTCCTCCAAACTATCGACCAACGCCTCTTATGACTCTCAAACCAAATTCATCAACCCCCACTGCAACAAAACATCCAGACCCGTTAGCAAGTTCTTATGCCTTGTTGTTACGGCAATTGTTGCAGTCCTCTCGCATCAATCTCCCGCCTCTTAAACCATATCAATTTCTCGGACCAAAACCACCCTGGTTCGACGACACTCGCATTTGTGTATATCATCGCATGCCTGGGCACGACACTGAGCATTGTTGTGCCCTCAAGGTCGTTGTTCGCCAATGTCTGGCGAATGACACCCTTCTTCTCGACCACATCATCAATAAACCTTCAACACCGCCCCATTCATCAATTCTCAGATCAAGGCCATCTTGGTTCGACAACTCTAAATTTTGCCACTATCATCACACTCCGGGACATGACACTGAGCGTTGTTGCGCTCTCAAAGCTGTCATTCGTCAACATCGAAAAAAGGATACCCTTCTCATCAAGGATCCTCTCGACCTCCTCCTCGACAAATTATCAACACCGACCCATGCCTCTCAAACCTCATCGCCTAAATTGGGATCTCCACGGTGGACTATGGTCTCTTTGCCACCTTTAACCCCCTTATTCGACATCAACACAGTCCATCTGACCACTAAGCCTCAACCGACCTTGACCAATCTATCCAACATTCTCCTTAAGCGACTGGGGGAATCCAACCTTATCCTGACCTCGACCAAACATTCAACCAAACCTTCGACCAAACATTCGACCAACTTTGACCAGACATTCGACCAAACTTCGACCACACATAGTCCAACCATCAATCAACCTTCTTATCATGACCCCGACCAACATCAACCAAACCTCGACCAAACTTCAATCATCAAACATCAACCAACCAAACAACCTATCACTTCTTCAAACCGTCATCAATCATCGTGACCAATCTCGAAGAGGCAAATGGGGCAAATTTGCTCCTAATTGACTCGGACCTTTTATCATAAACGCACTAGCATGGCCCAAGAACTTATCAGAACTTGAGCCCCATTTTTATGCCTTGCATCTTCGACCATTCTTCTGTTAATCGAGTATTCATCACTTGACGTTTTACTTGAGCTCATCCCTAGAGCAACCCCGTCCTCTTAATTCCTATTCCTTTCAACCCTATTCCCCTAAACAAATCCTATCAACCCTTTTTGTCAAGCAGTAATGCTTTGTCCTAATAAAAGGGAACCCTTAAACCTCTACAGGCTCGTCCATGGCAAACTTCAGTCAACATATATCAAAAATTTCAATACCTATCATATCAAAGGTCATAAAACTCTCTAAGTATAGACTGCTCCCTTGAAGGACAGCTACACAATTGCTGTATTACTAGACTGCTCCTTTGAAGGACAGCTAGGCCAACATATCAAATATTTAAAGCAAAATATAGACCACTCCCTCGAAGGATGGCTATGACTAACTATTGTTACAGACAGCACCTCTTTTTGAAGCTTCTCGCATTGATCAACTTCACAACATGACCACCAAAGCAAACAAACATCCCTATGTGGACTTCCCGCATCGATCAGTTCACCGTCAAAAAAAAAAAAAAAAGAGACTGACAAGCTATCACGCCATGGACAGGCCTATAGTCGTTCTCGGGTCACCTATAAAAGGGACAAGGTTATTCCTGCCACAAATGGATTACCTCCTCTCCTACTTATCACCCCAACATACTCAAGGGACTTCGAGCTCACTTAACAACAAGTGATTCGATTACTTCTCTAGCACAACACTGGTCCATGACGCAATGCATAAACGGAGCTTTCGTTCTAACAACCCCCATCCATGCCATCATTCTGGTCCTTGTCAATGAAAGAGCAATTCGCCTTTCACTTATCTTTCACACTTTGGTCATATTCAACCAAGCCTTTTTTTGCCAACCCAAACATTCTCAGACCAACATCATGACATCATCATCATCCTAGTCCATTTCACATAGTTTCTATAGACACCAATACACATGAAAATTATCGACCCGATACAATTTATGTTAAGCATAAACCAATACTTGTTGAAGCATAAATAGACCGCAATTCATTTTTAACATACATCCATCACGACTATGGAAAATTGCTAGGGATGAAAGACCACTAATCAATGTTGCAGAATACACCATATGGAAAAGGTTGTAACATCTTCCTCTCCTCATCATTTCGACCTTGACCTTGACCAAGACCAGCCTATCGACCTCGTTGACCCTCTTTTCGAACTACATTGGTCTGAGGCCCTTCCCCTGGGGCACACTTGAAATCACTTTTGCCTCCATCCATCGACCCCCAGACCTTGGAGATCATGACCCTCTCCTCTAACCGCGACTACTTCCAAAGCAATTTTGCCTTGGTTGTTTTTGCATGTATGCTACCTCATGATTGGTTAGCAAAATTGTGCACACACTTTTGACCTTCACAAGTATAGAATCACAAGCCAGTTGATCCGCACTACTTGTGACATTTTCGTGTTTTCGGGAGCACTTCCTGAGCCTGGGATACCTGGCACACGACGACCATTGGAGCTTCAACTTAGATTGAATAACCCAATCAGCAGACGACTAAATGCTGGGGCCCGGTTATTTCAATTTTGGCACTCCTCGACCCTCGACCTGCGACAATTTGACCTATCCATCTCGTGAAGTGGTATGCGCGCAATCACACCTATTGCAGCATTTTCACTCACTCTTCATCCTTCTCATCCACCTTTTGTCAAATCGGCACCCGACATCAGGTTCCCTTCCCTCGACTCCCGCTTTGAGGGGGAATACATCATCCATACCTCGGGGCAATCCACATCATCCCACGCATGGGGCAATCAACTCATGTTTTTGTCTTGCAGTTCGTCCAGAACAACCAACAAGACAAAAATGGGCAAATGTAGACACTGAAATCGTGTCTAACCCTTGTTCATTCCCCCCTTGGTCCATTCCTAACCCATTCTTAACCCATACAATTACTAATTTAAAATAATAAACTTATTTTGAATTAATAACCCCCCTCCTTTGACACATTACCCATGACACCTCGCCTAGGACACCTCGCCTTGGACTATTTCCCACCCTATGACTCACCCAAGACCTATTCTTACTCCTTTCCAACCGCCTAACCAACTCTCGTGCGTATTTAGCCTAACCTTCGACAAATCTCCAACGAATTATGCACCTGATGGATGTAGAACGGGCTTGCTGGGCCTTTTACTCATTCTGCACCCGCCGACGTCGGTCAACTGTCGGCCAACGCCGGCGGGATCGCCGGCGTCGGTTTACTTAAACCAGCTTCTGACCTTTTTCTTGGCTAATCACAAATTCTAATCGCTAATCACAAATCACAAATTCTGAATCTCGGGAGCTAATCACGAATCCTTCAATCTTCAGTCTTCGACCATCCGCCAATCTGCCAATCTCTCAGTCAGGCCTCTCACTCTCTTCCTCAAGTGCAGCAACAGGAATTCTGCCTTCAACAACTCCATCAGCAACAGGTCCTTCACACAGGCTACATCAACAACAGGTACGGGGATCAGCAGCATTCCTTCAGCCAGCCACAGGTAAGTATATTGTCTGTTTTCTTTATCTTTTCTAGTCATTTGCTTCTAAGTATTATGAATTAGATTCAGCACTTCCTATCCCCAGATCCGAATCCTTATTTTCCTGTTTCCCTATTGGCCTCCTCTATCCTTCTGTCCATTTGACATTCTGTCCATTTGACTCCCCTGTATCTCTGCACAGACCATTAACCAAAACCAGACCTTCAAACTACCTCAAAACCAGATTCTCAGACCTTTAGACAGACCCAGACCATTTCTGCACGACCGGACCCTGTCCACGGACCACAGAGTTGACCAGACCCCGTCCAAGCCTACTGCCCCGACCGATGCCGGCCACTACCCCAACCGACATCGGCAGACCTCAACAACCGACGCCGGTAGGACCACCGATGCCGGCGACTGTGACCAGTCCGACAGCATCTTCCAGATAAGCCTTTTGCTTCCATTTTCCTTTTCAGTTTTTTATCATTTCAGTATTTTAACATTCTGCTATTTATCAGACACTTCTTTTTATTGACTAGTGGGTTGATATCCCTTAAGGAAGTCTTCATACTTCTGGGATCAAGCTTTCGCTTGACAACCCACCATCTATCCATCTAACGCCTTCTTTTGTCCAAGTCTTGTTTCTTTGCAGGTGTCATTCCTCTACAACAAAAGAGGAGTTCTCACAACGTCTGGATTACGGTGCGCAGACTACATCCAAGTACATACAAGCGTTGACCATTTCTTTAAGTTTCTCATTTTCTCTCTTTGAATGTGAAAGCAAAATTGCATAGAAACAGTTATCTGTTGATTAGATTTCATAAACTGTGAACCATATACTCAGTTAATAGGATTGGAATCCTTTTATTTTGTGGAAACCTTTGGACCTTAGTAGATTTGAGAAATAGGGGTTAAGATTTCTATTGGGAAAATGGAGCTTGATGGGCTGAATTTATTATGCCAAATTTAGTACATGAACTACACATTTAAACTTGTTGAGATGTTGTCATTGATGTCAAACGGTTTGCTATTAAGTAAAGAATATGGTCATTGATGTCAAAGAATGTCAGCTAATAAGAGTCTGTAGTTTCTGCAGAGTCCATAGCTACTGACTGAGTCTGTATCTTGCCATGAAAGTTGTTTTTGGTGAAATAGACAATTGGCCAAGAGACTTGTTATCTATATTTTACATCATATGGAGACACATAAATAGACTGCACAATTAATTCAGACTAAAGACCATTGAATAAGTTGTTCTATGTGAAGGAAGGTGATCTAAGGATTATGGAGAATAAGATCGTATTAATCAGATTTCATAAAGAAGGTTGATCAAATGATTTATTTGAATCACAGATAAGTATGATTGTTCCAGAAAAAATTCGATTCACTCAGGCCGACCTATGTGAGTGAACTTTTATATACGCTAATGTGAATTATGTTTTCAAAAGAGAATAAATCATTATATAGCCAACTATAGAGTTTTGTTTAGCCGACTTTCAAGAGGTTGTTGATCATCATCTTGTATATAAACAAATCAAATTGTCTTTTTAAAGAGTGGAAAAAAAAAGTATTATTTTATAAAATCACTAAGAAGCAGAGCAGACGTTTGTTGAGGAATGGATGGCCAGAGAAGCGTGAGTATGAAAACATCGAATGATTCATAGGAAGATTAACCCTAGAGTATATAGAATCCGCTGAAAGAGATGAGTAGAGAAGGCATAGAGGACAGAGTCTTTGAAAATAAAGAGCAGAGAAAGCGAGTCTAATGTGTCTATTTGATTGATAAGCAGAAAAACAGCAAAATAAATCTGAGATCGATAAGCAAAGAAATAAAAATTGTACCATCATTTGTTAACAGAAGCAACTAAGAAAGGTGGATGCTCTGAAGCAGTTGAGTTGGTGCTTGGCAAAGGGGGTTGAAGCCTCCTATAGATTGGTATCTACAAATCAAGAAGTTGGTGTTTCTTAGCAAATGGGTGCTTGTTGAATCTTTTTGTCGAGTTGGTGCTTGGCAAAGGGGGTTGAAGCCTCCTATAGATTGGTGTCTACAAATCAAGGAGTTGGTGCTTCTTAGCAAGTGGGTGCTTGTTGAATCTTTTTGTCAAGTCGATGCTTGACTATTTGGGGTTGGTGCCTTAAGCTGAGTTGGTGCTCAGCAATCTTGTTGACTCATTGCCTATCTGATTTAGGACATGTAGTCCATGTAGTGATCATTGTGAGTTTTTTTCCCTTTAAGGGTTTCCCACCTATATTATGCGTTATGTCTTTATGTTCTTTGTTGTGGTTTGATTGCTCTATAGATTTTGCATTGATGCTTGACTAACGAACTAAAGAATTTGAAGAAAGTTTTAAGAGCTCATTGATTCACCCCCCCTCAGTGGTTGTGTTTCCAACAATTGGTATCAAAGGAAGTCCTTCAAGGTCAGGCTTGATAGCTGGAAGGTAAATCCTAAGAAGCACAATGTCTAGTCATCAAGTACAAGAAGGGTTTTCAACAAACAAGGCCCATTTGTTCATTGGAACCAATTATGCCTTTTGAAGCATTGGGATGAAGACCTATTTGATGGCTCTCAAGATTGACATTTGGCAGTCAGTTGTAGATGGGTATACTATCCCTCAAACTCCTCCAACTGACACTACAGAAAAGAAAGCAAGTGAAAACAATTCAAAGGCTATGAATGCTATATTGTGTGGATTGGCAGAATCTGAGTTTGTCAAGGTGATGCAATGTGAGTCAACTAAGGCAATATGAGACAAGTTACAGCTCATCTATGAAGGTGACACCAAGGTAAAATTGGCAAAGCTTCAGGCCTATAGAAGACGATTTGAAGGTCTAAAGATGAAGGAAGAAGAGAATATTGCAACATATCTTCTTACAATTGAAGTACTCAACATAATCAGAGGGCTTGGAGAAAAAGTTAATGAGTCAACTGTTGTTCAAAAGGTTCTAAGATCCTTGACCCCAAGATTTGACTCAAAGATGTTAGCAATTGAAGAAGTAAAAGACTTCGACAAGTTATAAATGGATGAGCTTCATGGAATACTTACTGCCTAGATCTTCCAAAAGGGAAGCAACCTTCAAGGTTGCAAAGAAAACACAAATCAAAAAGGTTAAAATTGACAGTGACAATGATGAAGGTAATTGAAGCCTTATTTGTGAGGAAATTGAGAAAAGGTTCAGGTAGGTATAAAGGCAAGCTACCATTCAAATGTTTCAATTGTGGCAAGATTGGTCATTTTGTTGCCAAGTGACCTCAAAAAGAAAAACATGATCACGATGAAAAACATGGTGAAGAGAATAAGAAGTCTAACAAGTATGACAAGAGCAAGAAAAATTTCAAGCAAGGTGACTATAAGAAAAAGTTCTTCAATAACAAAAAGAGTCTATATTTTAAAGAAGATTGCAACTCTTCTAAAGTCAATGAATAAGATATCTCAGACAATGATGACTACAGTTTAGACCATCGAAGTCATGAAACTTCGTTCACGGCCATTGAAGTTGAAGATGAGAATAGTTCAAAAGAACAAATCTTCATGGATGATGAAGTGGATGAAGAAGCAATCGAGGTTGATCTTGAGGTAGAACTTATCCATGCTTTGGATGAATTGAAGAGTCAAAGAAAGAAAAACCAAAAGTTGAATTCTCTAGTCAAAAGTCATGAAGAACAAATATGTATCTTGGAAACTAAGATAACTAAGAGTGTCAAGGAAGCTAAGGAGGTCATCAACAATCTCAAGACTCGATTAGAAAAAGCAAATGCAAGTCTGAAGTCTAAGTAAGGAGAGTGCAATGAGTACAAATCTAAGATAGGTTCATTGAAATCAGATTTGGAACAATTCATAGTCAAATTTAAAAATTGTCAAAAGTTTGAAAAGAGCAATGGAATTCTTGATGATATTGAACAGTCAAAGGCCACCTCTCGTCAAAACAGGCCTTGGATACACGTATGACTAGAAGAGTAGCAAAGAAAAGCAAAATATTAGTAAGCCAAAGACATATGCTAATGTTCTCAAGAAATCTGAGATTGTGAATGACAGTAAAAGGTCAAGACAAGTCAAGAAGATTATCGCCCCTCTCAGAGATAACAAAAGTGTCAATATGTCTTTCAAAAATCTTAAGAGATCATTTCCTATCTGGCAACTGAATGCAATAAAGTACATGAATTCCTTCTATGGCTATTGTTTTTCTTGTAATCAATTTGGACATAGAGTTGTAGATTGTAGATCAAATGCTATAAACAATCATGCATGGAGAAATGATATGAATAGTCATGGATTTCCAAAAAGATTCTCAAATTTATTTGTCCAAGGGTCAAATATCAATAGAAAGAGGGTGTTTTGTTACAACTGTAATAGAATTGGACATATTGCCATATTATGTAGATTGGGTTATGCAAAACCCCCTAGTCAAAACAGGAAAGTGTATGTTCAAATTGATAAGAAGTTAGAACCTTTGAAAATACTGAAAAAGGAGAAAGAAAATGATGGTCCAAAGGAAGAAGAATCCATGTTACCACAAACTGTTTTTCACATTCAAGATGAGAATTTCAAATGGTATATTGACAGTGGTTGTTCAAACCATATGGCAAGTGACAAGAATAAATTTATATCTTTGAAGAAGACTATTGAAGGTACAGTCAATTTTGGAGACAATACAATAATTAATATTGTTGACAAGGAAATACTAAGTCTTGACAATGGAAAAACTAAAACTGAGAATGTGTTATATGTAAAAGGACTAAAGCATAATTTGTTGAGTGTTAGTCAAATATGCAATCAAGGACATACTCTGACTTTTCATGCTAAAGGATGTGAAATAAGAAAAACAAGTTTACGAAGATTGGTAGCAGATGCTGACAGGACTGCAAATAATTTATATGTTTTGAATGAGATCAAGTACAAGTGTTTTATGAGTCAAGTGGATGAGAGCTGGCTTTGGCACAAAAAAATGGGACATCTAAACTTTGACAACTTAGTAAAGATAAGTATTAAGAAATCAATTAGGAACATGCCTAAGATCACTAAACCTGCAAACACCATGTGTAAGGCATGCCAACATAGAAAACAGACAAGAAGAAGGTTCAAGACAAAAGAATATTCAACTACAAAACCATTAGAGTTGATTCATACAGATCTATGTGGTCCAACTAGAATTCAAAATATTCAAGGTGAAAATTACTTCATGCTTCTTATTAATGATTACACTAAAATGATTTGAGTTGCTTTTTTGAAGGAGAAATTTGAGGCTCTAGATAAGTTCAAGACATTTAAGGTTCTAGTTGAGAATGAGATGGACTTAAAAATCAAGTGTCTAAGATCTAATAGGGGAGGAGAATTCTGATTAAATGAGTTTGATGACTTCTATAAGGATCATGGAATCAAGAGACAGTTTTTGGATGCAAGGACAACACTGCAAAATGGTGTGGTAGAAAGGAAGAATAGGATTTTTCAAGAAATGGCCAGGACAATGTTAAATGAGTCCAAATTGTATGACAGATTTTGGAGAGAGGTTGTAAACACAGTAGTACACATTCTAATCAAAGGTCAAATCAGAATAAACAGTAATAAGACCCCCTATGAACTATGGAAACGCAGACCAGCTTCCGTGGAACACTTTAGAGTGTTTGGAAGCATGTGTTTCATCAAGAGAGATGAAGAGGGTCTAGGAAAATTTGATTCAAGGGTTAATGAAGGCATCTTCCTTGGATATTCCTCAGTTAGTTTTGCATATAGATGATACAACAAGAGACTACAAAAGATTGTGGACAATACACATGTGAGAGTGGATGAAACCAAATCTAAGAAGGTTAGCACACAACCAAGAGTTCATGCAGAGGAGCTTGACCTCAAAGAAGAAGAAAAAACATCAAAAGTAGCAAAAGAAAAACAACAGGGAGATACAAGGGCACCTTCCAAATTTGTTTAGAAAACTCATGCAGAAAATCAAATCTCGGTGATATTGATGCTGGAGTGCAAACTAGGAGAAGGATTATGAACACATCGGACAATGTAAAATTCTCTCTATTTTCAAAGATAGAACCAAAAACTTTTTCAGAAGCCAAAAGTGATAAGCATTGGATGAATGCTATGGAGGAAGAGCTCAATCAAATTGAGAAAAATGAAACTTGGGAACTTATTCCCAAACCTAAGGACAAGAATGTCATTGGAACCAAATGGGTTTTTAAGAACAAATTGAATGAATATGGTCAAGTCACGCGAAACAAAGCAAGGATAGTATGTAAAGTCTATGCTTAAGTAGAAGGTGTTGACTTTGAAGAAACTTTTGCCCCTATGGCAAGACTGGAAGCCATAAGACTATTTTTGGCATATGTTGGTTTTAAGAATTTTAAGATATATCAGATGGATGTAAAAACTACATTTCGCAATGGAAATTTAAAAGGACAAGTGTATATAGATCAACCTGAAGATTTCTCTTTGTCGGGAAATAAGAACTATCTGTAGATTCAAGCAAGCATTATATGGGCTAAAGCACGCCCCTAGAACGTGGTATGCAAGACTTCACAAATACTTGCTTGATCAGGATTTCAAGAGAAGTGCTTTTGATAGCAACCTTTACATCAAAACAGAATGTGAGCATCAATTAATTATAGTTGTGTATGTTGATATTATCTTTAGTAGTGATTATGACAAGATGTCTAAGGAGTCGCAGAAGTAATGCAACAAAAATTAGAGATGTCTATATTAGGGGAACTGTCATTTTTACTTGGATTGCAAATAGTTCAGTCAGATAAGGGAATCTTCATCTCTCAAACTAAGTACATTAAGGGAATGTTGAAAAAATTTGATATGGAAGACTGTAAATTAGTAAGTACTCCAATAAAAAGTTGCAAGTTGAGTCAAGAAGATAAGTCATCAGAAGTCAATCAGACCTTGTATAGATCTATGACTGGAAGTCTATTATATACTATTGCATCAAGACCTAATATAATGCAGGCAGTAGGTCTAGTGGCTAGATTTCAGGAAAAACCAAAAGAGACACACAAGCAATCAAGAGGATATTCAGATATCTCAAAGGTACTATGGACTTTGGTTTGTCGTACTCAAAAGATAAGGATTTCACTTTAACAACATATGTTGATGCAAATTGTATAGGTAACATTGATAACAGAAAGAGCACAAGTGGTGCATTCTTTCTTGGAAAGAGTCTTGTGTCATGGTTGAGTAAGAAACAACCATCAGTTTTCTTATCCACAGCTGAAGTTGAGTACATAGCAGCAACATCATGTTGCACACAGGGTTTATGGATGAAACAAACCTTGAGTGAATTTAAGATTAAGAATGACAGTCCAATTTCTATATTTTGTGACAATACTAGTGCCATTAACATCTCTAAGAATCTAATCATGCATTCCAAGACTAAGCATATTCCAATCAAGTATCCTTTTCTAAGGGAGCAGATCGCTGATTAGATTGTCAAACTAGAGTATGTAACCACAAAAGAACAAGTTGCAGACATTTTTAAAAAACCTCTTTCAAGGGCAACATTTGAGTTCTTAAGGCAGGTATTGGGAGTAATTTCATCTATCAATCACTAAGAAAGGTATGGAATGAGGGAGAGCTAACCTTTGGGTATTTTTAGCTCTGAAGATCAAGAGTCAAGAGTCTATGACAATCAAAAGATGTTCAAGTGGCAGTGAGTAGTATCTTGTAGTTTTCTAGGGAGAAGTTTATGGAATTCTCATCAGGGAAATAAAGATGGATATTATCAGTTTTGAAGAAGCAGCACTTTGTTTGGAATCAAATAGATTTCAAGTTGTGCAACCCTTTGCCATTGATGTCCAAGGGGGAGAATTAGCAAGCTAACTGTTTTCAGGGAGAAATAGTGCAGTAGTAGAGATAGTTGTATAAAGGAGAGAAATAGCAAGTTGTGTAATTGTTGTCTAGTTGCCTTTGGCGAAAAAATGACAGGGGAAAGAGTAAACCAAGGTCAAGTTCTAGTGTAAAAGTATGTTTATTGAATGATAAATTTGCTCAGGGCATCAGCGTGTAAAGGTTTGCCATCAATGGCAAAGGGGGAGTTTGTTGAGATGTCATTGATATCAAAGGGTTTGTTATTCAGTCAAGAATATGGTCATTGATATCAAGGAATTTCTGTTGATAAGAGTTCGTAGTTTCTGCAGAGTCCGTAACTACTGATTGAGTCTATATCTTGCCATGAAAGTTGTTTTTGGTGAAGTAGACAATAGGCCAAAAGACTTGTTATCTATATTTTACATCATATGGAGACACATAAATAGACTACAAAATTAATTCAAACTAAAGACCATTGAATAAGCTATTGTGTGAAGGAAGGTGATCTAAGGATTATGGAGAATAAGATCGTATTAACCAGATTTCATAAATAAGGTTGATCGAATGATTTATTTGAATCACAGATAAGTATGATTGTTCCAAAAAAAATTCGTTTCACTCAGGCCAACCTATGTGAATGAGCTTTTAAATAAGCTAATGTGAATTATGTTTTTAAAAGAGAATAAATCATTATATAGCTGACTATAGAGTTTTGTTTGGCCGACTTTCAAGAGATTGTTGATCACCATTTTGTATATAAACAAGATCAAATTGTCTTTTTAAAGAGTGAAAAAAAAAAAGTATTATTTTATAATATCGCTAAACAGCAGAGCAGAGGTATGTTGAGGAACGGATGCCCAGAGAGGCGTGAGCATGAAAACATCAAATGACTCATAGGAAGATTAATCCTAGAGTATACAGAATCAGCTAAAAGAGATGAGTAGAGAAGGCAGAGAGGACAAAGTCTTTGAAAATAAAGAGCAGAGAAAGAGAGCCTAATGTGTTTATTTGATTGATAAGCAAAAAAACAACAGAATAAATTTGGATCGATAAGCAGAGGAAGCAGAATTGTACCATCATTTCTTGACAGAACCAACTGAGAAAGGTAGATCCGCAGTTGAGTTGGTGCTTGGCAAAGGGGGTTGAAGCCTCATGTAGTTTGGTGTCTACAAATTAAGGAGTTGATGCTTCCTAGCAAGTTGGTGCTTGTTGAATCTTTTTGTCAAGTTGGTGCTTGTTGAATCTTTTTGTCAAGTTGGTGCTTGACTATTTGGGGTTGGTGCTTTACGCTGAGTTGGTGCTCAGCAATCTTTTTGACTCATTGCATATCTGATTTAGGACATGCAGTCCATGCAGTGATCAATGTGGGTTTTCTTTCCTTTAAGGGTTTCCCACCTATATCATGTGTTATGTCTTTATGTTCTTTATTGTGGTTTGATTGCTCCATGGATTTTGCATTGATGCTTGACTAATGAACTAAAGAATTTGAGCTCACTGATTCACCCCCCCCAGTGGTTGTGCTACCAAGAAAACTGTGTTGAATCATTTAGATAAAACAAAGTCTATGGGAGCAAATAGTGGTCAGTTGTGTTATCATATTACTTAGTTATTTCGAAATATTGGTTTATTGAAACACTTATATGGAATTTTCATTATATATGGCCCTGGGGGTGAGAACATGCTCTCACCCACCAGCCCATATCGGTGATTTCTATATAGAAGTATTTTCTGAGTTTTTTAAGTTGTCATTTAATATAATGTTCAAATTAATACAATATTATGTTAAGCTTACAAATATGGAATGTATTAATATTATTTACTTCACCTTTAAAGAGATTTAATGCATGGTTGTATTTTAGGCAGTTTTAACTGTATTGCATCATGGTTGAATCTTTGCTTTCATAGTATGAGTATCTATTGGTCTAAAATATGATTATTAGAGGTTTATATGTTTGATGAACTAAACTTAAGAGTTTAAAATTGTATTTTATGTACGGTTTTGCATGATGAATTGTAGATGAGTTATGAGGAATAGTTGACTATCTTACCCAAGTTATGGTTCTCGTATATTGTGAAAATGATTCCAAAACAGCATCTTGTATGTATGTTTCATTGGATTGTTATGTTATTTTATCATCAATATTGTGATTTTGGGATTAGTGCAAAATAGCCATCCTTCTTGTTAAAGGATGATGAATGACAAGCAAGGAGCCATCGTATAAGTCACTTATCATCAGTTAACGTGAAGGATAACATTGTTTGTATGATATAGAAGAGAGTATTGTTGATGTGGACTACGACCCAACTTCTCTTGAAGTTTGAAATCTATAAAAAAAGCTTTCGCCAAAGTAATGTTATAGTTGTATGCATTGTCTGTCCATTGTACTTTTTAGTTTGCATGTATGGGTGATGTCATATTAGATAGAGGAGTATCCATTGTCTCTATAAATAATGCATGTAATAGTGATTGTACTTTCATACTATTCTTGATTAGTTCTTGATGTTTGCATCACCATTATTCGCCCCTTCGTGAAGGGAAGGGCCACTCTAGTGGGGTGGTGTGCAAGGGACTGTTGGTCTATGGTTGAAAGTAAAGCGGCCAAATGATGCTCTCCCTCCTTACGATTTGTCAGAACTATCAACAGTGGTTTACTCATTGTTAGTCAGGAGCTGATTGTTCATGGAAACTATTGATTTTTTTATGTATTAAGTTATTGTACTAACCAGCGGTAGCTGAAACCAACATTGTATTCTGATGTAGTGCTACGTTTTACAACAGAGGTTGTCATTGTAATCTTTATATGGAAATGTACTATACTGTATTTCTTAGCTGATGTTGATTCTGTAGTGTCATTCCTGAGTTTTTGTAATGATGAGCTTTACATCCATGTTTATTTAATTGCTCTCATTTGTACCTAATTGTTTAAGTCTCAAGAGGACTGATTTATGTTAGCACATGATCAGTAGAATCTGATTATATTATCTTTATCAATTTAGATTACATGGTTCACGATTAAATAGTAATTTAACAAAGTTGAACTAATTGAACGTGAAATAGTATTGAATCTAAATATAAATGACAATGTATGGTAAATTTCAGTTCAAACTTAGTCAGTTGTAACAGATCATGTAGACACCTAATTTTGGTACAAGGCTTGTTATGGTAAATGTTTTTAAAGTCATTCTATGCATATGCATCACTAGTTTAAATTAGGCTCTTATTGGCACTTTTCCATCTCTTCTTCCTCTCATCTTCTTTGTATGGTCACATTTCTCTCTCTATCTATTGTTTTTATATGTTCTTTGTTTTTGTTTGTGCTTGGAGACCTTCCTCTGTCTTTCATCTTCTGTTGTTTTCTCTGTGGGGGCTGATTCATCATCTCGTCGACTATGCCCTGGGCATATTCAGCAGCTGGCTGAATCTATCCTCTTTTGTTTTGTGGGCCCTATTGCCTTCTTTCACTCTTCGTCGATGTTAGGACTCAGGGTTGTCGCTTGTTGCACGTTTTCTTAGTTGGCTTGCACACTAATAGGTTCCTAATTCAAACTTGGAACATCTGTTTATAAAAATCATCTAGAAGCATTTCAAAAAAAAAAGAAACAATTAGGATACCTGTGAAATTCAGGTCTTGCACACTCTACATTGGTAACCTTTTGCTTAAGGACTTGCATCAAAGATTTTAGCTTCATCTTGTACCAAAAATGAGGACTAGGTGAATGTCATGTAGTTGCATTGCACATAGGGAAAGAAGGCAGCATTATTTCTCTCACACTTCTATTAACAATGCACAATAACTACATTGTGTTTAATTCCAACATATAGAACATGTAGCTACAACTCGATTGAGGTTGCCTGCTTTAGCTAAACCCTTTCCTTTTGCCTCTTGCAAGTGTTTATGGCGAATCATGTCAAGAAGACAAAGAAGATCAAATCAAACAAATCATGTCTAAAAAAACAAGAAAGCAAAGACACAAGACTACACGACATCCGGCATCACACCTGCACAAGAAATTTTAAAATCCAGAACGTAGCACGATACAAATTCGACACAACAAAACATATTCGGCAGAAACACAAATAAGGCAGATCCAACAACCAAATTTGTACGAGGGAGCATTCGGAGGCAACCAGACAAGAGCCGAAAACGTCCTTTGCAAATGAGACTTCCAAATTTCACATAGAGCTTCAAAATCCCCTGCACAACCCAAGTATAAACTCAAAATCCCAAGATTCTATGAAAGTGTATTTGTTTCAAAATTTTCTCTATTTTGTTTAGTTCATTGCCCGTCATATTGTTCTGTTGAAGATAGTTTATTGTTTTTAACCATAAATTAGTCCAAAATTATGTTTTAGAACTCTATTATCTGTTATCATCCTTGTGCATTTAATTTTATCACATTGTTAGGGTTAATCACCCTTGTGCACTATAAAGATAAAATATTTTGGTGAACCCCTCTATCCTTTGAACGTTCACATCTTCTAGAGTTTCCCCCTTGAGGTTTCATGTCTGATTTTTTATTTTTCAGTTCTACATATTATTTCAGGCATTTTGATCAAAACCTAACTTGTTCACCTCTTTCTGCTTTCAGATTACATCCATCTTTCAGAAATTGGCGCATACATCTTTGTTCTTTGAGTGCATCTATCTTTTGAGGTTTACTAGGGTTTGATCTTTCCAGATTTGTTGATTTCTTATTTCTTTAGGGTTTCATATAAACCCCCTCCATTGTGTGTGCCTTGTTACTAGGCTTCTATTGGCTCGAATCATGATGCCAATGATTAGCCTTAGTTTGTTTTTCCTTAGTGGCTCATGCTTAGGCTTGTGTTTCTTCTCATATCTCATGAGTAGATCAGATTTATATTCTATAATAATTTCTAAAAAGGTATGGGGGGTATTTTGCTTTTACATTTTCATATGCTTGCTTATTTTGTTATACAAATGCTTGTCATAGTTTCTAGGTTTCTTTCCTAGCATTTATAATAGAATATTAGCTTGTGGATTGAGACATAATAGAATTGTTCACAATGCTTTATGTGATGATACCCTAGACCTTGATAGCTTTGTTTTCCCTCCTCTAGTGATGGACCGACCATTGTTGATTGTATGATTATTCGCTATAAGGTATATGTTGTAACAACCTAGAGAGGTAGGCCACACAATGTCACTATCTCTACTCCTAGTTCCCAGGGTGAGATCAGCCAAAATACCCCTCCTCGAGCCTCTAATCTCCCCCATCCTCCTTATAGTATTCAAATCAAACACCCAAGCCCTATGATCTAGTGGACCAATTGCAAAATACACAAGCCAAGATCTCCATCCCATAATTGAATAAACAATCAACTATTTTCAAAGACATTGTGTGATGATTTGTGTGATGCTACTCTACCAAGCAATATTGAGCCATCTATTGTGCTTCTCTTGTTAAACTTTACAAAATAACGAGCATCTTATCTCCTTTGATCTATAATATTTACCCTTGAAAGATGTTGATTGCAACCTTCCCTTGTATATTCAAATTAAAATCAATTGATCAGGAATCACGAGGGTCCTTGTAGATAACAATTCAAGATTGAACATATGTAGTGAGGCCTTCCTTAATGCACTTGGAATTGTTCACAAGTCTTACACCATCGGAAATGATCATCAAAGGGTTTGAAAATCAAGCACAAAGCCCCTTAGGAACAATTTTATTGAACATAGTTGTCAAGCTTAAGACTTTAGCTATGAAATGTCAAGTAATATCTAATGAGGTTAGCTACATTCTTTAGCTTGGTAGACATTGTATTCGTGCTCTGAATTTGTCCCCTATACATTACATAGATGTTTGAAATTTCTACGCAAGGGTTACATTTACACCTGTCCTACAAACAATATCCCCTTTTGGTACTGCAAACATGCGAAACCCATGGAAGTTATTATCCTGCATCTCAACATACCTCAACCACAGATCATAACAACCCAACATTCAATTCCCAACGATCAAATACATAGATACGATGTTGGCGAATCTAGTAAGACCAATGATGATACTCATGCATAGGATGATAATGAAGATGATGATTATGAACCTGACACCATAGATGAGCATTTACCAAAGCTAAATTTTAGACGATGTGATCCAAGCGAATATAGAGATGACATGCATACATTTGGTATTGACCAGTTATATGGTACTCCTCAAGATTACGAGCGACCTTTCCCAACTTTTGTGCTTAATGACAAATCACCTCTCACAGATAAGCATAAGAAACCTAAGATCAATAATAATTTCAATACCAGTCAACCTAACTAATCTAGTGGTCCATTCAAAATTAATTAAGAACAATATTGAAAAGATTACACTTGCACAAAGAATATGGGATGCAAAGGTAGTGGGTAAGGGTGAAATGAACAGGGTATTATTGAGCCAATAATCCCCACTCCTCTCAATTCAAATTAGGTCTTAGATATAGTGCAGACACTACAGCTATAGAGAAACCCTTCCAACATGATGGTGGAACTCTTAATGCTTGCAATTAGTTGTGTTTCAATGTACAAACCTTTACATACTCACTTTTCCAAGTCTAGTACATCTCATGCGAATGAAGTCTTTCACATTACATCTTTAAAACATGTCTATCTCAAGCTAATTCACAAAGATGTTTCACTTGAGCTACCTACACTTCGTAATTTTGCTAATAACAAAGCTATTCAACAATATGTGGGATCTTATGTTGATTTATCATCTCTATATCATAAAGCAAGATTCCCTCGTAAGCTTAGTCATCATGCTTGCTTTGGTGAGTGTGAGCATGCTTCTATCGACAATGATATCCCATTACACGGTCCAGATTCCTTACCTACTATACCATACATTGAGGACTATTCCACATTACTTAACGATGAGGCAAGTGATTTCAACTATGGTACTTAAGAAGATCCTAGGTTGTATTGCTTAGTGCATCATTGACACCACAAGAAGATAAAGACCAGAAATAACTTTCAATATATTTTCCTGAATGGCCTTACTCTGGTATGCCTGACTTTAATTCATCTATCATAGTTCATAATCTAGTAGCCAATCTAGATGCTAAACCAATTAAGCAAAAGATTTGAAAGATGCATCCTAAAGTTTCTTTATTGGTTAAATACCAGATCTAATGGCTATGAAATGTGGGGTTTATCAAACCCATCAATTATTCACCTTAAATGTCCAACATCATCCCAATTGCAAACCCTAACTGATGAGGAATCCCACAGGGGATCCACTCAACAAATTAAATGAGGAGCAACACAAGGGTCTACACAACTGATGTGCAACAAATTCTTCAACACTTCACACTCCAAACTTCATAAACTGGAAAGAATAATTACAAGCCTTCTCATTGGACTCCCTCTATCCTATAATCAAGGAACCCACCAAAACCAATTCTTGCCTACATTCCTAATAACTAGGATGTGATTCCTGACAAATAGAATGCATATGGGTAGAAAGAACAAGCCTAATCACTAGAACAAACTACCTCCAGTGAAAGGAGGGATTACCTCTCTTGTCCTAACCAACTAAGAGAAAATCAAGGAAATGGCTTATGAAAGTGAAAAACAATAAACTTGTCACTTAATACAATACTCACACGGTGTAATCAAACTATAGACTAAATTATATCCTATGCTTAGTCATCATTCCTCCCACCATGAAAGAAATGTCTCACATATGGTGCTATGAAAACCATCTCTCTTGATGTGGAAGCAAACCATGTATGCCAACAAGGTATGAAGTAGGTGACATGTGATAGGTCTGGCAAATCTTTGTGTTGAAAACTCAATCGTCATTCGGTGAAAGTTGAGAATCTTGAACAATATCAATAGAATCTAGAACGATGATGATCTAGTTGTTGTTGCTACTTAGTCCGAGTCCTCTGAAGGATCTGAACAATTCTAGACTGGAAAGATTGAAAATGCTAGAAGAAGTTAACCTTAGCTTACTCTATCTGAATGTGATGAAGTAGGTGACACATGACAGGTCTAGCCAATCTTTGTGTTGAAAACTCAATCGGCATCTGGTGGAAGTTTAGAATCTTGAACAATATCAACAAAATCTAGAACGATGACGATCCAACTATTGTTTTTGCTTCGCTTGAGTCCTCTAAATGATCCAAACAATTCTAGACTGGACAGATTGCAAATGCCGGAAGAAGAAGTTACCCTTAGCTTGCTCTTTCTGAAAGTGTTTGGTTCCATAAAAAGTTAAGGAGAAAGGTAACTTAGGTGCAGCACAAGATGAAAACCAAAATAGTCAAAATGTGTTGTTGAGGAGTGGACTGCTCAGAGATAAGCATGCTCTATGTGGATTAGGCTCAAATCCCACATTGTAGGAGAAGGTAGAGAAACACCGAAGCCAAGCTCTCCATTGGCAAGTTTGGAGCAGCCCCAGACTACATACTGACTCAAAAGGAGAACATCTTGCCATATGTGAATCTAGTAGAACAGTTGTTGCAACTAATGGAGTGTTTCTTGCTTCCCAAAGTGACCACCAAAAATTGTAGAGTGTGTCTTCTTCAATAGGGTCTGACGGTGATCATACAGCACACAAGGTTAAGAAAACTTATTCAACAAAACTTCTTGCATGAAAAAGTCTTGAAAAGGAACCAAAGTGGAAGTGGTTCGATGGTGAAAACTTGTGAAAATATTCCCAATGGTCAGATCAATGGCAGACTGAGAAGACCATGTTCAAAAACCCAGTTGCAAAGCGTTGTCATCAGTCAAGGTGGGAACTATAGGAGAGACACTGAAACACACTACAACTCTGTATTTGTCCCCTATCGGTATTACATCATCAAGTGAAACTATTGTATATAGTAGACCCACTTCATATACCTGTATTCTTTATTGCTTTGGAATTAAAGAAAGTGCAAAGGCAAATGATCCTTGTATAGAACTGGTTTCTTCCCCAGAAGATAAAGTGGCCAAGAGCTGATGGACTATACCAAAGAAAATGATTCCTTGTAATATGTTGAAGCAAAGATATGTTCAGGATGATATGCCAATAGATGGGCTTGTTACTACTTGTGCCCAGTACAAGGGGCACTTTAGGAATCATATCAATCATTTCATGTATTGGCTTGTCTGGAGAAAGTGTGTTGGGCTCTTGAAAAACTATTGAAGTTGACTGCCTCAATAGATCAATACTTGCATTATTACAATAAATTCTTACATTTGTTGTTTCTGAATTTGATTGTAGTTGTATAAACACAAGTTCATTTTTTGGATTTATTACTTTCCTTGCTTCTTTACAACTTAGGACAAGATTGTGATGTGCAATCTTTGTTTGGATACTGCATTTGATTAAGTTTATTTTATCATTTTTTTGTAGTGTGTTGTTGAATGCCTCATAGTGGGCTTTCCTATCATATTAATAGGTTTTCCCAAGCAATAAACCACAACAATCCATGTACGTCGCATCATAGATGACCTTATCCACAAATTTGGGACCAAATGCAAATGACATTGTGCAAGTGTGTATGATCTGTGTGGATGAAGAACTATCCTTCCATCCAGTTGAATATGGATGAGGACGTAACTCCATCGGTAGAGGCAATTTTTCGACAAGGTTCTTCGCAATCAAGTTCTTCTATGGGCGATTGTCGATAATACAATCAACTGAAAAGTCATGTGTGAGATAAGCTCTTGTGACAAACAAATTGTCACGACTCCCTTGTGCATTAGAGTGGTGCATTAAGCTAACTTCATTCAGCCAACCCTTAAGCTCATCATATGTTGTGACATCACGCACAACTTTGATGGGAATGGAATGTGTTTCCTCATCGGTAGGATTTACAATTAGAGTCTTCTTCTTCTTTAACCAATAACATTCCGATTGGTCATGTCCCTTTCTCTTACAATTAGTACAATACTTGTTATTTCTCTTATGAGAATGTGAAGAGCTAGAAGGAGAAGAATTTCTAGGAGAAGACATGCGATCCTATGAGTCTTGGTGTGGTAGTGATGAAGAGGTCGGTCTGGTCTCAGATGAAGCTTAGGAAGGAGACCAAGTAGATCTGTGTCGAGCAGCATATTTTTCCTCTGCAAGTTGTGCCTAGTTGAATGTTACATTCAAACTCTCCATTAGAGTGTATTTCAACTCTCTTAATAAATGAGCCAAAAATCCACCATTGAATTTGAGTATCAGGGTGGTTGCATTGTCTTGCACTTTGAGCATGATGCGCAAGTGATTGAATTGGAAAATGTAATCTGGAACAAAAATATTATAAGCCTAATGTAATCTAAGTCATTTAATTTGCATGTCCCCATAGGAAGATGGGTAGAAAGTTGTTTCCAATGCTTCTATCAATGCAACTCAAGTGGCTTTGAGATTTTGATTGGCACGTCGTTTCATGATCAGAAGCTTAGCAACACCGGATAGTTTCAACTTGGCAATGTGAACATGATCACATGCTGGCATGTCATTGTATTCAAACCAATTGTCCATGTCCATGATCCAACTAGCCAGGACCTCTAGGTCGCATCAATGGTTGTAGATCGGGACTTTGCATTTTATCTTATTTCATAGAGAAGCAACTCAGCGATTGTCTAGATGCTCAATTCACCCCACAGTGATCTCGTTGACATTATCAGCCAACAATGAGAACACATTAGCGAGTTGGAGCATGTGTTCTTACATTGTGGGGTTCACCATTGATCTTAAGAACACCAACAATAAGGAAAAGTAAGTACTAGTGAGAATGGTTGAAGGCTTGGGGTGTTCAACTCCGTCAACAATGAACCCTATTACAAATAGAAACACCCTTTGTGACGAAAAAAATGGTCCCCCCTTTTTAAAAATATTGTGCCCCTTAGTGGGACAAAAAATAGATGCCTACTCCATTATAATTTCCCTAAAATCATTACAAATTTTAAACTTTAAAATGTTTTAATTAAAGTTGAATTTCAAACTAGGGATTCTCCCCTTTCAACCATGTCAAACCTTGTCAAAGCATTTGCATACAAAAGTAGGATGTTTCCCCTATCAACTTAACAGTTCAATCATAGTAAGGAAGTTTCAAGGTCATAACCACAGATTGTACCATGTTTCAGGTTAAAATCATAGTTACCGAATTCCTCCAAATATGGTCGATATACGGTTTGGACCAAACTTTTAGAAGAAAATGAATTTGTTCGATCAAACTCATATTATTTTTTAATATTCATTTTTTTTTTAATTAAAAAACAATTTGCATACTCTGAACATAAATGTAAAAAGGAAAATGTGTTTTTTCAGCTGCCCATGGGTCCTACACTCGACAAAAGAGGCGCGATCCAAAAAGAAAATTAAAAAACCCTAAATCTTTTATGCCCAAACACTTACCATTTTGTTTTAGGCTTTAGCAATGAGCTTTATGCCTTTCACAATTTAGAGGAGCTCTAGAAGTTAGAATGCAGCAAACAAGAACCCAAAAAAACAACCGCAGTTGTTGGTGAATGCCCTAAACAATTGACCCGAACAGAGAAGTTGTCTGGGCAATAAGCAAGTTGCAGAAGTTAGAACGATCATGGGAGGCTTGCAATGTTGCAGCATCGATCGTCGGGTGATGTAAGTCTTAGTTTACTATTTTAGGTTTTTTTTTCTTTTTCTTTTTCGAAATTTGAATATGCCATAAGCCCATATGAACCATGGTATTTAGTCACGACTAGTTTATAGGTTTTAGGTTTATTATTATACTTATTTACGTTTTAGTTTTTTTATTTTTACTTTTAATTCAGTATTTTTAATTTTAATCCTACTATTTAGATTATTTTTTTTAAGTTTGGAATTATAATATTAGTTATTTGTATTTTACTATTTAATATGTCAGTTTAAATTTTATTTTTATGTTAATTAGAAAAAATCATGTATTTAATAGGTTGGTGTAAATTTAAATTTTATTTTTATGTTAATTTATAGTTAATAATTTGATTTGCATTAAATTTTATATTATAAACATGTAAATTACACTGATTTTATAGTTAATAATTTAATAACTATTTTAAGATTATCATATATAAAAATGATGACATTTTGCATGTCCAAAGCTTCTTCAAGGAGTCACTAAATTTTATATCAGAGCAGTTTTGGAAGTTGAGCAGTGCTAGTGGGTATTGGGCAGCGAAGAAACAATTTTAGAATACACAAGATTGAGCAATGGGCATTTGAGCAATGAGGGCAAGAATTTCTTCTTACCAACACCAAAAAGCAAATTTTTAGTCCATCTAAAGACTTCAACATGTCAAGCCACCCATTAGAGATGAAGTACATCGTCCAAAGAGATGATAAAGATAAAATAAAAATGAGATGCACCTTGTGCAATGAGAATGTCACGGGAAGTATAACCACGGTTTGTTACCATTATCTTGAAGGATCCCAAGATGTGAAATGTTGTGGGGCAGCAAATGAAAATTCAACAGAACCAGAATATGTAGAATTCATAAATAGAGTGAATGTTAAATTTAATGTGAGTCATGTTGGATCATTAGATTTAGAATCAAAGAAGCCTAAAATCCAACATTCAATCTCACAAATAGGCTCCTTAAACAATTCAAGTTTCTCTCCATCACCATTTTCCCAAGGAAGTGGAATTGGCATTCAAAAGTCACAAGGTTCATAAAAGTCAATGTGGAGGCCACAACAAAAACATGAACCAGAATATGTAGAATTCATAAATAGAGTGAATGTTAAATTTAATGTGAGCCTAAAATCCAACATTCAATCTCACAAATGGGCTCCTTAAACAATTCAAGTTTCTCTCCATCACCATTTTCCCAAGGAAGTGGAATTGGCATTCAAAAGTCACAAGGTTCATTAAAGTCAATGTGGAGGCCACAACAAAAACATGATGTAGACAGATTGGCAGCGAGATTGTTTTATGTAGAGGCCATTCCTTTTAATGTCATCCATTCTCCACATTTCCAAACCTTCATAGATGCAGCTATTGATTTTGGGAAGGGTTACAAACTACCTTGCTATGAAAGAGTACGAACTAGTCTTCTTGAAGAAGTAGCAGCCATATCTACTGAGCTAAATGGAATTAAAAAAAAAATTGGAAAAAAGTAGAGTGCACAATAGTAAGTGTTGGATGGTCCGATTCAAGAAAAAGGCCCCTCCTACATATTTTGGCAATATCCCCTAATGGTGGTATGTTTATAAAATCAATTGATAGAAGTAATGAACAAAAAACTTTTCTTTTCATTGCCTAATGCATTGAATCGATAATTTTGGAAAAGAGAATGTTGTTCAAATTATTACAGATAATGCAACTAATTGTAAGGGAACAAGTGATATACTCATGGATAGATTTCCTTATTTATTTTGGACACCATGTGTTACACATGTATTGGAACTTTTACTTGAAGATCTATCAAAATTGGAGTGGGTAAGAAGTATTGTGATTGAAGGAAAGCAAATTTATAAGTTTATCCTCAACCACCACTTAAAACTGAACTTGTATCGTTTATTTTCAAAGTGTGAGCTTTTATCCCCTACTGAAATAAGATTTGCCACCAATTTTATTACTTTGCAAAGGGAGGTAGAGGAGAGGACAGCATTGAGAAGAGTGATGGTTAGTGATGAATAGATAGAGTCAAAAAATTTCAAGGAAGCCCATTCAAAAGATATTGAAAGAATTACCTTAAGGGACACATTTTGGGAGGGGGCCAAGGTGGTCATAATGGTGTTTGAGCCTATTGTTAGAATTTTGAGAATGGTTGATGGGAATCAACCTTGCATGGGCTTTGCGTATGAGAGAATGGACAGAGCAAAGGAAAAAATTCAAAAGTTACTTGCAGGGAATGTTGAAGAAGTCAATTGCTTTGGAAAATTGTGGACAAGCAATGATTCATGCTACATTGTCCTCTACATGTGGCAACTTGCTATTTAGATCCCAAATTAGTAGAGATAAACCATGAGGGAGATGAGGAGATAATGAAAGGTGTATTGGCAACAATAGACAGGTTGCTTATTGATGAAGACGAGAAGGAAGCAACGAGGCATCAAGTTATTGTTTTCAAGAACCAGTTGAAAATGTTTGGTATCAAGGAAGCAAAGGCAAGCAGGGTGAAGTGGGAACCATCTAAATGGTGGCAGACTTATGGGGCTTCTACTCCACAGTTGCAGAGGCTTGTCGTGTGAATCTTCAGTCAGTGTTCCAAAGCTTCTACATGTAAAATAAACTGAAGTACACACGAATTAATCCACACTAACAAGAGGAATCGATTGGGCGTTCAAAAACTCTCTGATCTTTTGTTTGTTCATAGCAATTTACGATTGCTTACTCACTCACTTGCAAATGAAGATGACAACTCTCGCCTTGGTGAACCATGCTTGAAGATGAAGAAAATATTGATGTTGTTGATGAGCCTACTAATGTAGGATTAGATGATGCTGCTAGTAATGATTTGTGTAGATGCAGGGTTTAATGTTGCGGATGTTTAAATTTCATTGCCAGTTTTAGTTAATGCTGAAGACTAATTTTAAACAAATGATATTTCACAATTCTCATTGTTATATTTTATATATATGATTTTGAACAATGAACATTGAAGTTTAATACCCTATTGGATTGTCTTATCATGTGGTATCAACTTATTTGTGTTTATGTTTTATAAATATGTATGATATATTTATTTTTTATGATTTATAAAATTTTCCTAACCTCACCGAACCGAACTTTTTTCAAAATCACGAACTTCCAAGCTTTTTCTCCCTTCCGAACAATTTGAACTTTCTAAACATGGTAAGCATAATTAAAATAGAATGCTCTAGTATGAAACAACTTATTGCCCCTGACTCACCTTTATAAGGTATAATTTAGCAAAATACAATCATGAAAATGCCTTCACAATGGAATAATTTAATGTAATGTCCCCTTTTTGGGCTAAAAAACCAAATAAGGGTTTTCCCTAAAATCCCAATATTATGCAAATAAATTCTGAATTCTGAAATTTGAAAAATCAACCAACCCTAGCTAAAAAATGAAGCTTCAATACACCCAATCTCACCAAATCTTTGGTGCCAAAATACAAGGGATAAATAAACAATTTTCAACAATTGATTCACCCTTAATTCACCCCAAAACATGCAAATATGAGTAAAAATTAAAAATTAATGTTAGTGTACCATTTTTCGACTTGAATGAAGATAAATTTCTGATGTCTTTTTTGAAAAATATCTGATTTTACTCAAAAAACAGCAGTTGTTATCTGTCCAAAAATCTTCTTCAAACTCTTGCAATCATCATAAAAAAATGCCAAAATTATCCAAATAATTTCAGCTCCTTTCTAGGGCATCCAAAGTGACCAAACAACCTCCCAAGTGAAGTCAGCCTAGGTCAAAACGCTGCAATAAAATCAGAATTAAATATTCTTCACAAACTAGGGTCTAAGGCACCCTCAAAGACCTTCCACACTTGCCTAACCAAATCACCACAATTAGGAAAAATCATAAATTATTTATGAAGCCCAAATCATCATTTCACGAAGTCAAATTCACCATAAAATTATGTCAAATATATAAATAATAATAAAGAAAATTATTATTTATTTTTCCAATTATATAACCCTTGACAACCTTGCCAATCAACCAACAAATCCAACGCCATACTTTAGAAAATTAGCAATAAATTCTAGCAACTAGTTTTGAGTAATTGGATGTCCAATTTGTCGTCAAAACCCTCTCCAAAGATTACCAAGGCAAATCACCCCTCCTAGAGCAAGCAACAAAATATTTCTTTGTAAGGTGGTGTCAAAAACACCTTTTTATTGATAAATCAACTCAAGACTGCAGGAGCAATTATTGGGCATACATCCCAATCATTCTTCAAGCATGAAGATTCACAAAATAATATTCAGCATGTCTAGAATAAGATCTCCACCTTGTATTTGTACCTTCCAAAAGGGGGCGAACCACCTTAAGAGGGTCAAATACCTCATAACACCTTGCCGAATTTTAAAGATATTTTTTCTTTTCTTTGTTCATCTCCCAAGCCGACATTCCTCTTTTTTCAAAAAGAATATTAAATTAATTGTCTTAATAACAAATAGTAGTTAAAATTATTTTTGGGCAATAATCTAATAATTATTTATCCATTTAATTACCATGGTGGTAAAAATCAATTTTAAAAATATTCTATTAATCAATTAGAATTGTCTTATATGGATAAATGATAAAAATCACTATTTGGGCAATCATAATTAATTAATAAAATAAAACCCCAAAAGTGATCCATTAGTCTATGGAAAAAGTAAACTAAAGGTCTTCAATACCTATTCATAAGTGATCCAGAAATGGGGACATTACAGTCCTCCCTTCCCACAATTGATTGCCCTCAAGCAATTCCAAACAAAGCCTCTTTCATAGAGCATCCGTTACCACATTGTTTTTAGCTTTCATATATTCAATATCAAAATCATAAGCCTGCACCTTGCTTACCCACTTTTCTTCCCTGTCATTCAATTTTTTTGATTGAGAAAGAACCTCAAACTGTTGTGATCCGATTTTACAATAAATTTGCCACAAACCAAATATTGTATAATCTTACTCAAAGCATTTATGACCGCCAACATTTCCTTGTCATAGATTGAATACACCTTTTCCGAATCCTTGAGTTTTCTACTCTCAAAAGCAATAGGGTGTTTATTCTGCATTACAACGACCCCTATTCCTTCATGTAAAGCATCACATTCAACTATAAAAGGAGTAGAAAAATCTAGAATAACAAGTACCAGACAAGAAGACATCAACTCCTTGAATTTTTCAAATACTAATTGGGTTGTTTTGGACCATTTGAAAGCCCTTTTCTTAGTTAAATCAATCAAAGGGGTAGCAAGTTGTGAGAAACCTCTGACAAATCTCCTGTAATAACTACAAAAACCTCTTAATTGTGAGTGTAGAGGGAATAGGCCAATCCATGATAGCTGCAATTTTTTATTTATCCACTTGCACACCTTGTGCATTAATGACATGTCACAAATACAAAATTTTTGCTAGTCCAAACTCACACTTACATTTATTTGCAAAGAAAAAATGTTGCTCCAAAGTGCCCAAAACCAAATCCAAGTGTCTCAAGTGCTCCTCCAAAGTTTTGCTATACACAAGAATGTCATCAAAGAAAACTAGCACAAACTTCCTTAAATATTTGTTAAATATGTTGTTCATACATGACTGGAAAGTAGCAGGAGAATTAGTCAATTCAAAAGGCATAACCAAAAACTCAAAATGCCTAAAATGACATCTAAAAGCAATTTTACGAACATCCTCTTCTTTTACCTTGACTTGGTGATAACTGGATCTCAAGTCAATTTTGGAAAAGTGGCACCATGCAACTCATCAATCAATTCATCAATCCTAGGTATGAGATAGCTATTCTTGATGGTCTTCTTATTCAACAACCTGTAATCAATGCACATCCTCATAGTGCCATCCTTTTTCTTTACTAGCACCATTGAAGAAGCAAAGGGACTTGAGCTAAGCTTTATATGACCCATGTCAAGCAATTCTTTGATGGTCTTTTCAATTTCTTCTTTGAAAGATCTTGGGTGACGATATGACGTGACAATAACCGGTTTGGCACCCGATTCCAACTCAATATGATGCTCAAAACCTCTATCTGCTGGTAACCCATGAGGCAACTCATCAAAAATATGAACTTGTTTATCAAGAATAGCTTGTAACTCACCATGTATGGACTGTTCTATTTTTTCTGATTTTATTGTAATAAGAAGCTTGTTACCCGTGCAATTTGACCCCTCCTAAAAGCCCTTTCCATCCTCTTTATGGATACTTCTTATGGAGCACCATTAGCTAGACCCTTGAGGACCACTTCCTTGCCCTCTTTGAAGAATTTTAGCTCCATGGTTTTATAGTTTTGGGTGAATTCACCTAATGAATGTAATCATTGAACACCTAAAACAATATCAATGTCCCCAATATTAGCAACAAAAAAATCATCAATTACCTTGTGCTTCCCCAGAGTGAGTGGAAGTTGTGGAATCTTCTTGGAACAAGAAATAGTGAACCCATCTGCCATAGTCACATTGAAGCCCTTGCAATCCGTGGTTTCCAATGCTATCTTCTTAACCAAGCCTCCATCAATGAAGTTATGTGTGGCTCCACTATCAACCAATGTAGTCACCCTTTGTCCCCTCAATGTGCCTTTCACCTTGAAAGCATGATACTTAGGAGCTCTTGCATGATACTTAGGAGCTCTTGAAAGAGAAGCAAGTGTGCTACCCAAGTCTTGTGTGTCCTCATGCATATGCTCATCAACAACATTTTTATTTTGTTCAACATTAGTATCAATAATATCAAACTCTGAATCATCATCAATTACCTCAATATAATGGACTTGTCCTTTTCCCGTACATGGTGACCTTTAGTCCATGGATCTTTGCAAGTAAGGCACAAACCTTTCCTTCTTAATTCATCTCTTGCATCCTTCATATTGTTGCTATAGGGTAGCACCTTACGTGGAGGAACATAGAGCTGAAAAGGCTTCTTTGGTGGCATATTAGGTGCTGCCCTAGGCTGCCCACTTGGTGCCTTTGGTGGCCCACTAAAATCAGACATTGGCTGCCCTGTATTTCCCACTTTTGGCAGCAAACAAGTGGCTGCTCTTTTGGCCAAACATTGCCACTTGTAAGCTGAAAATTCTAAATCCAAAGCTTTAGTAATTGCATCTTGCAAAGAAAGAGGGTTAAAAGCTTTTATCAAACCTCTCAAAGGATCAATCAAACCCTCCATAAAGAGAACCAATCTTCTTTCACTAATATCCGATACCATGACGGAAATCTTTTGAAAATCAACAACATACCTTTCAACATTGTGATTTGCTTGAGTTGTGCCAACTCACAAAAGTGGATTTCAAGATCTCTTCTATCAAACCTCTCCATTATCCTCTTGCGAAATTCATCCAATGTAGTAATAAATTCATGGCCTTGTGTGATCATGCCATGAAACCACCACTCATGAGCAACATCTTCCAAGTGTACCGTGACAAATTTGAGAGCCTCATCCTCAAACATGGGGTTGAGTGATAAATAAGTCTCCAATTTTTACAACCACGATCTCACTAGAAGTCTATTAGTACCATCAAAATTAGAGAAACCTTACCCAACCTTTGTTACAAATATCTACAGGGTTGCATGCTTGGTCCTCTTGATTTTGTCTCATTCTTATCTCACAAAAATCACGAAAAATAAAGTGTTTGTGTCAAAACTGAGGGCTACATACTCTTGTTGGCGTGTATCAAGTGGGTCACACATTGGTGTCTCAATCTCAGTCATTGGCTCTCTTTGCAAAAAAGTAGCCTTTAGTATTTTATGAGGTTTGGTGGAAACTTTCTCATTGTCACTCAAATTTCCTTCTCCATTGCAGGAATGGCTCTTGCTTGGAGCTACACTAGCTTTCAACATAGCTACAAATTGCATATCCAATGTATGCTGAAAATCATTTTGGCTCTTTTTGATCAAGCCCTACAAAAACTTAACTTATTCTGAAGTAAACCCTTGGTCATCCATGACTTTTCCTCTTCTCTAATAATACAAAATATTTTAATTTGCTTGCATCCAAATATACACATATAATATCTCATAAGTGCACAAGATTGGTGCTCTGATACCACTGTAATGTCCTTTTTTTGGGCTAAAAGACCAAATAAAAGTTTTCCCTAAAATCTTAATATTATGCAAATAAATTCTGAATTTTAAAATTTGAAAAATCAACTAACCCTAGCTGAAAAATAAAGCTTCAACACACACTCAATCTCACCAAACTCTTGGCACCAAAGTACAAGGGATAAATAGACAATTTCCATCAATTGATTCATCCTTAATTCACTTCGAAACATGCAAATATGAGTAACAAATAAAAATAATGAAAGTGTACCTTTTTTTCACTTGAATAAAGATAAATTTTTGATATATGTTTGCAGAAAAATATTTGATTTTACTCAAAAAACAGTTGTTCTCTCTCCAAAATCTTCGTCAAACCCTTGCAATCATCACCAAAAAAATGCCAAAATTATCTGAATAATTCCAGCTCCTTTCTAGGGCACCCAAAGTGACCAAACAACCTCTCAAGTGAAGTCGGCCTACGTCAAAACACTACAATAAAATCAAAATTAAATATTCTTCACAAACTAGAGTCTAGGGCACCCTCAAAGACCTTCCACGTTTGCATAACCAAATCGCCACAGAAAAATTCATAAATTATTTATGAAGCCCAAATCATCATGTCACGAAGTCAAATTCACCATAAAATTCTGTCAAATAAATAAATAATAATTCAAAAAAATTATTATTTATTTTTCCTATTAAATAACCCTTGACTACCTTGCCAATCATCCAACAAATCCAATGCCACACTTTAAAAAATTAGCAATAAATTTCAGTAACTAGTTTGAGCAATTAGACATCCAATTTGTCCTCAAAACCCTCTCCAAAAATCACCAAGGCAAATCGCCCCACTCCTAGGGCAAGCAACAAAATATTCCTTTGTAAGGTGGTGTCAAAAAACACTTTTTATTGATAAATTAACTCAAGACCACAGAAGCAATTATTGGGCATACATCCCAATCACTCTTCAAGCATGAAGATTCACAAAATAATATTCAACATGTCTAGAATAAGATCTCCGTCTTGTATTTGTACCCTCCAAAGGGGGGCGAACCACCTTGAGGAGGTAAAATACCTCATAACACCTCCTTGCTGACATTTTAAGATATCTTTTTTTTCTTTATTCATCTCCCAAGCCGACATTCCTCTTTTTCCAAAAATAATATTAAGTTAATTGCCTTAATAACAAATAGTAATTAAAATTACTTTTACGCAATAATCCAGTAATTATTTATCCTTTTAATTACCATAGTGATAAAAACCACTTTTAAAAATATTATATTAATCAATTAGAATTGTCTTATATGGATAAATGATAAAAATCACTATTTGGGCAATCATAATTAATTAATAAAATAAAAACTCCAAAAGTGATCTGTAAAAACCCCTGTTCTCCCTGATTTCTGATAACTGACTGCTTTGATTGTTTTATCTCGATTTTGCGTTTTTTTGAAAGAAAATGCTGAATAAATTTATATAAAATAATGCAATACCAGAAATGATAGAATCTATTGAAAATATTGATGCCAGACTATTTCTTAATCTTCTGAACTGATTACAAATAAGATCCAATAACATGCAACAAAAGGTAATGATATTTTGATGAAAAACCTGATTAGTGCTGCAAGCTGAAAGAAACTCTGTGAACGTTCTGTGATAACTTCTGAATGAAGATATCTCCTTGAATGCAATAGATCAGCTGATATTTCACAGCCTCTGAACTGCAACACTGAAGATGGCTCGTTCTTCAATGCCTGTAGACAACTGAAACCCTTGGCTTCGTTCTCTGAAGAAGACTTGATCAAAAACTGATTTCATAACATAATGAGCTCAAGACCCAATGAGACCCTTATATCTCCTCAAAAGTTTCTCTTTTTTTAATTTTTTCAATAGCTTTCGAAAACACTTTTAATTATAAAATATAATTAAAAGTGGCCCCTCCAATGATGGCGACCCCTTTAGCGAAAATCACTTAAGTTATAATAAAATATTATAACTTTATATTATAAACTCCAGTTAATTAATATTTAATTAATTCAATTAAATATTAATATCTCTCTCATCATTCATCCGATGCACGAGCCGTCTGAAGCTGTCGACTGAGGAAGTGATTCTGAACGCTATCAATCCATACTGCTAAAAATAGCAGGGGTCCCACGCTGAGTGCTGATTACTGCTAAGAATAGCAACTCAAGCTAGAAGTGTCCGAATGAGCCCGAACGAAAGCCAACTGATCAAGTACTGACAATCCGAAGCTGAGCCAAGCTCCATCAAGAGACCCTCTAACCATGCATATTAACCTACGAGGGCTAAGAATAGGCTAAATCCACCGAACTCTGATGCTCGCAAAAATGGGGACATTACAGTCCGCCCTTCCCTGAAATTGCTTGTCCTCAAGCAATCTCTACTGCAAAGAAACCCAACTCCTCGGAAGGCCCAAAATAAGAACTGTGAAGTGTCCCACAAATCACTAACTGTCTCCTGTAGCATCAATAAGAACACAACTGCGCAAGCTATCCCTGGATCCCAAACCCAGAGTGAAAGTCTGTCGTGTCTGTCATCCTCAGGCTGCCACTGTGCTCTACTGCCTCCAACTTCATGCTGTGAGTGGTGAAGTAACCCAATGGGACCCATCCAATACTCCGTGCCAAAACTGTCACCACCTGGATCCCAATACAATCTGAATTCACATCCATCTGGCATGCGAAGAAAAGAACTTCTAGAAGCATCTGCTACACTGAATCTCTCCCTGTCCTCTGCTAAACCCTCATGAATGTGATAACTGACCAAGCCATCATGCCAACTGACACCGTAGTCATCCTGTAACCATGTACCAATAAGAAAACTCTCTGACATAGAAGTAGCAAACCCTGTTGGATACATATCAGCATGATGTAAAACTGACAGCTGTCCCTGCAAGTAATCCCCTGCAAACAACTGAGTCGGACGCTTGCAGCCGCTAATCCCATATTCTGAAGATGGTGAATACCCATCCCACAACGGATGGTATAACTCTGGGGCCAATCCACACTGATGCATCATCAAATCCTCTATGTGTGGACCAACGGAGAAGTGATAAACACTCCTCACTATGCAATCAAGATGAAATGCTCCCACCTCTGTCAATGGCTGACCATCATAGTCCTGGGGAAACAAATCAGCATAAGTACAAATCTCTATACTGGATGATGCCCCACATATCCCCTGTGACGACGATGAAGTAGTGACGTGATCTGTCACACAACTCTCGGAAAAATCAACTATCTCATCACAAGAGCTCTCAATCAAAACACTCATCCCATCTGAATTGACTGCACCAATATCTGCGATAGATGTAACCACATCCTCACTACAACTCGTGGAGATAAGATCCTCATCAACTGCGTCTGTATATAACTGTACTGTATCTGCAGCTGGTGGAAATTGTGCCAAACTCAACTCCACGGTAAGCTCCTCCAACCGTGACTGTGACTCTTGAAGGGCCAACTGAGCACTCTCCAACGAGTCCATAGTCACCTCAAGCTCATGAGTGAGCTCATCAACCTGCTCCTCCTTCCTCGGCAATGCATCATAACAAATGCAATCCCACTCGAGAAGAAAATCCCTGTCTGCAAGTAGTTTTAAGTAATTTTGTTTCATCATTCCAATTGCTTCTCGAAGTGCATGTATCTCTGCAAGGGAAAAACCACTATCACCGTGCTCATCTGTCAAAGGAGTACTCCAACCATAAGTAGCTAACATCTGACGAGCAACATCAAAATGCTCAATGGTTGTGGCAATCATATTGTCATTCACTTTTAGTTGCCCAACCAAATGGTGAGAACTTTGTAGCTTATGACCTCCATACAAGTTTCCCGGTTCACAATATGCACTATGATATGAGGCTGATTCGCCCTCCCTCTCCTCATGATAAGCAACATCATGTGCGCTTACATCCATGCACACCTCAACATCTAAGGTACTGCTGCTATGTACCTCAAAGGGTGGCTCAACTGATAAGGTAGAAGTTGCTGGTATGACAGTATCTTCACACACTTCTACTCCCAAAGTAATTGCATGCCCATCCAAAGCATGATCCTGGGATTCCATATCAACATATGAACCTTCTAGCTTGTTTTCAAAGGTCTGATTTGGAAAATCAGACTCACCATGACATGAATCCTCCACATACAATGCATCATTAGTACCCAATTCCTGAGTACTTTCATGTGATAATTCAATAGGATCATTTTGCACATGTGAAAACACTGCTGTCTCATGCTCATGCAAAATTTCATCATCGGTGTCATGAAAATCGGAAGTAGCCTCTATATTAGAAACTTCTTGAGTCACCTCTTGCAAGGATGATGTAGATAAATCATTACCCAAAGCTGTGCTAGTGTCTTCTTGAATCAAATCAGCATGTGTATCAAATTCATCATATAAATTTCTGCATACTTCATAGGAATTTGAAGATGCCAAATCATTTTGATGAAGAGTTGTATCATCCTTATGTGTAGATTCTCTATCCATTTCATGTGCAAACAATTCATGAGCTATAGTGTGATATTTCTTCCTTGCAAACTCTGTCTTATAGAAAAGACTCGGGTGCAAATCCATGTAACTCATGAAAGGAAGTTCCTTCTTAATTTTTTGAGGAAGAGTGCTATACTCCTTAAACATGCTAATCACTTCTTCTTCTTTGTTTTGTGGTGTTCGACCTCTGCTGGAAGGAAGTGAATTGGATCCTTTAGACTGTCCAAGATCTGAAAGCGTCTGTTCTACACGCAACAACTCGCGATTGAGCTTGTATTGGGATTGTTCAAGTTCTTTGAATACCTGTTTATTTCTGGACAGTGTTTTCATGACGCCCATTTTCGCTGCCAAACTGAAAACCCAATCAACTGACTTGATTTCAGGCCTTCACTGTACTGTTCCTTACTGGTTATGATGTAACTTTTATCAGTTTGCTGCCCTGGAGTTCTGTCAAACAGTGTGCATTTGACCTGCTATCAGCAAGTTTAGTGTTTTCTGATGTGTTCTCCTTGATTTAAATGATGTAAACATGCATGCAGGACTTCTAAACTTGTCAATGGACAGTAATTGCAATTATGATGCATAACAATCCGTTACTACAGTCCCCAACTAACAGATGACTGTAAACTTATGCAATTAATCAGTTCAATAGACAGGGATTATGTCAAACCTTTGCCAATCCCCAAAACTCAGTAATGCTGCAAGACTTCCAAATTGGTTACAATTCACCAAGATTTACAATACTACCATTCCAATTCTCGTAAGTTCAGTACAATGTCAACTTCAGCCATACTGATTATGAATACAGAATTGCTGTCATACTGACAGTGACTCATCCAACAAATAATAAAATGCAAATTCTAATACAGCTTCCTGAAGACTCAATGGAAATTATATCAATGAACCTGATATAGCCCAGCTACACGTAGATTGCAAGTATGGAGTGCTGAGTCACCAGTAATGTCTCAATTCCCATGAAAAAAATGAAACAGATGTAAATCCAGAATAAAGAACCTGAAACTTCGAAGAATTGTCTCCTCCAGGTAACGCCAATACACCTTGCTTGTTGTGTGAAGGATCTCAACAGCACCCGATTTCCATATTTCATAGAACGGCATTCACATGCGATTATCTGTATTTTGTCTTCATCTGCGTCCTTTCCTGAATATTTAAATACTTTTTATTATTAAATTTGGCCTTATTTGCCAAATCGGCCTGACACTTTGTTTATCTTATTGAGCGGCTTAATCACTGAGCTTTTGTCTCGAAGCGGCAGCTCCGGTAATCACGTCTTTTCCCACTGCTAACTTCCACCCAAAAAACTACCAATTAATAGCTGCGACTCCCTCCAAAATAAATTTCGGACAAAGCAGACTCTTAGACAGCTCCCGACAGGTCAATCAATTTAACAATATATTGCTTTCCAAGACAAAATGAATGCCTCCTTGAGAAATCGCGACACAAGACAAAAGTCTCGATTTATCACCATTTGATGAATAAGACAACCACGATTTGACTTTATTTGTTTGTCTTAGTCGCCAAGCTTAATCTGCTGTTTTGCCTGTCTAACGGCCTTCCTGAGTATGCACGACTAATTGATGTGTCTTTATTCCAGTTTCAAAAATGATGGCGGCTAGCTTTTTGAAATACCACGATTCCACAAAGCACATTATCGGCTCCTCCCTATACCTCCAAAAAGATCATTGAGCCTTCAGAATGCATCCCGCGATTTCTTCTTCTGCAGACGCTTTAGACAAATCGACTCTTTCAACTAGCGGGATACCTTGGCATGAGACGGCTGCCTCAAAAGACACTTCGATTTGTTTCTTGCTTCCACTGTTGGATGCTCCGACCAGAATGTGCTTTGTTATATGCGTCGATCTCTGTATTTTATTAAAACCCGATAGTCTTCAGATATGTCCACCTGATAGTCTTAATATTTTTTTATTTTTTTACTGGTACCCACGACCCGTCTACAATGACTGTTGTCTGGGGCGACCTCTCCCACAACCTCGAATTTCACTCACTGCCTTCAGGCGTTGAACGCGGCTCTTCCAATATCTGTAGATACTACCTGTGCGCCTTCCTTCAGTCAATAGCTGAAGACTGTGATCCTGTCCGTACGTCGTCCGTACGTCGTCCGTACTGTCCGACATGCCGTACATGTACGGACTGTAATAAAAGATATATATATATATATATTTTTATTTCTTATTAAACCCTTTTGAATGCTGTATGATCGTACTTTAAATCAATTCTTTCTTTTTAGTAATTTCAAACCCTAGGAGTATGAAATTCTCTTTTCGAAAACCGACACAGGATGGCAGGAAACCGCTCTGATACCACTGTAAAAACCCCTGTTCTCCCTGATTTCTGATAACTGACTGCTTTGATTGTTTTATCTCGATTTTGCGTTTTTTTGAAAGAAAATGCTGAATAAATTTATATAAAATAATGCAATACCAGAAATGATAGAATCTATTGAAAATATTGATGCCAGACTATTTCTTAATCTTCTGAACTGATTACAAATAAGATCCAATAACATGCAACAAAAGGTAATGATATTTTGATGAAAAACCTGATTAGTGCTGCAAGCTGAAAGAAACTCTGTGAACGTTCTGTGATAACTTCTGAATGAAGATATCTCCTTGAATGCAATAGATCAGCTGATATTTCACAGCCTCTGAACTGCAACACTGAAGATGGCTCGTTCTTCAATGCCTGTAGACAACTGAAACCCTTGGCTTCGTTCTCTGAAGAAGACTTGATCAAAAAATGATTTCATAACATAATGAGCTCAAGACCCAATGAGACCCTTATATCTCCTCAAAAGTTTCTCTTTTTTTAATTTTTTCAATAGCTTTCGAAAACACTTTTAATTATAAAATATAATTAAAAGTGGCCCCTCCAATGATGGCGACCCCTTTAGCGAAAATCACTTAAGTTATAATAAAATATTATAACTTTATATTATAAACTCCAGTTAATTAATATTTAATTAATTCAATTAAATATTAATATCTCTCTCATCATTCATCTGATGCACGAGCCGTCTGAAGCTGTCGACTGAGGAAGTGATTCTGAACGCTATCAATCCATACTGCTAAAAATAGCAAGGGTCCCACGCTGAGTGCTGATTACTGCTAAGAATAGCAACTCAGGCTAGAAGTGTCCGAATGAGCCCGAACGAAAGCCAACTGATCAAGTACTGACAATCCGAAGCTGAGCCAAGCTCCATCAAGAGACCCTCTAACCATGCATATTAACCTACGAGGGCTAAGAATAGGCTAAATCCACCGAACTCTGATGCTCGCAAAAATGGGGACATTACATGATCCCTTAGTCTATGAGGAAAGTAGACTAAAGGTCTGCAGTACCTATTCATAAGTGATCCGGAAATGGGGGCATTACATTTAAGCTCAAAAACAACATAGAAAAGTCATTAACCTTAATCATATTAAGATTGACCAGTTACAGTCAAGCAAGAAGACAAAACCTTATCTTAAGGACTATAGTCCAACCAGAGAGTGCTCTAATACATAAGAACGACCAACTATGGCCAAGCAAAATATCAATAGACTCAAGAATGCAGTCCATACAAGTTCTGATAGTAAGTACAGTCCAAGCAAGTATATGTCATAATAAGTTCTATACAAATCAAGATTCCATCATAGTAAGTTCAGACCTAGCAAGTATCCAACACAATAAATATAATCATTTAAGAAACCAGCTCCATAACACCCACAATTACTCAATCCCACTTGACATGATCATGATTAAAATTAATGTTACCCAATCATAAGACCTACACTCATTCATTTGAACATAATTTTAGTAAATTTGGTTCCAATGATCATATATCTGCACATTAAGAGGTTACACAAATGTTCCTGATTGCACACATGGAACTGACCAAAAATGTCTAATAGCATGAGTAAACTATTGAAGAGGATATTACCATCAAAAGTAAATCTAATCAAGTAATAAACTCATAAAAACATTTTCATCCAAATAAAAAGCCTTCCTGCAATTTCATTCTGCCAAACATGTATATTAAAATAAAACAGCTAATCATATTACCATATCATAGTCATAGAAATTTCTGGTTCGTAAAACATATGCCACTATTATAGTATTCAATAATATGTGAACAAAAACATATGCCACTATTATAGTATTCAATAATATGTGAACAAAAACTTATTGGACACTATAGAAGACATCACCTGTTCAAAATCCATGTATTTTAACATTAATATGTTTCAAAATAGTATATAGTGAATCGTAACAAACCATCACAACTCTTACAATCATGACAACACATGGGGCAAATAATAACTAACATGTACCTACAAAGTAGCATCTTTAAATTTTTCAAAATCATAACAGGTTGCATTTATTCACTATCCTTCTGTATAGACACATTCTTTGCTCTATTCAGTTCTTTGAAGATCCCCCATTGCATGATGCCCCTACTATCGTACTTTGGTGACCTTCCATTCCATGGCCTACTTCACTACATAGTACACCCCGCATTGCCCTTTGGGTAACTTTTTTAATAATTCCATTTTTTATAACTTTTCCAGCATTCTTGTTTCTTTGGCTTTTAAATCGTGAATTTTACCATTAGAAATTTCATTTGATTAGCATATTTGTCAATCTCAGTGCATGAACCTTCAGCAGAATATAACATCACCTTTATCGCTGAATCGCTTTCTTTGCTGAGGGGTAAGAGTATACCCATGGAGTTTTGGTCAGAAGCAGTAAACACAATGATCTATATTTTTTAACAGATGCCCATCCATCGAAGGCATTGCAAGGGATCACACCATGGGTGGTTTGGTTAGGGAAGCAACCAAAGGTGCATATCTTCAAAATATTTGGTTGTATTTGCGTATGTTTATGTTCCAAATCAGGTTTCCAGTAAATTGGATTATAAGTCCAAGAAATTCGTTTTTGTTGGCTATAGAGGGAAGTCAAAAGCATACATAATCAATCTCTAGTACTCTATACTCCCTCCTCATTGTTGATAACAATAGGAGGTTATGGGTGTATTTTCTCAAACACAAAAGTGAGGTGTTTACATAATTCAATATGTTTATAGTAATATAGGTCGAATCCAATTTGAAAATGAAGCTTCTACGTACTAATAATGGAGGTGATTTTTGCAACGAAGTATTTGTTGTTTTTTTTTGCACGAATGCAAAGATGATTTTCTACCACTTATACATCGCATAAAAATGGAATTGTGGAGAGAAGGAATCAAGTGGTGACAGAAATGACTCAATGTATGCTGAGGGGTAATAGTATGCCTATGGAATTTTGAACAAAAGCAACAAACACAACTATCTATATTCTTTACCAAAATCCCATCCAAGGCATTGCAGGGGATCATGCCATAGGCGGCTTGGTTAGATTAACAACCAAAGGGGCATTTCTTCAAAATATTTCATTGTATTTGCATATATTCATGTTCCAGATCAAGTTTACGGTAAACTGGATCAGATTTCCACGAAAATTGTTTTTGTTTGCTATCGTGAGTAGTCAAAGGCCAACAGACTCATGGACAAGTCTATTAAAAAGGTAGCTATTAGTAAGGATGTTGATTTTGGGGAGGGTCAGTCTTTTCAGTTCTGATTTTTAACTCTGATTTTCAGTTGAAACTAGCAATGAAATCAAATTCTCTGTTTATTTTGAGCCCTAATGACATGGCTTTGGATAGTACTCATGCAAGAGGTTCAAGATGTTATTGGGTTTGATATAAGGGCTGAAATGCCTACCATAGAGGCTGCTTCAAAGATTGATTTGCCTCTTGGACAAGTTGATAATGGTATTGATTTAGATTTTATAAGATCTGATTCAATTGAGGAAGTTGCGTCAATAAGAAGACCAAAGTGGTATCATACTATTTTAAGCATAGTCAGCAAGAGACGGGGATGGGAACAGGTTTCAGAGACATGGATGCTAATTTTCAGACATTGGGTGAGGGTGTACCTGCAGACGCAAAAAAAATTAAAATAATAATATCTATATATTTTAATTTCTGAAAACGAAAAGTTAGAATACAACTGATTCTAATATCATAAACATTGAAAACTTTGAACTTCTAACTTTAAGTTTTTATTTTTAACTTTAAAATTTGTATTGTTATTAAGTTTTTAATATTTGTTATTCAAATTTGGCTCTAAGTTTTAAAGTTTTAACTTTAAATATTAAAAAAAGTTAATAATAATAATTTTAAGGCAGGAGACAGTTTTTTTAAGGAGATGCAGGAGACTTCAAACGAAATCTCCAAGACTCAGTTGGCATCTCCGTACCCGTCTTGCCTCTCTGTACCCGAGATGCGTCACATGTACCAGAAGATGCGTCTCCCGGTTACTATGACTTTAAGTAATTAAAAGCAAGATGAGTTGGACATATACAATGTTGCATCAAGACCAAAGAGAAATGTCAATAAGGGATATAACTTTCTCAAATTTGATGTTGGTGATGATTCCACTTAGTGAGCCTTTTTATAAGGAAGCAAGGAAAGGAAAAGTGGGAGGCAACCATGAAGGTTGATGAGGATGGTGCTTTGATGTGGAACAAGCCTTGGGTGCTTGCTGATTTCCCACCAAGTAAAAAGGCAATTGGTTGTAAATGGGTTTAAAAACCAAATAGAAGGCAAATGGTTCCTTGAACAAACATAAAGCAAGGCTACAACTAAACGGGATTATAAAGAGACATTTGCACCTACAATGAAGATGAAAACAATCAGGGTAGTGATTGTCATTGCTTCTTAGTTTCATTGGAAAATGTTTCAAATGGATGTTAAAAGTGCCTTTTTTAACAGTGGTTTTAGTGGAGGTGTACATGACACAACCTAAAGGATTTGTGGTTACGAGAGGGAAAAAACTTGTGTGCTGGTTGAACCACTCCTTGGACTAAAGCAAACACCAAAGTATGGTACACCAAAATTGATTTTTTTTGACTAATTCAGGGTTCAGAAGGAGTCCTTACGATCCCAATCTTTATGTCAAAAGTTTGGTAGATGATATAATCATTCTTATTGTTTATGTGCATTACTCAATCATCACAGGGAGCAAGATTAGTAGTATTAATCAGATAAAATTAGATTTCCCCCTACTTTTGGCATAACAGACTTAGGTCTCATACACTATTGTTTAGAGGTTAAATTATTGCAAGTAGATAGAGGTGTGTTTAATTTTCAGCAAATGTATGCAAGAGGACTATTTGAGAAATTCAAGATGGTTGATTGTAAGCCAATGATGACCCTGTGGAGGTTGGTTTATAATTGAAAGTCTCAAGTGATTATGTTCAACATGCCGAAGAATCACTTTATCCGAAATTGGTGGGCACCCTAACATATCTTTTTTCCGCTAGACCTAATATTTAATTTATTGTTAGCAATGTTAACAAATTTCTCAATAAGCCCAATAATAATCATTGGAGATCAGTAGAGAGGACCTTGAGGTATGTCAAAGGCACATAGGAATCTCATATTGTGTTTCAAATGATCTTCAGTCAATTTGTTACACAGGTTCAGATTGGGCTGAATTAGTTAATGACAGGAAGTCAACAATGGGATATATCTTCAATCTTGGAACATGTGCAATATCTTGGGTAAGCAAGAAACAAAAGACCCTTGCTATGTCTTCATTAAAAGCAAAGTACAAGGCTGCTGTTTTGGATGCATGTGAGGTGGTTTGGCTGAGGATGATCTTGGCCAATTTACAATTACATCAAAAGCAGTATACGGATATATGTTGTTATAATCAAGGTTTGCTCAAACTATTCAAAAATACAATTTTCCAAGCATGTACCAAGAGAATAGAGGTTCATTTCTATTTTACTCGTCGTCGAGAAAGGTGTTATTGAGCTGATATATTTCCCAACTAAAGAGCATGTGGCAGATACATTTAGAAAACCTTTATGTTGAAAATTTTATTAAATTGAGAGAAAAACTTTTCATGTTTCCATATATGACCATTAAGGAAGGACATAAGAATAGTTAATATCAAAGCTCTGTGATTTTGTTTTGAATCTAGGCGCCCATCAAATCAACTGCGTACACAAATAAACATGGTGGTTGTCTATTCAAATTTTCTTTTGCCAATTAGGGTCTTAAAAAACATTTCTCTCAATTTTTTTCTCATTTTGGATTTAAACATTTATTATCTCAACATGTTTCTTATTTATTGCTTCTTTTCCTATGCACTTCAAGTGGGAAGAGTCCAAGGATTGCTATGACACTCTAGTTGGGTTGAGTCCAAAGATTATGAAGACACTTCAAGTGCGAAGACTCAAAAGATTGCTAAGGCACTTCAATTGAGAAAATTCCAAAGATTGCAAAGGTCAGCATCAACAAAGACAACTACAAATCACACTTTGCTGAGAGGATTCAAAAGGAAATTGCATTTTCTACACACTTTGTTGGGTCCTACAGACCAATTTGTCTAAAGGACATTAAAAGTCGTCATCATCATCTGTAAGTCATGTGTACTTTTAAAAAAGTACCTTGACATAAGAAATAAATGCACAGTATTAAAACATAAAATTGTGCTTTATTAAAGTTCATAATAAAAGATGGCGCATTTAACTAGCTTTGTAATTGAAGGTTAGTTGGCAATCAGCTGGTCATCTCTCGCACTTAATGTATTCACCCATTTCATTTTTTGGTTGAAAGAAGAATAGCATGGTAAGCCTCTCTCATCATTTTTGGAGTTTGGCTCATATCTTTATGTTATTTTCACTCACATTTACACTACATTGCTTCACCTTCAAGATAAAGAGGAATTGTGATTTTTTTTCGTTATCACCTTTACATATCAATTGATTATTTTATAAACTCAGAGATAACAAGGATTCAAAATTCTATGAATGTAATACTTCCTCCTACAGTGAGCCCTACCCCTTGCATGGAGAAAGCTAATATTCAAAGATTCATTAAAATCGTGGTATTTTACTTTTCCTTTTCCATCTTGCCAATTCCAATAGGACTATCACTAGAACCTCAACTAACCCCTGTGGAGATTTTGATTGCACTACATAGTCGGCTCCACCTAAGACCTACTCAGAATAAATCTATAATTTTCAAGTAAATAACACCCATAAATTTTTGTGCCGCCATTACTTTGTGATATTTATGCATATATGGCATTAGGAATGCAATTGATATTTGGTAACAAATTAAAAGTAACCATCTAACTACTTCACTTTCCCATGACCACTTAACCTAGCATTATCACATTCAACCATTGTTGACTATAACATAAGATGCATTAACACATACAAAAGTATTAGAATGCAATGTCCCCTTTTTCAAAATAAAGGAAAACAGGTTGAAGACCTTTAACCTAATTTTCCCTGTAGGCTAAGTGATGGTAATTGGAAAAAAAAAAAATTAAATTAATTAAAGTTGTCCGAATAGTGATTTTAATCATTTATTATCTTAAGGCAATTTTGATTGATTATTAGAATAATAGAACTATCATTATTAATTATTTAAATTACCTAAAAAGTGGTTTTTACCACTCCAAAAATCAAGGTAATTGTTGCCCACCTGGAGTTGCACCCTGAATCGAAAACGTGCTGAAATGGTCAATCCTCTCTCCGGTTGAAACAATGGGATCTTCTCACGAGGGTGGGTGCCTCAATGGTGAGAACCTCCAGAGAAGGCTGGTTCCTGTAAGATGTATCAATGGATCTCTACTCTGTGCTGCGAATCTACCATGGAAAAGGGAGAAAGAAACTTGAAAGGGAAATCCTACCTAATGACGGTGATACACCAAAAAATTGACCCACTCTACTTGGAACCTTGAACACTGAATCAAACAAGGAAAAAAGAAGACCTTTGATTTCAATTTATCACTATGCATAAATATTTCATGAGAAGGTTCGATCCAATGATCAAAACGTGAAGGAAAACGATGGAGAGAGGTCTGATACAAGACACTTTGCAGCCACCTAACATCCAGTTACAGCTTCAGCAAAAGACATACAGAACACTGAACATAACCTGCATAATATGATGAGCTAGCAACTAGGTACGAATCGAAATTTGGGAAGGGAGAGAAATCTACCACGTATGTAAATTGTTGAATGAATATACACTATGCTAGCACTTGAAATCTGAAAGTACAATCCTTCTATTGATTGAAGAGGTTACACAACTCACCAATGGCAGAGTCTAGTCTTATCAAGAGAGGGATACAATTCAAGGCTGAAAAGCCAACTTACATAGAAAATTACAATAGCCAAGAGTTGGCATTGGAAAAATAGGAGAGAGGCTAAATCCGTCCAACTTAGCCTTTACAAAAAGTCTTTGTCTTGCATGAAGCTCCTTGGCGTTAGAGGAAATGGACGGTGGGTTTGTTGAAAGTCAAACTCTTATTATGCAAAATGCTATGCCCACCTCCAAATATGGACTTTCTCTTGAGCCGTTTGATCGTTTAACTGCTTTCTTTTGCATGAAATCAACGCAAATGCCAAATTAAGAATTACGTTTGAACCGCCAGAACGTTTCAAGCTTTCGAGATAAGCAAGAGTGCGTGCATGGAATGTCTTGATGTTTGAAACGTTCAACGCTTTCCCTGTTCATCATGCAAGACGACTCTATTTTCGGAACTGAAGCATCATTGCTTTAGTTTAAACGCATTTACTTCATTGGAGTCACTTCACGTCAGTCTGTGCATGATCTTTGTTTAACCTGCCTTTGTCTTTATTCTGCATTTGTTTTATTCGATGTTCTTGCTTATGTCCATGTTCAGTTCTGCTTTAATCTTTGCTCATGCATCTATTTTTGCGTTTGTCTTTCTTCTTGTTTAGTTCTGGCTCAGTCCTATTTGTGCTTGCGTCTCTATTCGTGCTATTTATCATGCTCAGTTCACTTCGTGTTTTCTCTGGCTTTTCTCTTTCTCTATCTTTTTGTTCAGTTCTTTCGCAGACAAATTGTCCACGGGAATTGTCTCTCTTTCATTTCCTTCGGACAATTTCCTTCTTTTGTTTGGTCCTTTGTAATTGTTTCGGGCTTTACTTTCTGTCCATTTCCTTCGGACAAAAAGTCCGAAGGAATTTTGTCTGTTTCTTTCTTTCGGAGCTTTTTCTTGAACCATTCCTGTTCATTTCCGGTGGCTTTTGTCGATTTTACTTATTCCTTTCGACTTTTGTTCGAAGGAATTCGTTTCCTTCTTTTTCCCTGAATTAATTCCTTTTATATGCCTCAGGCTTTCTGGTTTTCAAATTCCCGCGGGCTTTTTGGAGGCTGTGGACTTTTGTCTTGCAAATTCTCCGGAGTATTCCTTCGAACAAAAAGTCTAAAGGATATCTTCCTTCAATTTAATTTCCTTTGCTTTATGTCTTCGAAGGATATTGTCCTAAGGACTTGTCTTTTCCGCAGGTATTATCTCTCTTTCCGCTTCCTCTATGCCCTTCGAAACTTTTGAAGGGTCCCGCCACCGACCAAGTGCCCTCCGCAAGGGCTTCTGTCCTTCTTGAATTCTTTCGAAACTTTTGAAGGGTCCACTTCACCGACCAAGTGCCCTCCGCAAGGGCTAGTGTCCTTCGAAATTGGCTTTTCGGAAGAATTGAAGGGCACCCGAGCTTTTTGTAGGGCACCCAGGCTTTTTGTAACCGTCCTTATTTTGTTCCTATTTCTTTATTGGCTGCAGGTTTTTGTTTGCAAAGTCTCCGAAGTATTCCTTCGGACAAAAAGTCCAAAGGATATCTTCCTTTAATTTCCTTTGCTTTGTGCATATTTCTAACCTTGCCTAAGGCATTAATTAATGTATTGTATGCAGTAACCCTATAAGAATAACCATGTTTGCGCATCGCATGCAAAACAACCTTTGCCTTTTCAACCAATCCAAATATGCAGTATGTCTCAACAAGTAGAACATATGTATCTTCAGTCGCAACCCACGGCACCTGTAACATCCTCAAGTAGATCATCCCACGTTTTATGTGAAGGTTGTAATCAAAAACTTTCAACATGTATCGAGCTAATTTATGAGCCTTGGGGCTAAGTATTGGAACCACTCCACCAACAAAGCTTGTACCATAAATCCACCCACGCCCTTTTGTTGAACCCCCTGGGAAAAAATCCAAGAAACTAAACCTGCATGATGTTGCCTTTGATCCCGTGCTTTCATTGAAAGTGAACCTACAAACCTGTAGGTTAACTTCAAGGATGGTTTTAGCTATTAATTTTTCATTGGCTCCTATACACCTCACAAAGTCGTTCCTTCTACAGGACTGGAGCTTTAAGACTGTATGTGACATTTTGAATAAGGGATATGGGCTTTGAACGTGTTGTAGGTGTCTTTACCAATTTACATGGTTGTAGGTGTCTATTTAAGGACCCCAAAAAATTGATTTACAAGACAAACTGGTACCATAAGACCATCTTCCGAATAGTAAGGTTGACAATTTTGGCCTGTGGGAGGCAAAAATGTCAACAGTAATTTAAGAAAATAATTGGAAAGTATTTTCAATTAATTAATTGCTCAAAAAGTGATTTTTATCGCTCTTACAAATAGAGCAATTTAATTAATTAATAGATTATTTGCCCCAAAGGTAATTTTAATAACTATTATTTATTAAGGCAAATTAATTTAATAATTGGAGAATGAATTGTGACTTTGTCGGCCTTTGAGTTGGTCCAAATTGGAACACCACCCTTTGGGAAGACAAGTCAAGTCGTCCTTGGGAAGTATCAAGGGATGCCACCCCTTGGGAAAGGACATTTGGAGGGTATTAATAAACAACAATTGGTAGGAAGGGGATCATTCAATCATGTATTCAAATATATAACCTTGTACAAGCATCATGCTTTACAATTGCTCTTAAGGACGAAACCCCTTAATTGTGTAACCCGATTCCAAGGACAAAAACCCTTGTCATCACGATAACTCAAGGACGAACCCCTTGAAGATTCACATTATATTATTTGAGATATGAAAACTCTAAATGTAATTTCATTTTATTATCTAAATTATTATTTCAAGTATAAAATCTATATTTATCTTAAACGGATTTTCAAGGATTTCAAATGTTAGTATAATATTCTAATTAGGAACATTACAGTGATATCAGAGCCAAGATCTTACCGGCCTGTGAGGGTTTGTGTTCGCAGATTTGGATGCATAGTCTATGAATCAATGAGCGAAGATGAATTGAGAACAAAGCTTGCAGATTGGGGGAAAAGCTTGAGCATCCACATATTCAAAAAATGTTTTGCTCAATATTTTGGAGGAAGCGGCAAATTGTTTGTCTATGATAGAACAATCAAATTCTAATTCTATGTTTTGGACAATGAATCATTTGGTAGTTTATTTGGCTAGACCCAAGTTCTTCAAACATTCAGATTCAGATGTGAGACTTGTAGTTATCACTTGTATTAGTGAAATTACAAGGATAACAGCTCCGAAATAGCCATACAGTGACAACATTATGAAGGAAATATTTCAATTGATGGTGGAAAGTTTTGAAGGTTTTGGTGACATCACAAGATCTTATTTTGCTAAGAGGGTCACTATTTTGAAAACTATGGCAAAAATCAAATCTTGTGTGCTAATGTTGGATCTAAAATATGATCATCTTATTCTCGCATGTTTGGACATTTCTTTGCTGTTGTCCATAAAAATCATAAAAAATGTAGTAGTTTCAATGCAAACCATTATGACTTTGGTCCTAAATGAGAATGATGATATTTCTCGTCAATTATTATCCATACTAATGGTGGGTTTTGAGCCGGAAGCCTCACTAGTTGCACATACACTAGCTAAAAATGTTGTTGCTTAGTGTTCAAAAAAAATTTGTGTGCTAATGTTGGATCTAAAATATGATCATCTTATTCTCGTATGTTTGGACATTTCTTTGTTGTCCATAAAAATCATAAAAAAAATGTAGAGGTTTCAATGCAAACCAGTATGACTTTGGTCCTGAATGAGAATGATGATATTTCTCATCAATTATTATCCATACTAATGGTGGGTTTTGAGCCGGAAGCCTCACTAGTTGCACATACACTAGCTAAAAATGTTGTTGCTCAGTGTTCAGAAAAGCTAAAGCCATATGTGACAATTGAAGGACATGAAGATGTGTTGCTAAATGAAGAACCAGAAAAAGTGTTAGATGCAGCAAAATCTCCAAGGGAAGAGGGAGAAATCAATGAGCATGAACTAAAGGAAGTTCAAGGCAAAGATCATTTATTGGTAGATGTTTATTTATCATCTAATGATTGTATGCATGACAGTGAAATCACAGAAGGTGAAAACAAGGAGCTTGAGCCAAAGAATGATGAAATTGAAGCAAAAAGAGCATCACTTGTATACAAAGGGTTCAAGCTTGAACAATTTGCACCAACCTTCAAATATCCATTGACTGATTTTCAAAACAGCCCTACAAAGAGTCATGTGATCGAAAAAAATATTAAAAATCTTGAGGATATAGGGGTTGGAGGTATCTCCACAAACCCCACTTCATCAAAGGAGAACAAGTTTTTCATCACTCCAAGGTATGGGAAGGTTGGTAACACTTCAGATTTGTTTCATGCTATGTCATTTCAGTTCTATTGTCCTCATACAAAGCATGAAAGAAAAGGTGATAAAATGAAAGTTATGGTTTGCAATATGAGGCATGAGGACTCCTTGATTCAAGTTCACAATTATTGGCACCAAGAGGTATGGGATCCCTGTAATTTTCTGAGTTGTACAAAAATTCTCAATTCTGATTTTAAATTTTTTATCACTGATTCCATGGGAATAAAAAAAGAATCAAAATTGTTTGGGGTATGGAGGAATATAGGCATGCACAAGTTGACATTGGAAGGTTGGCATACAAAAAGAAGCTTCTTATTTGAAAACCATGGTATTCACAAGGTTGGGGGTGTGGAAGACATCTCAACCCATGTTTATTCAATAATGAAAGATGAGCATTATGATGAAAGCCAAAGGTATGCAAATAGTTTAGATTTATGGCTTCCACTTATGTCATCACTGTATTTTTGTCATCTTGGACAACATGCACATGTTTTGGTGATTGGAAATGACTATCCTTTAGTCAAGTTCCAAGGTATGTTGGATGGGACTGCAACATTCTCCTTTCACAATGGTTTTGGTTCAATTGATAAACATATTCATGAAAAAAGAAATGTGAGTTATAGGGATGAAGATGTTGTGTTGGCAAAGAGAGACAAGCATGCTAATCACAAGCTAAAGTATGGAGGTCTTCTAGATTTGTTTTTATCACTAAATTATGGTCATCATGGGCAACATGCCAAAATGGATGTTAGAGGACTTAATTTCAATATGGTTGATAAGTTTTTCATCCTATATGTCCAAATAAAATTCATAAGGGATCATACATGGAGTGTAGTGAATTCTAATAATTTTGTGAAGGGCCAATACACAATTCATGAGTCGCTCATTGGAGCCAAATTGTAAGCTTGCTACCATGCAAGTAGTTACAATCATTAAGGTGAGAAATTTTCAGTTTAAAGCTACTTTTAAAACATTTTCAATCATAATTTTGCATGAGATGATGCATTGCTACAGCCATGATATGATGATACTCTTTATTTCACATATTGCAATGCCAATGTTTCCTTTAGACAGCTGTAATTTGGGAAGTTTGATGATGTTTCATTGGTTTAAAATGTTGCTTGAAGGAATCCATTGGTGGAAAACACCAAAAACAAGTGTTGGAAGTGTCCTACCATCAAAAGATAGAGGTAAAACAATGGGGTCAACAATAAATTTGGTTTTTAGTGTTGTTATCATCTCCATTTCCAGCCACCTCATAACTTTATTTGCTCTCATACAAGTGGGCGTACAGGTACTTTCAATCATGGAAAAGAATTTTTTTTGGTTAGGGGTTGCTAACATGGTATTTTCAGTCCTTGCATGGTTGTTTTCATTGGCCAACTTCTTGAATGTTACAAGGAGATGTTGGGTTGGTACCAGCTGCATCATTTTTGTGAACAGCAACAAGTTTGCACAAAATAAGAGAAAAACATTAATGGAAATGGGTGGAGGAAGGGTTCAGCTGAAAGGTATCTTCAGGGCAGCCACGAAGGCACCTAGTTGGATGAATTTCCAAGTGTTGTATGGCTGTTGTGACTTGTTTTCAGCCCACCCACAATCTGATTCGCATCATATATTGAGTGGGACATTTTGCCAAGTCATGAGAGGATATATGAGAACTCAAGGGTTTGGTATTCCAAAACTTTCATTGCATGAAAAAAGCCCAATGGAACTGCTACAACACAAAGATTGGGGATTCCATCATTTGAATGGAATTCATAAGATGATTGCAAGCAATGGAAGAAAGCTAGTTGTCATGTCTATGAAGCATGATGAAGATGTGATCACAAAAACGTTGTGAAACACTACTTTTTCTCTAACTTGTTTGTTCCATGTGTAGGTGTGAGAGGTGAGACTTTTGATTTCAGTTGGGGTTCATTCCCTATCCACATAGAGCCTCATTCATACCCGGTTTTGGAAGGTACAGATCTTTTTATTGAAGAGATCAGTGTACCTGGGTTGTAGATTGAAGACAACGGTGCCACTTTGGTAAGGGTTGATTGGATTTGTTCCATGCCCAAAATAGATCGGAATTCAAGCATACAAAAGTTGGCTAAGTGAGAAGATATAGAGCAGCTGAGTTTGCAATTGCTTGAGGACAAGCAATTTTGAGAAGGGAGGATTGTAATGTCCCCTTTTTCAAAATAAAGGAAAACAAGTTGAAGACCTTTAGCCTAATTTTCCCCGCAGGCTAAAGGATAATAATTGGAGAAATTTATTTTAATAATTAATTAGAGTTGCCCGAATAGTGATTTTAATCATTTGTTATCTTAAGGCAATTTTAATTGATTATTAGAATAATAGAACTATCATGATTAATTATTTAAATTATCTAAAAAGTGGTTTTTACCACTCCAAAAATTAAGGTAATTTAAGTAAATAATTGGAAAATATTTTCAATTAATTAATTGCTTCAAAAGTGATTTTTATCGCTCTTACAAATAGAGCAATTTAATTAATTATTAAATTATTTGCCCCAAAAGTAATTTTAATTACTATTATTTATTAAGGCAAATTAATTTAATAATTGGAAAATGAATTGTGACTTTGTCGGCTTTTGAATTGTTCCAAATTGGAACGCCACCCTTTGGGGAGACAAGTCAAGTCATCCTTGGGAAGTATCAAGGGACGTCACCTCTTGGAAAGACACACCCCTTGGGAAAGGACATTTGGAGGGTATTAATAATCAGCAATTGGTAGTAAAGGGATCATTCAATCATGTATTCAAATATATAACCTCGTACAAACATCATGCTTTACAATTGCTCTTAAAGACGAAACCCCTTAATTGTGTAACCCGATTTCAAAGACGAAAACCCTTGTCACAATAACTCAAAGACGAAACCCCTTAAAGCTTCACATTCTATTATTTGAGATCTAAAAACTCTGAATGTAATTTCATTTTATTATCTAAATTATTATTTCAAGTATAAAATCTATATTTATCTTAAACGGATTTCCAAGGATTCCAAATGTTAGTATAATATTCCGATTAGGAATATTACATAGAAACAATCACTCTTGAATGAACAAGAAATTTGATCTTCAAAAGATATAAGTAAATACTAAATTTCCAATTTTTGTTACAACTCGTTCAAACAAGATTCAATAGTTGACGAAGAATGATCGGTATTCCTAAAAACCTTTAAATTTGGGTTGCTTATGGTCACCCTTTGCTAGGTTTACAAGATGCTCCTCAAAGTTGATTTTATTTACCCTGCCAATGAAACAAACAAACTCTTTCAATAATAATAGGTAGCTATAAAATTACTTTTATGCATGATTCCAAAACAAATAGTTACGGGATAAATATGTGAAATAACAAGTATGTCGTTCAACAAAACTAAATTTTATATTTTCCTTTGTGAAATAAAACTAAGGATTAAGTACGTCATAAAAGGGCTCTATTTTGTTAATAGAACAATTATTAGTTTTATTGAACTCGGCATGTTGTGTCCCTACTCATGCATCCAAATCTAACTTACTGCTCCCCTCATTTGCAAGGACAAGCAACCGCAATACAATCAAAGTATACAATTCAATCTACAAAACATTAAACTTAGTACAGAAAATGTATGCATAAATCTGTGCACATGCACACACATACAGAGAATATAAGTTAACTGCACAGAGGAAATATAAAAGGTACTTGTCATTAATTTTGATGTTTCTCATTACAAAAAGCCTTTACAAATAGGTTGAGACACCATAGAAATTCCCAAATTATAGGCATATAGACAAAAACAAAGTCTCCTGTAGGGAACTCGTGTCAAATTTCCCATAGGCCAAATTGACTTTGTCACCGCCATGCTAGTGTGTAACACAATCTATACAAAAAGTATCATGCCAAACATAGTAATAATGGTTCTGTTTTCAAGTTCTTGGGCAAGCAGATGACTTTTCTTAGAGTTACTAAGACTTGGCAACAAGACAGTCTAGATACTTCATTCTCGACCTTGCCAATGCAAGAAAAATCCTTGTCTTCGCGTCCCTAAATGGAATCCACCTAACAGCTCTTGGTATAAACTGTACATAGGCTATCACCTTACAAGACTTCTCATTGCTCTAGTGAAACTCCTGTTCTTTAATAATCATATTTACACCCTGTCGACCTCTGTGCATAAGTTATATGCTTTCTTCTCCAACCTTGCAGTTATGTTTTGACTCGCTGGACTCCTTGGATCTGAATTCTTCAGTATACATCGCTTCATTCTTTATAATGGAGTGTTATGGCAGTCCACACCAGTTTACCATCTTTAGCATGTGATTGTCTTCCATGTTTATGCCTTCCTGTTTACTCTGGTGTGTATAATATTCTACTCATCTTTCTTGATTGTGTGTCATCCTTACTAGTTATTGATAATTTCCTCCTTGTGACCTTGCATTGCACCTATTATTATGGGACCTACTTATTATGAACATGCCTCTATGAATAGCTTTGTGATCAACTGCAGTGATAGTCTTGTGAAAAACTCTGTGCATTACATATCCATTGAGCCTGAAGGGTACATATCGATTGTAGCTAGGATTTTGTATCCAAAAACCAATCATTAGGAAGAACCCATTACAAATAAGGATAATGGATCTAAATTTTACAATAGAAGTCAAGATACAAATTGCCTGATAAAAATAAAAACTTTCACTCATCTCTCCAAAAATTTGAGTCCTACTCAGCTTGGGATTTTCCAGGACTAGGAATGAAGACCTTTGGAATGAGATAAAATGGATATACGGTGCCCCTTTCCTTGAGATTACAACTACAGGCCTCTATGTACTTTTGATTGCGAAACTTGATTGGCATTCTATGTTGGATAATTTGTAGCAAGTACAAACACTTCTCAAGCATGGAGGTGGAGATGTGACCTCCTATGGTCCTCTTGTCCTGAACCTAAGAAATCCTGCTTTTGTTGATTGTTGTTGTGACAAAATCTTTTTCAGAAACAATATCAATCCAACTTATAATAACAATAACAATGAATTCAACATGTTTTTTTATTGATATTTTGCTAAACTTAATTGGAGATATATTCTACATTGTCTATCTTTGCTAAAAGAGAAATTTCACTGAATGGCATATGGACAAGGTCCATTGATGACGTAAAACACACTCAATTTTTTGATATCTTGTGGCTTGTTCTCTCAACAGGTATGGTGGTTATGAAATAAAAGAAACAAACATGTGTTTCAAAAAGCGGGCTGGGACCCTATTGACTTCACTACTGAAGTTACTCTTCCTTCAATTGTCTTGCAGGCATCTATGGAAACCAATATCCAACAACAGGACTCAAGGGAGTTCTCAAGGACGGCATTTTCCCAACAGAGCTAGCTACAATAAACTAAGAGGAAGAACTGAAAAAAGAGACCTCTGCCTCCCCTTAATGCAGTTAGTGAAGAAGGAAGTGCTCATATTGGAGGCAGGGATACTAGCAGGGAAGATGAGAAAAACTCTGCATCAATGTTTACAGATGGAACAAGCAAGGGCTGGGCCCTCTAACCAACAGAACCTGTCTCAAGAAGGTGACGTGGTTAAGACATAGGGTACTCAAGAAGGCAGCATGAGCCAAGGGAGAAGAGAACTAAACAAGGAAGAGGATGTGAAGAGTAAGGAAGAAGAAGTGCATCAAAGGAATATTATCAGCTCTACCAATGGTTATGATGATGAGACAGAAGAAGAGCCACAAGAAAATTCCCGCCAGCTAGAGGGGAATAGGTTGACAATGATGGTAATACATTCTCAATTGATGAGGCATTGAATATGACATCTGGAAGGAGCAGATCAAGATTGTTGAAGGTGATGATGGTAGAGATTTGGAACAAGCAGTCCAAGAAGCATCACTATCAAACAGTCCAATGATCTTGATGCTGAGTCCAGCGCTATATCTAATTCCCGTGAAGGTAAAGGGCAGAGTGATGCAAGCAACAACGCTAGCAGTGAAGGTTCTGCTGCTGCTATGTCCTGCACAACGCATGGTTGTACATGTATCCTTCCTATGGCAGAGTTGAAGGCTCACTCTCAAACTGATTGGCCATTCAGATTGGGTGATGTTAACCATGCTTTCTCTTCTTTCTTAAGTATGCATATGTTTATGCCTGGTGGTAAACAAAACTTCTCTTTGTTTTCTGTAAAGAGTGGGTACAAGAACCCCCTGGGTCAAGCTTCCATGGAAACTTTAACTGCCAGAGATAGTTTTAATTGTGAAGGATATCAAATTGGAACGAAGGAGTGCTCAAAGTTAAATTCAAAGGTGGTCAAAGATACTTGATGTGAGATTGAGACAGAAAGAAAGGATGAGAAGAAGACACACAGGATGAAGAAAAAGATTGATGATCCTTTTATTCCTGTTGCCAGTGCTCACCCACATGTTTTTGCTCTTAATGATACTGTTGTTATTACTTCTGTTTTAATTCAAGAAAGTTTATACAAGACATATAAATGAGTCTGGGAACTTACGAAGCTTGGTCTTCTTTATTTTGATATGTTTTGGTTCAGAGACTTGAAAACAATAGGCTGGGTGTCCCCAGCACAGTGATATATTTTAAATGGATGAGACCAGCAGACACTTCGATTTGAAACATGATTGGTAGTGGTAGTTATTTGTATACTAGCTTCGATATGGCTTTTACAAGCTTTTTAATAGAAACTCTTCACAAAAGTTCCTCTTTTTGAAGCATACATTTTTGTATATTTTCCATATCAGTATACAAAAAACAAATCTTACAATAGAAGTAGAAGTAATTTGGGAAAGGTTAATGGGTTATTTGTCACCAGTAGACAACTTTATATTAGATTTTCTAATAAGAAAAAATTTTCAAAATCATTATCCTGTTGTTTTAGAAAATTCACCTAAATTTACTAAATTTGAAGTATTAAATGGTAAATTATATTATTTTTCTCCGCTATTAGCATATAATATTTATATTTTTAAATTTATTAAATGAAAGATCCTCCAACTATTCTTTATTTATATAAAAAATTTCCACTCACAGTTTTCCCTATATGCGACTCACCTAGCATGCCTGCTAAAGCATCCTAGCAGGAAAAGACCTAGGGCCATCACAAGCTTTCTCGAGGAGCCCCACTTATAAGGCCAACAACATTTGCATTCTTTGTCATTCCACAACCAGCAGTTGCTCATGTGGCTCCAACCCTATGTCATAACTCTATGGACACAAGAAGATTTCCCCCACTGCCTACAAGCCCTCTTACCTATGGGTAAGAAAAAACAATATGGTGTTTTGAAACAAACCAGGCAGTGTACTTGTCCCTCCATCTCTAGTTAGATTTCCACTACTCACTGAAATACACCATTATACCTCCCACACATACCAAAACCCAAGCATTAGTTCTGCATGGAAACAAAGTTAAAAACAGGCAGATGTTTCACAAAAACTATGCAAGTTGCATGTGCAATGCCCTTCTAAGAAGATGCATAGCATCAATAACACCCCTTCCCCCATAATTAATGAGTCAAAAGCAATGCTATGTGCAAATTAGGCCAACTATGTATCATGCAATATGAAATTGTCATGGGGGATGTACTTGTAGACAAATTAGAGCCAACAACAAACTAAAGTGCACTTCCTCATGTTCAAACTAAAGTGCACTTCCTCGTGAGTTTAACATGTTGCATTTGGCTACCTACAACTTACAAAATATTCCTCACTTGTTACCCATTTCTGATTTCTCCTTTCCAAACAATTGTCAGCCTAAAGTCCCCTACACTTTTCACCTATGGCACATGACGGGGAAGTATGCAATTAACCATAACTAATAGCAACGGCACCTATAGGTTCTTGTGAAAGGCCAATAGCTACTTATACATAAAGACTTATCTCTTCAAGCCTCTTTTGCATGGGCATTGATGCACTTCAATAGTTACATTGAGAGTGGAGTTCTCTATAGTTTCCATTCAAAGTCAATGTCGAGGAGTAAGGTCAAAATCTCTCATTTCATTTTTTGCACATAAGACATGGGGGTTGGTAGATTGTTCAAAGAGGGGCATAGTTGCCTCATGCTTTTTACACAACATGTGAATAAGGCATATACTTATGACCAGTGATCAAATTTGCAGGTTGGCCTCAAATTACATTTGAAGGGCTACTGAACCATCGCCACTTTAACATGAAATTTTAAAAAAGATATATGCACTCTGAAAAATTTAAAGTTACCCTTTGTTTGAAAGGAAAATTAGAATTGATGCTTATTTTGCTGGCTAGAGGCCCATTTGAAAGGCACTACAGACTGCAAATTTGATCAATGCTAGTAACCACCTAGACATTGTGGAGCATTTTCATCTTAGTAATAATGTGACCTTTTAAGTCATCACCAAGCGACACACCAATTTAGTATATGCAAACTTCCTTGTGGATTTTGTTGTATGGCATTCCCTTGTGGAAGTTTATAAGGGGATTACAGATCTAATATTTTCAGAATCCATAATGATACATAGAAGAGCTTCTGGAAAAAACCGTGTGCAAGTATTTGGTCAACATTTCAAAAACCTGCACACATTTTTCCAAAAAGCTGTTCTATGTATTATAAGAGGATTTTTTCAAAGAACTAATTTTTACTCATGCCAAAAACCGAAATAAGTCAACATTCTATGTAAATGCAAGTATAACCAATTATATAGGGGAGGAAGGGTAGCAGAGAATATTTTTACAGATTTCAACCCCGTTGTGCATATTATGAATCAAACAACTAACAACTATTAGAGCAAATCAAAATGTGACTCCTAAGAAATCTTGGAGTGGGTGTAAGCCCATTGTTGCTCATTTTAGGGTATTTGCATGTGATGCTTGGGCCCACAATGAGAAGAGGAAGAAAGTGATACAAGGAGTCACAGATGCATCTTCATTGAATTATTGAGAAGGCAAAGCCTTTCCGCTTGTATAATCTGGATTCTAGACATATCATCATTTAGAAAAATGTGGCCTTCAAATAAAGTATTCCTCCAGTTCACCTTCTCCTCCTCCCTTTGTTTCTTTTCATTATTCTCCTGATCTTGATATTCCTTGTCTATCTTTGCTTGGTTTATATGTTTGGGAGGTTATTTATGATGATAATAGAAATAGATGAGACTTCTAGAATTGATCCTTGTACACTTGAGACTTCTACTAGTGGGGCACACCATCCTTAGTGTGTTGTGAAGATCACTGAGGCTACAAGACCTGCTGCAAGTACTATTTAAGACACATAGAAGAATCAAGTTCAGAAGCAATGGGTCAAAATTGTTCTAATAGCAAAGTTCATGGACACTTGTAATCCTCAAACTTATGTGTAGCCTAAACAAATAGGGATGGGAGGATACCATCATATAACTACCTGATGAAGAACAATTTAAAGAGGGTTCCTCTTCCCCACAAGAAGAATCTTGTTGGTTCCAAGTAGGTATACAAGACCAAGTTCAATTCAAATGGCCAAGTTGAAAAGAATAAGGCTGGATTGGTCACCAAGAGTTTTTCTCAAAAGTAAGGTACCGACTATATTGAGACCTTCGCACTTATTTCTAAGATGGATATCAATTGGATTGTACTTTCTCTTGCTGCTAGCTTTCATTGATAAGTTCACCAAATGGATGTGAAATGTGCTTTCCTCAATGGTTACTTGCATGAGGATATTTATATGCAACAAAGTCCAAGATTTTTGCGAATATATGGCTGAAGCAAGTACCTAGGCATGGTATGATAAAATTGACCTTCATTTGGTTAATTATGACTTAAATTGTTCCCATCTATCCCTAACTTATGTATTCAATCAATGATGATGTCCCCATTATGTGTTGATGATTTGATCATTGTAAAGAGTAATGTTGGCATCATGCTCAGGGCGAAAAAAATGTTAAGAAGACATTTAATGTGAAAAACTTAGACTTGTTGCACTATTTCCTTGGTATTCAAGTTTTGCAATTAGAGAATGGAATTTTATTGTCAAAATCCAAGTATGTCTTTACGTCTAGTATGTCTTATGTTTGGTGAAAAAGTTCAACAAGGAAGACTGTTAATATGCAAGTACCCATTTTGTGTTCGAAGTTAATTTTAATGTTCATTGTACGTCCCCAAAGGTTAATGCTGTACAAATAATTGGTAGACATTTGTTTACTCAACCTATTATGTCGGACTTGTTTCCAAATACATGCAAGACCGTTAAGAAAATAATTTGGCAGTAGTGAATGGTCTTATTAGGGTATTAATGGTACTATTAGCTGGGGATATAGCATTCTTGAGGAGGTGAAATCTCTTTGGTCAAGTACACAAACTTTGATTGAGCTGGAGCCTAGGTCCTTAGGAGGTCCTTTATTGATAGCCTTGTTTCAAGTCTAGTTCCATGGTTGAGCAAGAAGAAGTCCATTATTGGTATTTCTTCTACTGAGGTAGAGTATAGATGCACTATTAGAGATGGACAAGAGATAGTTTGGACATGAGCATTGCTTGATTTGATTGCGCTTCAATTGCAGCGGCCTACCTCACTGCTGTGAAATAGTCAGGGTGCCATCAAAATTGCTCATAGTTCAATGTGCTATGCTCAGATTCAAGACTAAGCACATTGAATTGATCCAAGGGTATGTCATTCAACTAGAGTATTGCTGCACGACGGACCAAGTTGTGTACATATTCACTAAACCTTCAATGGAGTCTAACTTTGTCCAATTCAAATCTCTATTAGAGTCCAGGGAAGTTTTCGTTGGGGGATGTTCAAGTAATGCCACCTTATCTCTTCCTTCAATCTTAAGGGGGGATGTGAATTTTAGGGGTGGTAAGTTTGACATGTTGAGACATAGACACCTTTTAAGGCCAACGTAAACTCTCAAAAGGATCTCTCTTTATTCTGCATGCAGTTACTATTTTTTACTGAAAAGCAAGTTGATCCCCTTTACAAATTACTTATTAGGGTTCCTATTATAAAATGCATATATACATGGTTTTCACCACATTCTGTAAATATTGTATCATCATTGTACTTCAAAGTGATAGTATTCAGCTTATTGTTTATTTGAGTACTTGTTACCTTCTTTATATCCACTGTGGTACTTATTTATTTTTCTTGTTGTACCAAACTTTATTGTAGCCTGTACATATCTCAAAAAATAGTTTTTGATGCTCTCCAAACATCCATTTTTAGCATACTCATTACCCTGGATATATAGTTCACATCAAAACTGCGATTAGACCTAGTCGTTGTAAGATAGATCAAGTTGCCCTACAGCTTAAATACCTATATAGGAGTAGATATCTGCTCACAATCATCCATATGGAATTTCTCTAAAAACAATTTGGAAAACATTATTTGAGAAATGTTGTTGGAGAAAGGGTCTCCTTGAAATCTATACCCTCAAGTTTGGCAAACGCCTTCACCACCAACCCTGCCGTGTACTTGTCCAAGGATCCATCAACCTTGTACATCTTCTTATACAGCCAACGGGTTTCTTTCCTAATGGTAATTTAGCAAGAGACTAGATTTTATATTTCATTAGGCCATCATACTCCACATGTATACTGCCTTCCCATTCCTATTTCCCATTTTGCTTCATCATAAGAATTGGGCTCACCTGTATTGTTATCCATCAAAACAAATTTACAAGACATTGAATTGTCATCAAAAATCAGTGAACCTCACAATTTCTTACTTTCTCTTAGGCCTTCCACGTGAAGTGCCTTGAGAGAACTCGCCTTGTTTGGCTCCTTCAATGGTAGAATAATGCCACTTGGGTCTATTATTTAGAGGAACAATTAATTGGTCATACCTGTCAGCAACCTCAATTGAATTCAATTCAGCCTCAACATCCTGAATGTCAGGCCTTTCTGCTTTATCATCACCAAGTGGAATTTTTAAATCCTGTGCATTACGCTAAATCTCCTTGTTTACTGCTCTGCTAGTATCAATCAATCATGAAGAATCTGAACAAGACTGAAAATATGACTTATATTCATATTATTTTCATTTTCACATACAGAAGCATCCCTCCTAACAGACACATTATTAAGTTAGAGGCATCAATCAGCCTATATGCCTTAGAATGATCATTATAATCAGTGAACATTTTCTTACACCAAGAATCTAACTTCACTTTTCTTATAGAACAAGGACATAAGCAGTTTAACAAAATATTTTGAAACCACCTAACTTTGGTTTGCTGCCTATCCATGCCTCCTCACCGTCCCCAGGTTAAATGTCTTAATGTGTGCCTTCCAAGGACTTCTTTTGAGCAGAAATACAACAATATGATCTGCTTCCACCCAATACTTATTTGGAACTCCCTTTCCTTTCAATATGATCCTCGCCATGTGCATAATGTTTCTCCAAAGTAGAAAGATAGTATAAATTTTGATGACTAAGCCCTTGGTGCCAACGCATATCCATCCACAACCATTACCAAGGCATGTGCCTATAGAAAACCGGCAGATATTATGTTCTCTCCAACCGAAGGCTATAACCTTATTATACCTCTTATTCTTCACAAAACCTTGATTTGCACAAAATGTATAACTCTAAATGTCTTTGCCTAGTGAGTAGATTGATAGCAAATATACAAAACATTCTGAAATGTGATTTTCTTGCATCCTACTAATTTGATCTAAACATTCCTACAACCTACATCATGCTTTATGCCATCACTGAGAATCACATTTTCAGACCAAGTATTATTTGCAACAAAGGGTACCAACCAATCCTTCCTACCAGATATGTTGATGTTGATAAGCAACTAAGGTATATCTACTGTCTTCTCACTTATATTCAACAATATTGACGTGATCATTATTAGACTTGTGTTTCTTCTTATTTTCTAGCCATATTCTGCACCTACAATCTTTCTTTAGGTGACCCATCTTACCACATAAGTAAAACCTTAGGTTTTTGTATGTAGAATTAATTATGATAAATTCCTCAACTAGTCATTTTCCTTTTCAAGACTGCAACTGCATCTCCTCTTTCACTTTGAATTTGGCAAGAAGGTAACTTTCCAAAGGTTTGTCATTCTTCCCAAATTGCTTCATCCACCTATCTTTCTGCAAGAGCTTACCACCCAACTTGTCAAAAGTAATACAAGCATACATAGAAGTTTGAATAAAAGCTTCAACAAATTTTTCAAAGGAGGCAGGCTTCTAAGAGTGCTTACAATCAGACTCTCTGCTTCTACCTTCCTATCAAATGGCAACCAATTAATCCTTGACATCTTTGATATGCAGCAAGTGTTGCTGAATTGAGTCTCCCTCTTCCATTTTGGGAGAGAACAATAAATTCTTCAAATAGAAGACCCTCCCTTCATCCGAAGCCTGGTATTTTTCTTTGAACCTGCACTAGACTTCTGATTCAATTTTTGACCCTTAAACCTTAAACAAGATTTCATCTATCACCAAGAGTTTCAAGAGCATCAAGCCATCTCCATTTTTACTTTGGAGATCCAAATTTTCAATATCATCTACCTCTTCTTCCCCTTCAGCAGGTTTTCTTTCTACAACATCAATTAAACCATTATACTTGAATATGGCAGTCATTGTTAGTAATTTGGCCTGTTAGTCATTGTTAGTAATTTTCCAAACGAGGGCCAATTCAAAATTCCGAGGGGCAGTTCACAAAAACCCCAAAGGGTATGTGCCCTTTGGAAAAGTCACTTGGCAAGAATCCCAAAGGGTATCTGCCCTTCGGGAAGGTTCACTTCAAGATTTCAAAGGACTTTTGCAAGAATCTCAAAGGGTATGTGCCTTTCGGGAAAATCACTTTCCAAAACTTCTGAAGGGTTGGTTTATGCTTTTGAACAGTCACTGTTTGAAGGCCCGAAGGGCTCTTTCTTTTGGGAAAGTCCTTAACAATAAAGCTCGAAAGAAACATTTCCTTCGGACTTTTGTCCGAAGCAAACAATTGGCAAGAAAGACAAAGGCCCGAGAAAAGTCCAAAGGAAATGAACAATTCCTGCGGGAAAATAACCAAGGGAAAAATCGAGAGGCAATAAAGTCCGAAAGAAGGAAAAGACAAAGTCCGAGACAATTCCTGCAGACGTTTTGTCTGCGGGAAACTGACTGAGCAAAAAGCCGAAGAACAAATCCCTGACTCAACAATAGAAAGGAAATGAACAGGAAAGGCACATAAAGGAAAAAAGCCCGAAAGGAAAGACAAGCCAAGGGAAAATAAACACAGGAAAGTCACGGACAATTTGTTCAAAGAGATCAAAGAACACATATAGACAAAAGCCACAAACAGATAAGTGCCAAAGAAATGCATGCACAGAAACGAAGAACCCGAGAGCAAAAGGCCGAGAAATAACAAGGAATTCAGTCTGAATGCATCTCTCACTCATCAAGATCCTTGTCCATGCAAGCAAGAGCTATTTATAGTGGATTGGTCAAAGCTTCAGTTGACTGTTTGACGAAATCACGCTTCTCCTTGGTTTTCATGCAATCTAAAGCTTTCAACGTTTCAGGCAGTTCAAGCGGAGTTCTCCGTCCAAGATGTGGCATAGCTTTTCATACAAGTGGAAACCATTGGAGGTTGACTGGTCTTGAATTGGAATTGACTAGACAAGCTTGTTACACATCTTCCTTGTTTTCCATGCAAAGGGGAATAATCTCTTCTTTCAACTCAGCTTTCAAACAAATCAAATGGAGTTCCTTATTTAGAGATTTGGCGTAGTATTCCATGCAAATAAGTTTGACTTTCAATGGGCCCACCATCCATACTTCTACACCAACCTTGGATTTATGCATGTTTGGAGATTTTTGGAGAGTGTATTGTTTATTTTAAATATTAACCTTTCAAACTTAGGCCCACCGCCATACTTCTACGCCAAAGTTTGGAGAGGCATGCAAATTTTGTAAAGGGAAAAGATTTTATTGAATATTCTAAACATTGTAAAAGGTGTTAAGTCTTGAGTTAATTAACCAAGACTAACCCTTTCCCTTTTTGAACTCCACTTAGGGCTATTTTAGGTTTTGGTAAGCTTATTTGTTAGTTTAATCAAGCCATTTTCAAGATCCCTAAAGTTGGAAGAAAGAAATTGTAAGACGGACCAGTGATCAATAAAGGAGTTTTTGTTCTGAATCTGAGTTTTGCGAGAAGAATAGTGTGTATTTAATTGCGCATCAACGTATAAGTGAGATTTTTCTCCTTTTGCAGGTCTTTTCCTCACCTATATTTCTCTATCTCAACCTTTTGTACGTCATTTGAAGAGGTTTTCAACCTTTCATCTGAAACATTTTTGCTTAAGGACAAACTTATAAATTTCATTTGATTATATGTGTGCATTGATTTCAGTAACTTCAAAGGATTTGAACAATTCAAGTGCATCACCCCATTAAATAGGATTTCCCATTTCAGTTTTCTTCTGCCGTTTCACCCCAAAAATCACTGTAGTTCAAATTTAATTGATAAATCTTAAGGGAACCAGCCCTCTCTAGATGTTCTTCTCATCATAGAGTCACCCACACTCTGAGAAGTTTCAATTGTATCAGCTGGAGTGAGGGTGTGCTTTGCACATCTTCAAGCAAGGTGCACTCCAGAGTGATAACAATTTCTGGTATGCCCGGTGGGACACGTTTATTCACATTTTTGAATTATTATCTATGTATCTGAGTATTATATTCATTTCCAGATTTTTATTTTCAAATCTATATATTTTTCATGCCACCAAGAGTTGTCACAAGATCATCTGTAAAAAGAAAAGAAACAGATTTCTCTGAATTGTCTTATCAGCCAAAGAAGAGGAAACCTTCTCAGTCAAATCCAAATCCTACACCCTCTGTTATCCCTGCTATTGCACAAAATCCCCTATTTAAGCCAATATTGTTCAGCCAAATATTGTTATAAATCATATTCCTCAGATAGTTGTTCCCAGAAGACAGGGTTTCGTTGCATTCAATGGTGGTAGTCCTCTAAATCTCAATCGATGGGATGACATTCCAGTTTCACCTCTGAAGGCTTTTCCATATTTTACAGGGGAAAATCCAGCAACTCCTATAGAGCATATTGTAGATATTGCTAATCTTTATTCAATGCATCATGTGACACAGGAAAATGTAGCAATGAGGTGTTGGCAAATTTTTTCAAAGGGAAGGCACTTCAGTGGTACAAAGGTTTAGCTCTTGCATCAATCAACAATTGGGATGAATTTGGAAATATTTTGTGCAAGCATTTTGAAGATAAAAGTGATCATCTTTCACTTGTGGAGTAGCTTACAACAATTAAGAGATTCAACTATGAGTTCATGGTGGATTTTAATTACAAATTCCAGAAGACTTGGGTCAAAATTCCAGCAGTGATCAAGCCTACACCCAACTATGTATTTTTGTATTATTTGAAAGCTCTTAATTCAGATGTGGCTGTAATGATCCAATCCATGGGAGGTAATACTTTACCTGAAGCTTTTGAAGTAGCAATCACAATTGAAAATTGCCTTATACAAGCAGGTAAGTTATCTTCAAGGCCTCCAATGCCTCTTTTTCCAGAAATTCATCCTCTTGCTCCAACTATTGCTCCAATTCCAGTCATCAAAATTCCATCAAACAGACGATGATTAAATTGACAGATTGGGGAAGATAGAGAGTCTTTTTAAGGCTCAAACTAACAAGTTGGTTGCAATTGAGAGGCAACAAGCTCCACCATATAGGCCTATCAAAATACTAATCAGAATTATCAGCCCAATAGGCCATCCTATCAATCCAATCAGCAAGGTCAAGAACATAATTCTCAATCAAGGCAATATAATCCTAATGCTCCAAGCAATTCAAGAGTGATAGTGCCAACTCAGAGCAATTATACTCAAGAAGGACAATGGAACAATCAATGGGATCAATCAAACAACATGGCAATGGCTCCAATTGGTGAGAGTTCTCATCAATCTTTTATGCAACAAAGTTCGGTTCTTCCTTCATTTGAAAACCATCCACCTTCTCAGACTAAAGAAGCCTCTCTACCCTATGGAGACATTCCTTCATTCACTAAAGCAAAAGTGTCAAATCAACAAGGAGAAGGTAGTGCTAAGACACCTACTGAAACTACATTTGTCAATTTTCAGGAAGGTGAGAATTCTTTTCAGCACTTGACTGCAAATCAAAAGTCAAGATTTATCTAATGTTGATAATTCAATGCAACTTATACTAGATCCAAGAAAAGAGAAATTGAAGAAGGTTCAGGTCCTGAAAGGGCAGCCCTTTCTTCTTCTCAGCCACAACAAAAGACAACTACACATGAGCTGCCACAGAAAAGTTCAAATCAACAAGTTCAAGATCCAAAAGATAAGAATGTGAATAGACCTTATATTCCTCAATTTACACAATTTGGGAGCTTCTACTGCTCCTAAATTACAGTCAAAGGCAGCCACTTCTCCACTCAGTATTGTGGATCATATAAAGAAGACTACAATATCAATTTCGACGTGGGATACTTTACTAATCCTAGGACAAAAAAAGTACTTGCAAGAAGAGCTTTCAAAGCTCACTATCTCTGAGAAACCCCCTGAAAGAAAAGAGTAAGTGCTGTCCTAACTAATTCTAATTCAGCTGTTGAGTCTCAGCCTCTTAAGATGACTAAACCTCCTCCATTTTACCTATCTGTTATCATTGGAGATTGTCTAGTTCATAATTGTATGATTGATAGTGGGGCTAGTACTTCTGTCATGCCCAAATCATTTGTTGATAAGTTAGGATTGCAGTATGAACCCCATGAGAAAGGTGTCTTGCAATTACATGGGTCTCCTACCAAGACTGTAGGTGTATTGAAAGATCGGAAAGTTATAATTTTTGCTTGTCCAAATTTCACCATTTTACAAGATGTTGATCTACCTCCATATTTTGCACCATGCCTATCCAGAGATGTCACTGCCAAAATAGGAGGCTACCTTTCTTCAGATTGATCATACATGGTTTTTAGAACTAGGAATGGAACCAAAGTAACTATTAGATCAGAGCCTCTTTCCAGATTTCACCTTGAGCCATATATGTCAAATATGTCAAATGTGAATTGCAGTATTTCAGAAGAAGATGATAACACCATTGATCAAGAGTCTTCTAAGCCTCTTGAAGGCATTTCGGATCTTCTCCTTGATGAATGGGCTGCTGATAATCATGGACATGACCCCTACAAAAGTATTGAAAATGCTAGTTTTGGAGTTTACTATATGCACGAAGGTGACTTATTGCCTAGTCTCACTAGCTAACTGCAGGATCAAGGAGTTTGAAATCTATTATTTGATGGATCTAGAACAAAGAATGGTAGTGGGGCTAGTGTTATGTTAGTTTCACCACAAAATCAAAAGTATTATTCTTTTGTTAAATTTCCATTCAGTTGTCCTTCCAATACTGCAGAATATGAAGCTCTTATTTATGGTCTTCAGTGGGCTAGAAAGAAGGATATTAAGCTCTTGTACGTGAAAGATGACAGTGAATTGGTAGTCTAGCAAGTTAGAGGTTTAAGTGCAGCAAAGAATACTCTTTTGAAGGCCTACAAACATAGAGTTTGAGATCTCATGGAAGATTTCCTTGCATTTGATATTCGCTCTATTCCTAGAGGAGCAAATCAGCATGCTGATAGACTTGTTGCCATAGGTGCATAATATGATATTCCAAATCAGATCAAGGACAATAAAAATCAGACCCAAATCAAAGTGGTATAAAGGCCTTCAATCCCAAATAATGATGTAAGTTAGCAAGTTTTTGATTTCGATAAACAAATAGCATATTTTCTACAAAATGAGACAAAGTTTTGCCAAAAAATCATGATAAATTGCAGGATCAATATGTAAATCAGATTGTGCAATTAAAATCAAACAAGATACCTAAAAGTTTGGTGACTTTAGATAGCATTTTCAATGAAGATGATCAGCTAAAGAAAGACAAAGTGAGTATTTCTTCCAATAAAGAGCATTATGAGCCAATTAGCATAGCTGAAAGTAAGCAACTCAAGTTGGGTAAAGTGAATACTGATTCTGAGAGAGTAGTTTTTATTTCATTGTGTCAAGAGTTTATGGATGTTTTTGCTTGGAAATACCATGATTTGAAAGGTTTTGATCCCAGATTAGCACAGCATACTATTGAATTGGAACAAGATGCAAAATCGGTAAGACAAAAGCAAAGGCCAATCAACCCCAAAGTTGAGATTCTTATGAGGAAAGAACTTACAAAGCTGATTGAATCAGGTATTATTTTTCCTATTAAGCATTCAACATGGGTTGCAAATATTGTCTCAGTAAGGAAAAAGAATGAAGAGATAAGACTTTGTGTTGATTTCAGAGATTTGAACAGAGTATCATTAAAAAATCACTATCCACTTCCTTCCATGGATCAAATCTTACAGAGAGTTTCAAGTTCACAAAGGTTTTTTTTATTGGATGGGTATTCAGGATACAATCAGATACTGGTAAAAGAGCAAGATCAATATAAATCTGCTTTCACCTCCAATAGGGGTACTTTTGTTTACAAAAAAATGCATTTTGAATTCTCCAATGCTAGAGCTACCTTTCAAAGGGCAATGGATGTTTTTCATGGTCTTTTGAGTGAAATGGGTTTAGTCTATCTTGATGACATTACAATATTTCCAAAAGATCCTAATGATCATCTAACACATTTGAAGATTGTTTTTGATAGATGTAGAGAATTTGGAGTCTCTTTGAATCCAAAGAAATGCAAATTTTCAATGCATGAAGGGAGACTTCTTGGACATGTGGTGTCCAAAGCTGGTATTTCCATTGATCCAGAAAGAATAGAGGGAATCTTTGCTCTATCATTGCCTAAACATAAGAAAGGATTGCAGAGCTTCTTAGGTAAGATTAACTTTATCAGAAGATTCATTTCTAGTTTTGCAAAACTAGTAAAACCACTTACTCAAATGCTTAAGAAACATTAAGAATTCACTTGGAGTAAAGAATGTAGAAGTTTTGAAGCTATTAAAGAAGCAAGCAGCCAAGCTCCTACTTTGCTCAACCCAAATTTCAGTAAGGATTTCTTCTTATATGCTTTCTCTACTTCCAGTACTATTTCAGCCATGCTTATGCAGCAGAATGATGAAGGTTTGGAACAGCTCATTGCTTTCTTTAGTCAATCTTTAGAAGGTTATGAAGAAAGATATTCTTTTTTTAAAAATCATGTTCTTGTTGTTATAAGAGGTCTGAAAAAATTCAAACATTTGGTTTCAAATTACAAGATTATACTAATGGTTGCTCATCCAAGTGTGAAGGACTTCATTCTCAACAGAGACTTGAGCGAAAGGAGAGCCGGATGGGTCACAAAATGCATGGAATATGACATTGAAGTCAAAGTTACAACGCTGGTCCGAGACAAAGGATTATGTGAATATCTTGCAAAGGATGTAAAAGAAGAAAAAGAGACAATTTTGACAATTCAGGACACTCAGCAAAAAGCTGAAAATACACCTACACGCTGGACACAGAACATTGCTAGATTTTTTCAAATTGGAGAATGTCCATGGGGTTTGAATGCATCATAAAGATGACACTTCAGGCTGCAATCAGTAGCATACATTCTGATTGATGGAGTGCTTTGCAAAAAAGACATTGGAGATATGCTTTTAAGGTGTGTTGAAACTAATCAATTTGACAAGTTTTTTGAGCAATTTCATGATAGTCTTTCTGGAGGTCATTTTGCAACCAAGACCACAATTGCAAAAATCATTAGAGTTGGTTATTTTTGGCCTAATTTATTCAAAGATGCACATGCATGGGTTAGAAAATGTTCAAAATGTGCAATGTTTGTAGAAAAACAGAGACTAGTTGCTATGCCACTAAAGCCAATTCAAGTTGAGCAGCCTTTCATGCAATGGGGTTTAGACTTCATTTGCATGATTCATCCTCCATCCAGTGCTGGCCATAAGTGGGTTTTGACAGCTACAAAGTAATTCACCAAGTGGATGGAAGCAGTGCTTTTAGAAGAAGCAAATGAGAATTCCGTGCTTGAGTTCTATGAGAGTCTAGTCACTCGTTTTGGAGCATCTTCTACTATCATATCAAATAATGCTTTGGCATTCAACAGCACAAAAGTATGTGAATGGGCTCTTGAACATGGTATTTATTTGACATCTTCATTCAATTACTATTCACAGAGTAATAGACTAGCTAAATCTACTAACAAGACTCTGATTTGGATAATGAAAAGAGCAATGGAGGATAATCAGAGATCTTGGCATACAAAGTTAAAGACTGCTTTATGTACTGATAGAATCACCCATAGAAAAGCCATTGGTCATTCACCTTATCTCCTAGTTTATGGAAGAGAAGCAACGCTTCCTATTTCATTAGAGCTTCCAGCTTTGGAGCTTGCACACCAGTTAGAGCTTGTGGGAAGTGATGCAATGGAGGTAAAAATGAATGAATTGAGAGAATTGGAAGAGATAAGAGATGATGTTATGCATACCATATGGTCAAATGAACAGCAAGTCAAGAAGACATTTGACAAGAGAGCTTCATCAAAAACATTTCAGCAAAGAGACATAGTTCTCAAATGGGATGAAGAGCATGCAAAGCCAGGTAAGCACTCCAAATTTGATAGCCTTTGGAGTGGGCCTTATATTATCACTAATTGTAAGAAGAACAATGCTTTTTAATTTTTCGAATTGAGTGGAAAAAAAATTCTCATTCCTGTGAATGGGATGTTTCTTAAATACTGCTATTAGGAGAGTCACTCCTTTGTACATAGTCATAGTTTCATTCCTCTAAGTGCTTTTCAGCACATGTTTTCAGTAGTAGTTGTTTTCCCTTTCAGTATTGTTGTTGTCCTTTCCTCTAAGTGCACATGTCATTGTTGTTGAGTCAGTTTCTCTTTTGTGTTTTGGTTTCCAGCTTTTCCAATTTTTAGTGTATATCCAAGTTTGTCATAACCAAAGTTTCTGAGTTCTTTGACCAGCGGGCTGATCAAACCCTGAAAGTCACCAAAATTATTAGTAATTTGCCCTATCAAGGCCAAATTACTACCCCTACTATTCAAAACTTTCTCCAAAACGGTCAATTTCCTTATACAGCTGGTCAAACTGGTGAATTATAGTCTAAAGACATGAACAAAGGGATATGTAGACAGTCAAAGTATCAAATACAATCATGATGAGGACCTACAACAATGTTATACAATCAAGTGTGTTCACAATGATGATATGTTGAAATAAGAAAGGTCTTTATCAAGATTTAGTGCCAAGTACTTATGATCATGAGGAGAATACATGAACAAACCATTTATGGGGTGAAAGACAAGCATGGAGATGAAGGTTAAGGTGGCAGTGAGTTTTCTCATATGGTTCATGTTTGCCAATGGACTGATCAAGCAACCATGAAGAGGAATGATGATCAAATCTGCCCTTGAGCCTATTTTGAAATCATAGACCAGCTACAGTCCGTACAAGGGCGAGACGCCTACAGCAAGTTCAAAAAGCATATCTCCTACTCAAAATGTCACATACAGTTATAACATTAACCTACAATCCTATATGGACAAATTACCTACAGTTGCCAAAAGATGTCCCAGTCAAAAAGGTTTTTTGTTATTTTAAAGGTTTCTAGTTGTTTTCAAGGAGGTTTTGTGTGCCAAGGGTGATGGTCATTCACAAGGATTAGGTTATAAAACATGTGAGACCTTGATAAAAGCCAATGAAGAATTAATCAAGCTACAGCCATTATGCCTACAGAAGATGTACCCTACAACAGTCTCCTATAAACATTCATTGAATGAGAGAAATATGTTAAAGTGAAGGATTGATTGGTGGCTAAAGACACTTCATAGAAATACATGATATCCAATGCATGATGGATTGTGAATAATGCTCACAGGCACTTCTTCGATTAGGTCATTCATCTAAGGGCCACCTACAACTCACATAAGGTACCTACAATCGAGTTTGATCGCCAATCAAACATTTCAAGACACTTAGGAAGATTGCCTCAATCTAGGGTTTGAAGGCCATGGTGACAAGGCAACTAATGCATCAAGCATTAAGGAATATATATTAAGAGGCCAGTAAAAGAGACCTACTGGTTTATATAGCTACAACCATCCTTAAGACTAGACCTATAGACCTGTAGGTTCACTTACAGATGAAAGCAAGGGATCATTAAGAGCATAAATCACAGTCAAGAATTTTTGATATTTGCCAAGGCAGCGAGGTTTTGAAGTTTCAAAAGGACATTTGATGTGGATTACTTTTCATGAAAAGGAAGCAAGCCGAGTGAAGAGCCTGATAACGCAGGAATACAAGTTTATTTTTCTTTCCGGACTTTTCACCAAGTGTTTTCTTTCTCAAAGTTTTTTCGAGCCAAGTGTGGGAACAATTTCCTCGGACTTTTTGTCCGAGGGAAAAGAAATCCGAAAAAGGACTTTGCAAGAAGTCCAAAAGAATTAGCGGTTCATCTGCTTTTTCCAAAGCACAGTTCAGTGAAGGGAAAAGGTGCAGTACAAAAGCCCGAAGGATATGTACCCTTCGGGAAGGTTCATTACAAAAATCCCGAAGGGTAGAAAGTTCATAACACAAAAGTCCGAAGGGACATTTTGAAGACGTCCGAAGGACTTTATAAATTTTCCGAAAGAGGGCCAATTTAAAATTCCGAGTGGCAGTTCACAAAAAACCCGAAGGGTATGTGACCTTCGAAAAAGTCACTTGGCAAATCCCGAAGGGTATCTACCCTTCAGGAAGGTTCACTTCAAGATTTCAAAGGACTTTTGCAAGAATCCCGAAGGGTATGTGCCCTTCGAGAAAGTCACTTTCCAAAACTTCCAAAGGGTTGGTTTATGCTTCCAAAGGGTCACTTTTTGAAGGCCTGAAGGGCTCTTTCTTTTGGGAAAGTCCTTAACAATAAAGCCCGAAAGAAACATTTCTTTCGAACTTTTGTCCGAAGCAAACAATTGGCAAGAAAGACAAAGGCCCAAGAAAAGTCCGAAGGAAATGAACAATTCCTGCAGAAAAATAACTAAGGGAACAACCGAGAGGCAATAAAGTCCGAAAGAAGGAAAAGACAAATTCCGAGACACTTCCCGCGAACATTTTGTCCACAGGAAAATGACTAAGCAAAAAGCCAAAGAACAAATGCTCGACTCAACAATAAAAAGGAAATGAACAGGAAAGGCACATAAAGGAAAAAAGCCCGAAAGGAAAAACAAGCCAAGGGAAAATAGACACAGGAAAGTCACAGACAATTTGTCCGAAGAGAGCAAGGAACAAATATAGACAAAACCCACAAACAAATAAGTGCCGAAGAAATGCATGCACAGAAGCAAAGAACCGGAGAGCAGAAGGCCAAGAAATAATAAGGAATTCAATCTGAATGCATCTCTCACTCATCAAGATCCTTGTCTATGCAAGCAAGAGCTATTTATAGTGGATTGGTCACTATTTGACGAAATCATGTTTCTCCTTCGTTTTCATGCAATCTAAAGCTTTCAACGTTTCAGGCAGTTCAAGCAGAGTTCTCCGTCCAAGATGTGGCATAGCTTTTCATACAAGTGGAGACCATTGGAGGTTGACTGGTCTTGAGTTGGAGTTGACTAGACAAACTTGTTACACATCTTCCTTGTTTTCCCTGCAAAGGGGAATGATCTCTTCTTTCAACTCAGCTTTCAAACAAATCAAATGGAGTTCCTTATTTAGAGATTTGGCATAGTATTCCATGCAAAGGAGAAGTTTGACTTTCAATGGGCCCACCATCCATACTTCTACGCCAACCTTGGATTCATGCATGTTTGGAGATTTTTGGAGAGTGTATTGTTTATTTTAAATATTAACCTTTCAAACTTAGCCCCACCGCCATACTTCTACGCCAAAGTTTGGAGAGGCATGCAAATTTTGTAAAGGAAAAAGATTTTATTGAATATTCTAAACATTGTAAAAGGGGTTAAGTCTTGAGTTAATTAACCAAGACTAACCCTTTCCCTTTTTGAACTCCATTTAGAGCTATTTTAGGTTTTGGTAAGCTTATTTATTGGCTTAATCAAGCCATTTTCAAGATCCCTGAAGTTGGAAGAAAGAAATTGTAAGTTGGACTAGTGATCAATAAAAGAATTTTTGTTCTGACTCTGAGTTTTGAGAGAGGAATAGTGTGTATTTGATTGTGCATCAACATATAAGTGAGATTTTTTTCCTTTTGCAGGTCCCTTCCTACCTATCTTTCTCTATCTCAACCTTTTGTAGGTCATTTGAAGAGGTTTTCAACCCTTCATCTGAAGCACTTTTGCTTAGGGAAAGAATTATAGATTTCATTTGATTATATGTGTGCATTGATTTCAGTAACTTCAGAGGATTTGAACAATTCAGGTGCATCACCCCATTAGATAGGATTTCCCATTTCAGTTTTCTTCTCATTTTTCAACCCAAAAATCACTGTAGTTCAGATTTAATTGATAAATCTTAAGGGAACCAACCCTCTCTGGAGGTTCTTCTCATCATAGAGTCACCCACACTCTGAGAAATTCCAATTGTGTCCGCTGGAGTGAGGGTGTGCTTTGCACATCTTCAAACAGGGTGCATTCCAGAGTGATAACAGTCATCCTACTTTTCCAAATGTTGTAATTCAGACCATTAAACTTCTAAGACTTTGTGAGGAAAATAATGTTTAAATTTGTCGTTTTCAGTAGGTTTTCCACTTTTGTACTTCTGATAAATCACAATATATAGGCTTAATCACACTTCAACAGCTGAAAAGAACAGAATTTGCCTCTATCCATGCTGATATGTCTCAAAAATGACCTCAAAACTGCTTCCAAGGTTTTAATGTTATTTGAATTCTTTTTGGCAAACTTCCGGCTTTGTTCTTTGCATACAGTATTTCTAAAACTTCATTCGATTGAAATAATATACATGTACAAATTTGCCTCTATTCTGACAAAAACTGTACCCTGCAATTCACAGAAATGCAATATATACAAAATCAGATCCACCTCTATTATTCTACGCATGGATTTCAAGGATTGTGCCATGTTTGGGAGCCTTCATTTGCATCTAAAAAACTTCTGATCTGGTCCAGAAAGAAAACCATTCATCCACCTTCCCTCTGCCATGGGTTCCGATACCATACAAGAAGAATAAAATAGAACACTAGAGAATATAGAGAAAAAGATGATGGCGCTTCATTCAACTATGTTTAGGTCTGCAGTGCATTTAAAGTGTTGTTCCAAAATGCATTTTGAAACTGTTAACTACCTCCTAATTGTCAACTAGCTCGTAACTACCAACTCATAATGTTATGACCATTACACAGATTCCAATACACATTGCTAAAAGCATTCATTAATGACGACTTAGTTCAGAAGGGGGAATAGATGTAAGACCTCTCATTGTAATTAGAAAATAGAAGATATAATAAAGCATGATAAAAGAGTTGCATTATGAGGATGATGTACAAGCATTATGTTAGGAGTACAAGTGTGGAAAATGTTTCATGAGAATGCGTTGGCCTCAATGAGGGTAGCAGTTCCCCAATCGTCACACTTGTTCTTGTATCACTCTATACAGATCAATTAAACATAAGGTTAACAACAAGGATTTCCATCTGTTTCCATCAGTCAGGATTGTACACCATATGTGGTGTTAACAGCAAAGACTTTTTTATATTCCATCTTGTGTTCTCCTTATTGTGTGATATGCTATGACTCTATTCTACCGTGTGTGTGTGTGTCATTCTCATAGGATAGTCTGTCTGTAGTTATAATCCTACATGCTCAAACACCTTAATATAACGGTGGTAGGAACAAAGAGGATAGACCCCACAGTTGCCATATGTGCAGGCTATCTGTGACCACCCATTTGCAGGAAGAATTAATGGCTCAAATTGGGAAATGAGAAACCATGAAATACAACATATACATTATACAAAATAGGAATATGAGGAAGACAATGAAGCCAATAAACTGGAGCATGCTCTAAAGAAAAGGCCCTGAATGCCATGAGTTCCAGTTGAAACACAGTAGATGGTGGAGGATGTGTATACAATCCTTGGGCCAGGTGGTTAAAATGAATTTTAATGAAGCAACCTATTGTTGGGTCACATGGCCAACCCCAAATACCTGTGTTTAAGCAGCCCATTACATTTAACATGTTTGATATACAGGATAATGGGACTATTTCTGCACCCACTATAAAAACCGATCAGATTGAGCAATTTATTTTAAATAAGAGCATGGAGGAAATAGGAAAGAATGTGGTTGAGACTCTGTCAATGCAGGAACAGGAATTGGATTTAATTGGTCTCTATGAACTGATGGGTATTCCCCCGATCAGCAGACAAGTGTGAGTGCAACACCATGCAACACCATTCAGCTTAATGCAGCATCCATGTGCTCCGCACAGTACTACACAACTCCAAGTTGACTCGTGTCATCCGAATGGCTTACCCCAGATAGGCAGCATCACAATTAGTTTTCCTTGTTTGATGCTCCACTCGATTGGCAAACCCCAGGTGTTAAAAACCTACACAATATAATAGAATACTACAAATAATATAAGAGAGATCTCACAACTCACAAATAGAATAACCCAATATACTCGGAAATTAGATCAAACCTTTGAGGTAAAGCGAGACCATATAATGTTCTTTACTAGAAAATGCCAATCCACACTATATCTCTATATTGAGATACCAACACATACAATAGTTTTCGTCCACATGACTCTCATGCCTACAATATATAACACTCAACTACCTACCACTACCACTTCCCTATACATGTGGGATAAATACTTTTATGCTAAATAGCTAGTTGGATGACTTACAAAACATATGCTCCCCAAGACTTTATTTATTAATACCTAATACACCAAAATACCATATTCCTAGGTACATGACATTAAGAACTTTTACACACCCCAAGGTAGCACACAACACTAAGGAGTTTTACACGGGTTGATCTTCCCTAACCTTCACGCCATCATCCCAAAAGATTGGCATTTCTCTAGGCAGCACTCAGCTCGATTGGCACACCCTAAATTTAGACCAAGCACTAAGAAACATTGTGTAGTGTCATGCAATCCCACGAATCCTTGCAAGTCCCGCACAACTTGTGCATTACTACAGAAGTGCACGTCATCCATGACATCTTCACGCACCCTTGCATGCTTACGCAACACCTTGCAGACCATTGTGCATAATACAATTTCGCACAATCCATTTTGAACTTCGCACCATGTGCGCAGACTCACGATACACTTGTGCAGTTACAAAGCACCTCACAACACTCAAATGTGGCACAAAATTCGACGACCACGTGTCAACTCCTCCTTGTTGCATGGCATGCCAAGTGGCACCCTCCATGTAGGCACCCTATTAGAGCACTTGTAAGCATACCGCACCACTAGGAGGCCAACCACCACACCTACAATAAGTCCAACTTGATCAAGGAGAAGATGAATCATTCTTGTAATTGTCCTCTTTTGTAATTGTCATTTGTTGTAACTACCTTCTTGTAATGTTGTATGTAAGCATCCATTTGACCCTAAGGGCAACAAAATGAATGTACATGGTCATATTTCTCACATGTTAGCATGCCTTGAGTATCTCGGGGAAGTCAATGTGGGACCTGTGTTATCCCTCCATTATTAGCAGGCCCCTATTCTTAGATAAGTAGGAAACTAGCACTCGATCATCTAACGTTTGTTGATCATTGCAATCACGTTCTAGTCTAGGCAAATCAGTCACGAAGTGTTTTCCCCCTTCTCATCACAGGAATCCTCATTCTCAACCTTGTTGGTCATTCACAATGTAGACAAACTAGTTAGGAAGTGTCTCCTCCTCTAATTATGAGAATTCTCATTCTCGGTCTTATTGTGTACAGTATGCATATGTACCTATAACCTATTCTTTCCATTGAATAGAAGTAGCATTGTTCTATTAGTCTCTTTGCATTTAGAATGTGTAATGGTTGTTCTGCAACTTGTTTAGATTCCATTGCATGTTCAACAATTCAGCAACTTTTTGTTTGAACTGATCCGTCTAGTTTAAATAGTTGTAGTTTGTCCTTCATGCACCACCTAGGCACTACACTAATCATTGGTGTCAAAGCTACAAGTTCGTAACATCGTCCTGTCATTACTTGTAAACACTAAACCAGAGAATTAGTACCAAACCCATGCACATCTCTTTGTTGTTGTAGTCATTAGTAAAGCAAGCAAGAAGGCAAAATACCCACGGATGAGGACATTCCTTTCATGATCTTTGGATGAGAACAAAAGCCTGCAACATCTCCAGCACTAGAATCAACAATTACATGATGTTTCCTAGTCTAAGGAGAAAATCTTTAATCTTGTCATGGATCGGCTAACAAATCTAATGGCTCGAAACATGTCTTGCAAACCTTATACTCAACGGTCTTGCTCGCGCCGAGGATATATGTACTCAAGTTATGCAGACGCTACAACAAGAACTTTTCGCAAATGAAGAACTTGAACGACTTTAAGCCGATTGGATATAGTTCCAAGCGTCTAATCAACTAGTTGTCGGCACGCAACCATGCCCAATCATGACATGCGATGTGCAGACAATAATAGATGAGAATCTGGTTAACCCCTGTCATTTCCCAAAACTCAATTCATTGTACTTGTTTAGCAGTTTCAAAAAACACACCAAAGGCATTGGTTCAAAGTTGTTGAAACAAATGCACTATGAAGGCCAAGACCTAGGAAAAAATGACCAAGGCATCATCAATAACCCCCAGATAGAGATGAGACTGCACAACAGTAGTCATTTTTACACTCTTTGCAATGAAAGTGGAGAAGGTTTCATACACTTCTCCCCGCAGTCAATCGTGAAAGATGCTTTCACGTTGCACTATGCGTCAAATGGTTCAAGTGTTTCCACTTGTGCGCCAAGCACTCCAACTTAGCATCTCTGAGAAAACTGAAGAAGTTGCGCAAGCATCTCAATAACGTTTTGTGTAAGCACCAGTTCAATAGATGCAAGCTTTTCAATAGCGTTCCACACAAAAGCATCATCCTCAGGCAAGCACAAAAGCCTCTCAATAGTGCACTATGCAAAAGCAACACCAACCCCGGCATACGCCTCAAAAACAACCTATTCAACAACAGTGCAAGGAACATAACCTGGCTCAACCACACCAACTGCAAAGATGTTCTCAACAAAGACGCACAACACATACTCTAGTTGGGATATTCATCCTTGTGGTCTTTGTGGAAGAAGCAAACATTCTCAATCCACTTGTTTGTTCTCAAACATTCTTGTGCAAAGGATTGTTCATTCACTGAAACTACATTGTGGGTGGATGGACCTTGACAATTGGGGGAAGATCGCATCATCACTGAAGCGCATTTGTAAGCGCACAACTTTCAATATCAATAACACATCGGATAACAACACCTCTTGTTACACATCTATGCACATATTGATATATGCATAGCGCGCACTTGTTTCCACAAGGCATTGTGTGCCATCACCTCTACAATTTTGTGTAGTCAACAAGTCATCTTTGTAACATAATCTTGCAATTACATAAGAAGTTTCATAGTTCTTCTCAAAGCTAGAGCACACAGGGTTTCTCAACTTCACCACTGCATCACAGGGTTTTCATAGTGGACATCAAACTCATGTTGTGCGAGACAACTTTAGTATCAAGTGCTACAACGATTGGATTTGTAACAACCCTGCTAGGGTCCAACTAGAAATACATGAATTTTTTTTTAATTAAACACATATACCAAAAATAGATTACACCACGAAAATCTACAGAGACCATAAGAAATACTCAAGGTGTGGTAATAGCAACAAACATAATACATCTCATATCATTGATCTCTAATAGCATGAGAGTACACGTCATAATGAGAATATAGAAAGTAATCACATTAACTCAGCTACAACTGAAACAAGTCTACAACCACCACTGTCAATATACAATAACAAGTAATTATAACTCTTCATGACAATATTTAATAATACATACAATACAATATAATGTACATATAAGATACATGACTTCCCCGGAGCATAGTTCCCAAACTCAAGTATCTGTGACAATCTCAAGTATGGTCTCGATAAGTAGTATTGTTGTGGGGAGGGAGAGCATCATCCGAGTGCTTTTCCACATTAACCACGGATCAACGATCCCCCACACTAATCCCATCAAGAAATGGCCTTCCATTCACGGATGAGCAGAAAGTGACGATGCGAGAACCCAGAGAACAAGCAAGTACCCGTGTGTTATAAGATTTCTAAAAACTAAACATGTGGTTTATCATAGAAAACCGTTTATTGCAAGATATCGCACAAACATGTAAATCATACTCATGAAATGATAATGTCTCACTAAACATACTTTAGTCCAAAGTTTTACGAATAATAAATAATAACTATCTATAAATCAATCAAATTTATACACACCACTTGATCAGACTGCCTTCATCTATCACTGTGATACTAGTAAGCCAGTGAAATCCATCTCACTCTTTACTCCGTATCAGCAATGCAAATTGGTCAAATACGATTCAACCACAAGATTCATATAATTTACATCCTGCTAGCAAACACATCATAGAACATGTTAAACATATGAATAACCAAAGCATACATTTATTCCGTTGAACATATGAATGAATCTTGCATTACTTCTATCCCATACTAGAAATAATGACTATAGTTTATACCACCCAGGTAATTACACATTTAACTGCAGATTTTAACTATCATAATCAGTTTTCTAACCATACTACACCCTATGATAACCCATATTAGTATGGTTTGATATTCTAAGGCATAACTACTAATTTCCACAATCAGTCATATAAAGTAGTCTTAAATACATGGAAACATAAGTTTCTATTCAAGTAACTAGGTATAACAAAGCAAGTCACAGTTCCTCATGAAACACAATAATATACAATCATAACATTCATTAAACTCTCAAAAGTTATATGCACACATACACATAGTCCTACCAACTGTCACAAAACATGCTAATCATAGTAATAATCAATACGCACACTTATAATTAATCAATGTAGATATGAGTCTGGACATAATAGTTATAATATGTACCATCTGAGTATAACATATATTTATACTGTAGTACTCTATGATATCCCATACTATCATAGGTTCTCAACTACATAAACACATAACCCAAACTTACAATTTCAAGAATCAAACAACTCGCATATATAATAACCAAACATTTATACACATTGACATCCTCATAATATGTATTGCACTCAAGTATTCAATGTTGAATATAAATAAACAATAGTCAATCATAACCTTTCTAGAGAGTCAGATAACTCACAATTAAGATATACCTCAAATGAACATAATTCGGCAATTTATTACTCCTCTAGGAGACTATCTATGTGGTTATAGTTTTTGGTTCCCTGGACACCTTAAGACTCACTATAACCACTCATTAGCCACAAACATAGGCATGTGTCCCAATACAACTATATACATACATACATATATACATATATATATATATATATAACATTTTCATATGGTTGCTAAAGTCCACGAATAAATATGTTTCCTATATACAAGTATCATATATAAACACACAAATGATATATAAATACCATATCAATGGACAACTATATACATAAGTCAAGTACCCCATGTGATTTAATAAACATTATACCATCTTGATTATCTCAACATATAGAATTCCATACTTTTATTCTCAAGACAACTTAGTCCTTAGTACGATGGTTCACATATAAGTGTGCAGCAATGCCCAAATTGCCCTTTTTATAGTACATATAAGTTTCGTTGATACAACTCCCCATAGCCGTTATAGTAAACCGGTTAAAAACTATCTTGGAAATCATGCATTCACAAGGCTCTTATGTGATGCACATTAGTTTCGTCACACACACAGGGTAATGAATCACTCAAACCGTGACAACATACTCGTCAGAATTTGTTCTTATAGTCATGCATCCTAGAGTAACTATTATGTATACGCCCTTGTATACGTTTCGTACACCTGATCACAAAGTAGCTTTGAACTTATATAAGAAAAAGGACCAAATAATAATGGAGCGATATCACATGCCCCTCAATGACTTGCCCATTTTCTAATGTGCACTAATTAAAGTTTCGAGAAAGGTGATTGATTTCCCTGAACTCTATGTGGAATTTTCGAAAATTGAGTGAGGTTTTGGGAGCTCCAGAGTAGAGGATCAGAGTCGTCAAATCAGATTTGCAAAATTCTACAATTCCCAAGAACAAAAGCAATACAATACTGGCAGTGCTAGGGTAGGAATAATACACTCCTCATCAAATTTTCAAAGTTATTAGTTCGTTACAATTTTTCTAGGTTATGTACGCATTGTTGTTTAGACATGTTTCCAATTGATTTCGGCCTCCAACTGTCTCATATTTGCAGTAATTCAATATTCTTCTCATAACCCTCTCTTTGCATATTTCAATTATTTTGGGATATTCCTTATCACAATAAAATTGGATTTTAATGTTTCATTTGGGAAATCTAGTTAGATATGAATTGCACATTGTTTATGCGTAGGTGTAGTGTATGTTGATGTAAAACCATTTTCCTACATTATATGTATTTAGCACAACCTGCTACGCCCTTAACCTATAGTGCATCTAGGGATATGTGTGACCGACTTGTGGCTTACACACCATATTATCCTGTTGCATTTCTCTATGTTTTTAATATAGTCGACCTATGGAATAACCTTGACTAAGTAGAGTATATATAGATGGTAGTGGTTAGTCTTTTATAATCATATTACGAATTTTGATCTTATTGCGTTGTTGTGGAGGTTGCCCCTTCGAAATGGCTCAGTCATAATATTAAAGTATTCAACTCTTTTGTCAATTGTTGTTGTGGATCTATTTATTCTGCAAACTCTTAATTTTGCAATATATAATTTTATTGTTTTGAATCATCTAAATAATTTTATTACAAGTGGTACTAGAGCTTCAATTTGGGCAAGTTTCTACGACGTAGTTTTTTTCAACTCTGAGATCCTAAGCACTAGAAGGCCGAAAAAACATAACTTGCGATCCTAGAGGAATTGAATTTTTTCATCACTGCAGTTTTGTTTGTGATGTTTTTACAAAAAAATCCATTTTTCAAGTAAAAAGAAAAAAAATCTTGAAATATTTTTTACCTTGTGCAATTTAGCAGTCATTGGATTCATCTCTGTGAGATGATCAAAACAATTTATGCACAAATGCGCAGGAAGAAGATAATGAGGCTTCAAGGGCAAGTTTGGAATAACTTGAAGATGAATTTGAAGATTCTCAACCCACTTTCTTGTCATGCACTTTCAGATATTAGTACTCAAACTCTTAACGTGGTGGGTTCCCTGAAGAAACAGAAGTGATTGTGTTAATTGACTTTGGGAGTACACAACTTCATCAACATTAAGTTGGCTACTCGTTTGAACTATTTCATTTACCCAGCGCCAGAATTATGGGTCATGATTGCAGATGATGGTAGTCAACTATTCTGAAAAATGCCATAACATTAAGCTTATTATGGGAGACTACTTGTTAGATTCCCTTATGTTTGCTATTCCCATGGGAGGCGCTGATATTGTTTTGGGAGTGCAATGGCTCACCACTTTGAGCAGTACTGAGATGAATTTTCAGGAACTATTCATGAGGTTCCATTCAAAAGGCAGAACCTTTGAACTGCATGGATTACGGATTAAATCTCCACAACTGGTTAGTACCTATCAAATGACAAAGATTCTCAAAAAAGGTGCTTCGCAAAAAAGATGCAAAAGGATTTGTGGCACGCTTATTTTCCATAGAGGTTCAACCAACCACAGAGTTTACACATCCTGATTTGCAAAGGGTGTTGGATGACCATTCTATTATTTTTGGTGACACGTCAAAATGACTTCCTCCAAGTCATGCACATGATCATGCCATCAGGCTCATTCCAGGGAGTACACCACCCAGCATCAAACCTTACAGGTATCCCTATGCCTAGAAGAGTGAAATTGAAAAGATGGTACAAGAGATGTTGGAGGCAGGAATCATCCGACATAGTCAAAGTGAATATTCCTCCCCGATGGTCATGGTGCAAAAGAAGGATGACAATTGGAGGATGTGCCCAAACTATAGAGAACTCAATAAGTACACCATCAAAGAGAAGTTTCTTATTCCAGTAATTGACGATTTGCTAGATGAATTGCATGGTGATGTTTATTTTACCAAGTTAGACCTTTCTAGGTATCATCAGATTCATATCCGCAATGATGACATACCTAAAACAATGTTCAGAACTCATGAAGACCATTATGAATTTATGGTCGTGTCTTTTGACCTTACAAATGCACCATCTACATTTCAAAGTTTGATGAACATTGTTTTTAGACCATTTTTGAAAAAGTTTGTATTAATGTTGTTTGATGATATTCTCATCTACAGCTAAAATTAGGAAGACCATTTGAAACATGTAAAACAGCTACTTTCAATTCTGAAACAACATCAACGTATGTCATACCTTCCAAATATGTTTTTGGTGTCTAAGAGATGGAGTACTTGGGTCATATTGTTTCACATGGAGTGAAATTTGATCCTATAAAAATTCAAGCGATGATGGAGTGACAGGGTCCTAAGGCCCTCAAGAACCTTCAAGAATTTATGGGGCTAACTGGTTACTATCACAGGTTTGTCAAATATTATGGTAGCATTGCAGCCCTAGTCACCTCTTTGTTGAAGAAAGACTCCTAATGGACCGATTTAGCTATCAAAACATTTAAAATATTGAAAATGTCTATATGCACAACTCCAATTTTGACTACTCCTGATTTTTCAAAAAAAATTGTTGTGGAGTGTGATGCATCTAGATATGGCACTGGGGTTGTACTCATGCAAAAAGGCAGACTATTGAAAGTCACCAACAAAAGAGAAAAAATAGGCTTAAACCAATCTATGAGAAAGAATTGATGGCTATTCTACATGCAGTGGAACAATGGAGACATTATCTGATGGGTCGTCACTTTCAAATAAAGACTAATCATGATAGCCTTAAATATTTTTTGGAGCAACAATTGTCATCTAAAGAACAAAAATAGTTGACTAAAATGCTAGGATATAATTTTGAAAGTGTATAAGAAAGGAAAAGAGAATGTAGTGGCAGATGCCCTCTCCCGACGGGATGAATTAGTTGAGGCATTGTTATGTGCCATGACCATGTGGTAAGCGAATTGGCTAGAAGAAGCAAGATCTGAATGAGAGAATGACAATGCTACTAAGGATTTGATTCAAAATCTTTAGCAAAGTTCTGACGAATCTAAAAAATTTACATGGAAAGGGCACACAGTATGGCATAAAGATAGATTATACCTCTGTAAGCATTCTCTCCTCAAACATAAAATTCTTCAAGAACTTCATGCCTCTCCATTTGGAAGTCATTCCAAATTTTTGAAAACATATCATAAAATCAAGCAGGATTTATTTTGGGAAGAACTCAAAGGGGATGTCCAAAAATACGTGGTTGAATGCAGGGTATGTCAACAAAACAAAGGTGAAACCATTAAGACCCCAAATCTTTTGTAGTCTTTATCCATCCTTAACCAATGTTGGGAAGAGGTTTCTATGGATTTCATTACAGGGTTACCACGGTCTGAGGGTAAAATTGTTATCATGGTAGTTATGGATTGACTCACTAAGTATGCTCATTTTTATTCATTATTACAACTATTTGTTGCTAGTACAATAGCTTATATTTTTCTCAATACAGTTCAAAAATTGCATGGTACGCCAAAAATCATTGTAAGTGACCGAAATCACATATTTACTAGTAATTTTTAGACTAAATTATTTACATATTTGGACATCCAGTTGGCTCATAGTTCCTCCTATCATCCTCAATCTGATGGACAAACAAAGGTAGTCAACAAATGTCTAGAAGAGTATCTTCATTGTTTTATTTCTGATAAACAAGACAAATGAGTTCATTGGCTACCATTTGCAAAATGATGGTATAATACTTCTTTCAAGATGTCTCCCTTTGTGGCATTGTCACCCTCATCCATCACTTCGACTTTGACAATGCATCTTAAGGTCCGAGTTGTTAAGAAACACATTCACCATCAACAGGAGGTGCTAGTCAGTTTGCGAGAGAATTTAACAATGACACAAAATAGAATGAAGCAACAAGCAGATCAACACCGCAATGAACGGCATTTTGTCATAGGTGATTAGGTCTTTGTGGATTTGCAAACATATAAGCAAATGTCTCTGAAGCAACAGAAAAAAGATAACAAACATCACTTAAGTATTATGGCCCTTATCAGATCTTGCAGAAAATTGGTAGTGTGGCTTACAAGCTGGAATTACCTCCATCCACTCGCATACATCCAATATTCCATGTATCTTCCATGAAGAACGTCATTGGACATAGAGTTTTCACTCAGATTGAGTTACCTGAATTCGATGAAAAAGGTCAAGTCATTCTAGAGTCTGAAGCGATCCTTCACACATGCACTAAGCAACTACGGACCAAACCCATTAACGAATATTTGATCAAATAAAAGAACCTACAGTCTGAAGATGCAACATGGGAGAATGAAACATTCCTGCAACCAAATCGTAGTTTGATTCAACGTTGAAGACAACATTGTTTTGAAGGGGAAGGACATGTTATGCCCTTAACCTATAGTGCATCTACAAATATGTGTGGCCGTCATGTGGCTTACACATCTTCATATTATCTTGTTACATTTATTCGTGTTCTTAGTATAATCAATCAATGAAATAACCTTGGCTAAGTAGAGTATATATAAGTGGTAGTGGTTAGTCTTTTATCATCATATTGTGAATTTTGTTTTTATTGCATTGTTGTGGAAGTTGCCCCCTTGAAGTGGCTCAGTTATTAAAGTATTTTGCTCTTTCGTCAATTGTTGTTGTGAATCTGTTTATTATACTCTTAATTTTGCGATATATAATTCTATTGTTATGAATCATCTAAGTAATTTCATTACACAAGCCGTATACATAATTGTTTAGGTTAACAAATATAGTATCCACGCCGGTCTCTAGCATGTGGATTCACATGCCCAAGCATGGAGAATACATAAATACAGTGTTGCAGGGAGACGCATCCCCTACCCTTGGAGATGCATCTCCCCGTACCCGTCTCCCCATACCCCTTCAGTAGTACTATATTTTTCAATTTTTATTATTTTCATATAATAATAAAATATTAATATATTTAAATTATACATAGAGCCGTTGCCTGGACCCTGTCTCCTATTTTTTCCCTGACACTATTTCATAATCCATGCTCCTATTACTTCTGTGTGCTTTCAAGTGTAATTCTTCTGAATACTGTACTCTATCATCTATAGATTCCGCATTAAATTAACTAGGGATTGGATAAAGCTCATACACTGCATATCCCCTTGTCTGTCTGTGTCTCTCAATTTAAAACACCTTTCATTAACATCAATAAATAAATAAAAAGTTTCCCCTATCATTTTAGATTTTTAATTCATACATACATGCAAAAAATGAGAACAGCACGCGACGGCTGAGACATTCGGTCCACATAAACGCGCAGCTTCACCTCACACTTCTCCATTTCCCTTCTTCCCTTCTTGCTTTTATTTCTATATCGGCAAGGGGCCTGCTAATTTAACGTCATCCACGGGAACCTTTCGTTTACATTAAGCTTTTATAATACCCTAAACAATGCCTAATAAAAGTGCTCAATCAAACATCTAATGAGATACCGGGGATAGAAGGCTTTTAAGGCTTTTTATATGTATCCCAAAAAAATTAATTGTAGGCACCCAATTTTTGTTGTCCATAGTAGTTTTAATTGTAAAATTGTATTGTTCCAAGGTATTTGCGTGTTTATCAATTCTCAGTTTATATTATACTTTTCTTAACATATTTTTTCTTATATTTTAAATTTAATTCACTTTATATGTATTTACGTGTTTATCAATTATCGGTTTATATTATACTTTTCTTAACATATTTTTTCTTATATTTATTATTCTTCTTTCTGTTTTTTATGCATGTTTTCTTTAAAATTTGAGTTTGTTGTCTTTCACTATATATTATATGGTTTTAGATTACCAAGACCATAGTGTGTGTTGTTTTAATATAGGCTTTAATAACCTTTTTTTTGGTTCCTCGTACTTTGCATTTCTCATTTGTTAGTATTTCATGTATGTTGTGTGTCGATTGACATGTCAAATTGATCCTAATTGAATTTGATAATTTTACAAATACATAGGTGCATTAATATAAGCATTGAATGAGACATGTGATGAATGAGTGAGAAGTAAATGTGAAAGCAAGTGTCAAGCATTTATTGAAGAGAGATGTTGTATTAGATCAAAACTTTTAAATTTAGAATAGATTTTAGTCAAGTTTTGAAGTACTTTATATTATTCTACCATTTGTTCATCCCAGCACAAAAACCATATAAAATTAAAACTTGCATCCACGAATTATTTTTTGAAGTGCATTGAGTGTTTTTTTCCAAATTTTTCCAAACTAGACCCCCTGATAATAATAGAGAGATAACACATACCCCTAATTAATTCTCTCATTTTTTATTAATTTGAGATGAGTTATCAAGGTTGTGGAGAAGGAGATCAATTTCCTAAAGATATACACAAAATTCAAGAAAAGTGAACAAGGTTTTTGGAGCCTCATAGTAGATGAATAAATTCGTGAAAACAAAATTTAAACATTTATAATTTTTTAGAACTATTACTTAAAATTCTCGGGAGTGGGAGTTGACATAATCGAAAGTGTGTGCTCCAAAAAAATGTTTCTATTCGTCCCAAGTTTTATAGGTTTTGTTTGTCTCAACTTTTGGGCCTATTTTCTATTATTTATTTTTGATGATTATCCCCAACTTAACAAAAAATAATATATACTTCTAAAACCCCTTTTTGTCATTTATTTTTTATTCTAAAATGTTTATTATTTAAATTAAATTTGATTTAATGTTTTATTTGATTAAATTTGATTAGGCCTAGTTACATTATATATGGGTAGATGTATTGCATTTTGATGTAAACCCACTTTCCTCATACTACATTTGGATGAACATGTGCTCTCTTTCACCCCTTATTGTTAGATCTCTCTTTCATCATGAAAGATCTAATTATTCTAGGGATTGTTCCATTTTATTGTTTAAATATCTTAGCCCTAGTAATATTAGACATCAACAATTAAAGGATCCAATTTTTTCAATGCAAAAACTTACCATAATCCATACATGCATCTCAACAATGTCAAGAACTAGACAATAGTAAAATAGGCCCTAGGATATTAGTTGTAATTCAAAATGATTCATGAACTAAAATCCATTTAGGAAACTTCTAATACACATCATTCAAGACATGGTATAGGTTTGGGAAAAGCAATAACAACTATTTAAATCAAGGAAAGCAACATCTAACCACTTACAAGCCTAGATCCTGATATTTCAAGTTAGCAGACCTTGGTGCTCAAATTTGCATACTAACTTTTGGTGAAGAATGAGATGGAAAGAATCTTTTAGTAATGGCTTTCACACTCACTCTTCTTCCTATCAGGGTTTGGACATGAGCTACAAGAGGGGGGTTACTCTCTTCATTTCTAGCCTTACAACATGAAGGGGGATTCCTTATATAGTTCCTTGATGTATTAATGTTATACAACTTCTAAATGCATAAGATCTATAAAATGAATAAAACTAGGTATGTTTATGTGCCATATTATTTGTCACTAGCACTATAATGAAATTACTTAGATAGATAAAGAAAAGTCATGAAAATGGATCACAATATAAATGTCAAGGAAAAAACAACAATAACTTACAATGATAAGAGCATAAGAGAATAGATCCACATAATATGATTGATAGCAAAGCAGAATACTAAAAATATATGACTAGGCCACTTCAAGGGGAAAACCTCCACCAACTTGTAATGAGAATAAGATTTATAATATGGTGATCTGATACTAGCCACTACCTCCTATATATAAGCTACTTAGTCTATGGATACTCCACAAGATGACACTAATATCAATATGAAGATCTAAAAATCATCATATGATTAAGTAAAAGGTTATGTTGTCCACAAGTCGACCACACATATCCTAATACATGATATTGGTTAAGGGCACAACATTCCCATCTGCTTGAAACCAATGTTATCCTCAATGTTGATGATAATTAGATGTTTCTCCATGGATTCTTTGTCCTCCCATGTTGTGTCCTTGTTAGTCATATTCTTCCACTCAATCAGATATCTATAATCACCCTCATGTTCAACCTCTTAATATGTGTATGGAAAATTTCTTCAGGTTCCAATAGATTATGCATTCCTCATCAAGCTCCAATAACTCTACCTAATTTGAAACTCTCTTTCCATTGACTTTATTCAATTAGGAAACATGGAAGACTGGATGTGTTTTCATTGATTTTAGTAACTCTAGTTTGTATTTTATGTTGTCCCCAAAAATAGACTTCTCATTTTTTGGGACAACATGTAAACTATTTTGGTTCCTCAGACCAAAATAATCTCTTCCCTTCTCAAAATTTGTTCTGAGCATTCAAATTTCTCATTTTTCAAGCTTCTCAGAAATCTACGGACTCTGCAGGCTTGAATCTACAGAATCTGCAAGCTTAAATCTATGGACTCTGCAGGCTTGAATCTATGGACTCTACAAGAAGAAAATCTACGGACTCTTCAAGCCAAGTTCTACGGGCTTCATAGGTTGATTTCTACGGACTCTGTAGGAAAGAAGCAAGCTCTCAACACTTAGGCGATTTCAAAGTTGGTTCAATGACAAGGCTCAACCAAAAGAGTTCATCGGCAAGCTTCTAAGAAAAGAATGAACTGATTGAACCGTTGAACCTTGAACCATTTTGGTTCAACGAGTTCAATGGGTTCAAGGGTTCAACATCAACAGCAAGAGTTAAACGCATTTGTCAAGGTTCAAAGTTCAACCGCTTCAAGGTTCAATGGCTTCAAAACACTTATTAAAAAGAAGAAGGCTTGAATCATTGAACCATTGAACCACTTTGGTTCAAAGGTTCAACGGGTTCAATGGTTCAACAGGTTCAACGACCAAATGGTTCAACGCGTTTGGTTCAAAAAGATCAAAAGGACTTAGCCAAATAAAAAGGATAACCGATTGAACCGTTGAACCTTGAACCAAAGGGTTCAATGAGTTCACAGGTTTAAAGGTTCAACCAATACAATGAAGATCAAAGAGCTTAGAAAGAACAAGGAAGTGACGGACTAATGGTTCAACAGGTTCAAAGGCTTCTACAGGCAGGTTCAATCAAAAGAACAAGTTTTCAAGGCTTGAACCATTGAACCATTGAACCACTTTGGTTCAAAGGTTCAACAGGTTCAAGGTTCAAGGTTCAACGGGTTCAACAAGGCTTGTTTCAAAGAGTCTTGGTTCAAGTGGTCAATAGAAGCAAGGAAATGAACTGTTGAACCAAAGTTGGTTCAATCGGTTGGTTCAAGTGACAAGTTCAAAGGAGTGCCCCAAGCATCAAAGACACAAGTGCCCTTGTGGAGGGAATTTTTGTGGCAAAAGTGACTAAGGAAGGAAACAAAAACCCAACAAAACTCAATGGATGCTGCCAAGTGTCATCTTTCGAGCCTCATTTTGCTTTGTTTTTAAGAGCAACAAATGTTGCCACGTGTCACAATTTGAGATTCACATAAAATTGACTAAGGCAAATTTCCAAGGGACAAACAAACCTTGTGGAGGACACTCAAAAGCCCAAATGAACTGTTGCAAAAACTTGAAAGGCTAATTTGGAGCTCAAACAATCCTTGTAGAGGGCAGAAAGGGGGCAAATGGACCAATTCAAAGGCCAAAAGAGCAAAGGGATTTCCTTCGAAAAAGTTCCCCTAGCAAAACAGACAAAGTGAATTCCTTCGGTAAAATGAACAAGGCAAAGGACAAAGCGAAATCCTCCAGACAATTTGTCCAAAGGAATTCGCTTGAAAAGCAAAGCAAAGCCTAGTGGAAAGACAAGGCAAGGAAGATTTCCTTCGAACAAATTGCTTGAAGGAATTCCTTCAGACATTTTGTCTGAAGGATATAAAGGATAAAACTCGCCGGAAGAAAGAAGCCCAAAGGCCATCCGAAGATCACCCGAAGGGCAGATACCCTTGTAGGGTGCTCTTCTCGACCCAAAGTGGACTAATTCTCAAGGCCCTGAAGGGCAGGTCCCCTCTAGAAAAGATCAAATGATAAAGCTAAAGGAATTGCCGAGGAAAGTGACGTGCCCACAGACGTCAAAGTCACAATAATGAAATAGGCATTGATCCTTGTAGGTTTAAGCATGGACCCAAATGCATTCAAAGGCTTTAAGGCCAAGGCCAAAAGGAAGAACTGCTGAGAGGAGCGTAAAGAGCGGGAATGACCAAAAACATTTGCGCATTAGATATGTTTCTAGAAGTAGACCGCCAGGTGGATATTGAAAGATGCAAACTTTTAATAGAGTGACTCATTTCTCTGCATTGATAAAATCAAATGGGTAAATGCCCCTAAATTCTAGCATGTCTTCTTAACAAAATTCAACGCAACATGATGTGTTACTATTCCCAAGTCCTTCTTGAAGAGGCTATATAAGGGACTCTCTTGTTATTATGGATCTCTCTCTCTCTGATTATCAGAAACAAAACTCTGCCCAAATTGAAAGGCATTACTGAGACTTTGAGCTCAGATTGTTGATCATATTTTGTTATTGGAATAAGAAAGCAAGTGACTTTTCAAACTTTGTGTTGTGATATATTTGTTGTTAGGGAAACTGTTCTTATGTCTTTTTCCTTAATATATTTTCTGTTCCTTTAATTCAATAAGCAAAATTAGTGAAAGTAGTCAAGAAGACGTCTTGAAGCCAATTGTGGAGAGACTTTGTGCCCCCACAATCACCTTTAGTGTGTTTTCTTTTTGTTTCTATGTAAAGGACCTTGGGACGACTTTGTGCCCTCATTATCCTTCGTATCTCACTCTTGCACAATTGAGGTGGAGACTTTGTGCTACATCTCAATCTGTTGGTTACTACAACCTTGGTTACATTTTGCAATTACTACCAGGAAGATTCTTGTGGTTTGTTGAATGGTACTTCTGAAAAAAGAGGAGTGCTTTCTGTCATTATCCCTAAGATTTCTCCTTTGATTTGCACGCATCATCTCTGAAAAAGAGAGATGGATGATTTATCCTACCCTTGAGTATTATATATATATATATATATACATATATATACATATATACATACATACATATATACATACATACATATATACATACATACATATATACATATATACATACATATATACATATATACACACACATATATATACATATATATATATGTATATATATATAATATATATATCTATAGGGAACCTCCCCTTGATGAGAGGAGAGATTAGTCCCCTTTTGATGTGGTTAACTTACACATTTGGCCAACCAATCTTCCTACTTTGGATGATCAGACCTATTTTGTTTATCAGTATGCTGATCGACAAAATATTCAACCAACAGTTTTTTGCGACTCCGTTGGAGATATAGTTATGTGCATTCTGAAACCTCAAGTTTCAGATGGAATCAGTCTCTACCATTATCCATTATAGACTCCATTCTATTTTTGTGTTTTACCCATTATTATTATAACCTTACCATTCACCTCCACACTAATCAGGAAAGAACATGCAGTTTAAAGCCTCAAGTTTCAAACTAAAGCAAGGTCAATTCTTTCCCATTTTTCTTTCACAATCTGACAGATTCAAGGTATACACAAATCCAAAGGGCTAAAGGTATTATTGACCTTGTATTCGAGTTGGTACAACAAAGTAATTTTGATCTGTTTCCTTCACCATCTCGCCTCCAACGAACCAAGAGATTTCCTCTTACTAAAGTCAGATCTCCATTGCCAAACGAAGTATCCACTTCTATTATTGATAAAGCTTTGCCAATAATTACCCCTCTGAGATTTGTTATTCCTCCTTTTCATAGTCATATAATGACATTTCAAGGCCCCTGGGGTAATTCTTTTGGTCCTCTCAATCTTACTCCACCTCTACATGAGCTTCCACGAAGTTCAAGGAAGAATTTCCCCAAATTATATGGTGATGGGAAAATTCATCCTGATGAACACATTACATCCTTCAACATAGCCTGTGGCATAATTGGAGTAGAATTTGAAGATGTAGCAGTCAGGCTATTTGTAGAAACATTACAAGGTGCTGCTACAGATTGGTTTTATCATCTACAAGCTCGGTCAGTAACTGATTGGAATACCCTCAAAGCTAAGTTTGAAGCCAGATCAAACCTACAGAAGATGCACATGCATTTCTGGCTCAACTTACACAAATGAAGAAAGAACTTCATGAACCAATGAGGGACTTCATAGCCAAGTTTGACAAACTAAGAAATAGAATTCCTGTAATTGCTCGACCTACAGCTGAGAATCTCAAATGCTTATTCATTAATTCTTAGTTACCTGAAGTAAGTTTTCTTTTGAGACGTGTTGGTCAAATAGATCTTATTGCAGCGTAACATTTGGCCACTGAGGTAGAAGATGACCTCATCTTAGCAGGGAAGATAAGAAGAGATCCAAATAAAAATAGACCATCATCATCTTTTGAATATTCATCTACAAGCACCACAGATCCAATGGTGCAGAAATTGGTAAATGAGTTGCTTGCTCTCAAAAAGCAAATGGTGCAAGGAATGTCTTCTACTCCTTCATACAGAGATATACCAAGAAGGACATTTCCAAATCAGTCATATCAAGGCAATATTGCTAGGAATCGAGGGCAATAAAATCGTCTTCCTCCCCCACAAGGGAAACTTGCCCTGGAAGCTCCTCCAACCAATTCAACAATGGGATATCTTGAAGCAAAATCAGAGTTCTCTTTCCAGCCTAAATTAAATCAAGAAAATGACGTTGATCTCCTTGTAGAAAATCAAGAAGAATCAGCTGGCGACTCCCACATTGGTTTTTTGAACTACCAGGATGAACCTAGAAGTAAAGGAGAAGCTTTTGATGGATCATATACAGTGTTTACCAGGTCCAAGAACCAATCAATTCAGCAAGTTGATAAAGGGAAGACAGAGGAGCAACCTCAACCATCAATTACAATTGTTAAGCATGGAACCACTTTGCCTTTCTAGTTAAAGGATTCGGTGATCACCCAAAAGGTAAGTACATCAATTTCACCTTCACCTTCTACTTTAATTTTGCAAACCAGCCATCCTCCTATCCCTCCTAAAACCCAAAAGGTTGAAATACCTTCCTCTATTCCTAATATAATTCAGCCATTTGACATAATTGATCATGTCAAAAAGACTAAAATACAAATGTCTGAATTCGAATATTTGCAGTCCAATCCTAATCAATTGGATAAGTTGGTCGAATATGTCAAGAACCAAACTATCCCTACAAGACAAAAAGCTAAAAAAGTAACTCCTAATTCCCCAAAGAACATGCCTGTTTTGAATAATCTTGTCATTACTCATCCAGCTGCCCCTGAAAAAATAGAACTTTTCTATGTTTCTCTGTTAATAAATGGTCACGAGCTAAGTAATTGTATTATAGACTCAGGTGCATTTGACAATGTCATGCCTACTAAAGTAGCTAAATCTCTTAGCCTCACACTGACCAAGACATTTGGAAGATGTTTCTCCATGGAAAACAAGCAAGTACCATTGCTGGAGCAAATCAAAGATGCCCAATTTGCATTTGCAACATTTTCAGACAAGAGAATCAAGATGACTGTCTTGGTGGCTGACATCCCAGCATCCTATGGCATTTTCCTTGGATGAAATTTTTGCAAGGACGTAGGAGGAGAACTAAGCATGGACTTGTCTGAGGCAAGAATCCCTGTCAAAGGTGTAATGAAGAGATTGCTCCCTGAAAAGGAGGCAAAATACGTGGTAACCCAAACATTAGCTCCTGAAGCTCAAATTCTTTTTGAATCCTCAAGTATGGGTAACTAATTTCTATTTATAGACGAAGTGCATGAAACATCTGATAAAATTCTTGAAAGTGTCAACCCAAAAATCAGTTCAACTAGAATAGTAGAAGAACTAGTAGGTTGCAATACAAATGAAGAAGGACCCTCCCTCTCTAATGAAGTAAAGTCTAAAGAAAAACCAGTATCTGATGAGGTATGGGCTCTAGAATTTGATGGCAGTTATTCCTTTACTAGTTCGAGAGCTGAGATTGTGTTGATATCTCCTCAAAGAGATATGTTTCCTTCATCTTACAAATTACAATTTAGCAACACTAACAATACAATTAAATATGAATCTATGTTGCTTAGATTGAAGGTTGCTCAAGACAAAGGCATCAAGTTTCTTCATGCCAAAGGGGATGCTGAATTAGTGGTTTATCAGGTGAGAAAATTATACCAAACCAAGAATGAAAGATTACGCCATTATCGCAATCTAGTTTGGGACCAAATTGAAAGCTTTGATGCTTTCAACATTTCTGCCATACCCAGGGAATCTAATGACATAGCTGATACACTTGCTGTTTCAAGAACTCTTTTAGTTCCTCACTCAGATTTTAAAGAAGATAGGTATACTATTGAGCTACTCTGTAGACCAAGTGTTCCTGACAATGTTGATCATTGGCAAGTATTCAATGATGATCATCAAATCATTGCCTTTTTGGAATGAAAAAACAATTTTGAACAACTACGTTTTGAAGGTAGTGAACCTCATAAGTATGAATCAACCTCTGAATCTAGTTCAGATATAAATGAAGAATTCTTACAGCTGAAAAGAAAAAAATTCCCAAAGGCCTAGTTTCTCTTGAGAAACTGTTTGACAAGCATGATAGATTCATCAAACAATAGCAAACAGATTCAATTTTCTCTCAAGAATTCGATCAAGTAAATCTGACTACTAAAGAAAATCCCAAGATGGTTAACATTGGTAAGTGTTGCACCCCTGAAGAAAGATTCAAGTTCACCACTTCACTCCATCAATGCATGGATGTCTTAGCATATTCTTATGACGACCTGAAGTCTCTCAGACCTGATAAAATCTGTCATGACATTCCTCTCAAGGCTAACTCAATGCCCTATAAGCAAAAATCCAGACAGTACAATCCAAAAATATCATGTACTATTCTATCTAAGATACAAAAAATGTTAAATGCTAGAATCATCTTCCCAATCCATCATTCCACATGGATTGCAAACATAGTGCCTGTAAGGAAGAAGAGTGGTGAAATTTGCATTTGTGTAGATTTCAGGAATCTGAATCAGTCATATTTGAAAGATAATTACCCTTTGCCAATCATGGATCAAGTGCTTCAAATAGTGATAGGTTCAGAGATGTTATCAATGCTAGATTGCTTCTCAAGATATAATCAAGTTGAGGTTGGTAAAGCAAACCAACACAAAACTACATTCACCACACCTTAGGGTACATTTGCATATAAAAGAATGCCTTTTGGCTTGATAAATGTTGGTACCACCTTTCAGAGAGCAATAGACCTGGCTTTCAAAGATGAGATAAGTAAATTCATAGTGGTATATCTTGATGACTTAACCATCTTTTCAAAGCATCATTCTGATCATGTACGCCACTTACAACAAGTGTTGGAGCGCTGTTGCCAGAATGGTATTTCCTTAAACTTTAAGAAATCTATTTTTGGAGTAATAGAGGGAAAACTCCTCAGACACATTGTGTCTAAAGAAGGCATAAATATTGACTCAAACAGAGTCAAGTCTATTCAAGAGCTTAATTTGCCTACAAGTAAAAGTGTTGTTCACTCTTTCTTCGAAAAAGTGAATTTCTTACGAAGGTTCATCCCTAAATTTGTTGAGAAGACTAGACACATTGTGAACATGATGAAAGGGAAGACTACCTTCAGCTGGACTAAAGAAGGCAAGTCAACATTTCAAGATATCAAGACTATCATTGTCCAACCCCCTACCTTGGTTTGTCTAGATTACAACAAAGATTTTATCATATACAGCTATGCTTCTGAACACATGCTTTCAACAATTATTGTTCAACAAGACAAGGAAGGTATGGAATCTCCCATTTATTTCATGAGTTGCCATCTCAAAACCCATGAGATGAAGTATTCAAATGTAGAGAAGCATGATTATGTAGTGGTGAAAGCAATCAAACATTTCTACTTCTATATCTTGAATTCACACACTACTGCCTTAGTTTCTGACACTACAATCAAGTCCATATTAACTCAGTAGGAGTTTGACACAAAAAGAGGCAATTAAATTGCAAAGATCCAAGAGTTTGATCTAGACATCAAGCCAACAAAGCTGGTCAGAGGAAAAGGCCTATGCCAATTAATTACTGAGAATAAGCTAGAAGATACATAGTATGTAGACGCTGAAGTGGAAGACACACCAACAGTCCTTTTTGTCTCCACTTCCAATGAGTGGTATTCAGGTATTGCTCATTTTCTTACTTATGGTGAATGTCCTGCTCATTTGTCTTATAAAGAAAAGAGGACTATCAAGTTGAAATTTGCCAATTTTGTCCTTTGGGACAACGGCGTGTACAAGAGAAGCATAGATGGAGTATTCCTTTGTTGTGTAGACGAAGAGCAACAAAGCCAACTTTTGAAATATCTCCATAATCTAGCATGTGGAGGACATTTTTTCGCTCTTGTGACTGCTCACAAGATTTTGCGAGCCAAGTATTACTGGCCAACTCTTTTCCAAGATGCATATAAGTGGGTGAGAAAATGTGAACTCTGCTAACAATTTGTTGGAAGAGCCTAGTTAGTTGCCTTGCCTCTCAAGCCAGTGATCATAGAAGAACCATTCCAGCAATGGGGGATTGATTTTATTGGGACTATAAACCTATCTTCAAGTGCTGGACATGATTATGTCCTTACAACAACTAACTATTTCACCAAATGGTTAGAATCAATCCCAACTAAGCATGCTACTTCAGAAGTTGTATGCAATTTCCTCAAGGAGAATATCATTTCCAAGTTTGGAGTTCCAATTAAAATTGTTACTGACAATGCAGCTTGTTTCACCTTCCAAGAAATTACACAATTCTATTTACATTATGGAATTGCACTCTCCCATTCTTTTGATTATTTTCCACAAGGGAATGGACAAGCTGAATCAAGCAATAAGAACTTGGTAACTATCATCAAGAAGCTAGCAGATGACAATCAAAGGACATGGCATAAAGCATTGATTGATGCTCTATGGGCAGACAGAATCACACCAAAGAGGGCAATTGGTATGTCTCCTTTTCAACTTCTTTATGGTATCAATGCTGAAACACTAATCACCTTAGAATTGCCAACCTTAAAATTGGCAAAGGCAATTGAAGATTAGACATATGAAAGCTCTCCTGATATGAGAATCATGTGCCTGACTAAGTTGGATGAACAGAGAACCATGGTGGTGGACCGAATTACTACTCATCAAAGTTTGGTAAAGAAACTCTTTGACCAAAAGGCCAAAAATCGTGATTTCCAGATTGGGGATCAAGTCCTGCTATGGGACAAAAGGAGAGAACCAAAAGGGATGCATGGAAAGTTTGACTCCCTTTGGATAGGCCCATTTATAATTCATCAACACAATAGTGAAAATAGCTTTCTACTAAAATATCAAGATGTCACACTCTTTTCTCTGTCTCACAATGGGCAGCATCTGAAACACTTCAACTCTTGAAGTATCAGATCATTGCATCTATACATATGTATATTTGTATAGTTTTTAATTTTGTTTTGTTTTATTTGTTTCCTTTTTTTATGCCTTCCATTTCTGGGTAACATGACTCCATAGCCCAATGGTACACATGAAGACATTGGAGATTCTGGATTCTATTCCCTTCAATTTTTTTTACAATTGATAGAAGTTCCCCAACTGGAGCCAATTGTTGTCCCCAAAAATAGACTTCTCATTTTTTGGGACAACATGTGAACTATTTTGGTTCCTCAGACCAAAATAATCTCTTCCCTTCTCAAAATTTGTTCTAAGCATTCAAATTCCTCATTTTTCACACTTCTCAAAAATCTACGGACTCTGCAGGCTTGAATCTATGAACTCTACAGGCTTAAATCTATGGACTCTGCAGGCTTGAATCTATGGACTCTGCAAGAAAAAAATCTACGGACTCTGCAAGCCAAGTTCTATGGGCTTCATAGGTTGATTTCTATAGGCTCTGTAGGAAAGAAGCAAGCTCTCAACACTTAGGCGATTTCAAAGTTGGTTCAATGACAAGGTTCAACCAAAAGAGTTCATCGGCAAGCTTCTAAGAAAAGAATGAACCGATTGAACCGTTGAACCTTGAACCATTTTGGTTCAATGAGTTCAATGGGTTCAAGGGTTCAACATCAACAACAAGAGTTAAGCACATTTGTCAAGGTTCAATGTTCAACTACTTTAAGGTTCAACGACTTCAAAACACTTATCAAAAAGAAGAAGGCTTGAATCATTGAACCATTGAACCACTTTGGTTCAAAGGTTCAACGGGTTCAATGGTTCAACAGGTTCAACGACCAAATGGTTCAATGCGTTTGGTTCAAAAATATCAAAAGGACTTAGCCAAATAAAAAGGATGAACCGATTGAACCGTTGAACCTTAAACCAAATGGTTCAATGAGTTCACAAGTTTAAAGGTTCAACTAGTACAATGAAGATCAAAGAGCTTAGAAAGAACAAGGAAGTGACGGACTAATGGTTCAACAGGTTCAAAGGCTTCTACAGGCAGGTTCAATCAAAAGAACAAGTTTTTAAGGCTTGAACCATTGAACCATTAAACCACTTTAGTTCAAAGGTTCAATGGGTTTAAGGTTTAACGGGTTCAACGAGGCTTGTTTCAAAGAGTCTTGGTTCAAACGGTCAATAGAAGCAAGGGAATGAACCATTGAACCAATGTTGGTTCAATCGGTCGATTCAAGCAACAAGTTCAAAGGAGTGCCCCAAGCGTCAAAGACACAAGTGCCCTTGCGGAGGGAATTTTCATGGCAAAAGTGACTAAGGAAACAAAAACCCGACAAAACTCAATGGATGCTGCCAAGTGTCATCTTTCAAGCCTCATTTCACTTTATTTCTAAGAGCAATAGATGTTGCCACGTGTCACAATTTGAGATTCACATAAAATCAACTAAGGCAAATTTCCAAGGGACAAACAACTCTTGTGGAGGACACTCAGAAGCCCAAATGAACCATTGCAAAATCTCGAAAGGCTAATTTGGAGCTCAAACAGCCCTTGCAAAGGGCATAAAGGGGGTAAATGGACCAATTCAAAGGCCAAAAGAGCAAAGGGATTGCCTTCAAAAAAGTTCCCTCGGCAAAACAGACAAAGTGAATTCCTTCAAGAAAATGAACAAGGCAAAGGACAAAGTGAAATCCTCTAGACAATTTGTCTGAAGGAATTCACCTAAAAAACAAAGCAAAGCCTAGTGGAAAGACAAGGCAAGGAAGATTTCTTTCAGACAAATTGCCCGAAGGAATTCCTTTGGACATTTTGTCTGAAGGAAATAAAGGATAAAGCCCGTCAGAAGAAAGAAGCTCGAAGGGCATCCGAAGACCACCTGAAGGGCAGATACCCTTGTGGGGGGCTCTTCTTGACCCAAAGCAGACCAATTCTCAAGGCCCTGAAGGGCAGGTCCCCTCCGAGAAAGATCAAATGACAAAGCTGAAGGAATTGCTGAGGAAAGTGATGTACCCGCAGACGTCAAAGTCACAACAATGAAATAGCCGTTGATCCTTGCAGGTTTAAGCACAGACCCGAATGCATTCAAAGGCTTTAAGGCCAAGGCCAAAAGGAAGAACTTCTGAGAGGAGCGTAAAGAGCAAGAATGACCAGAAACATTAATGTATTATTGAACCTACCACTTGAACCTCATAGCGGAGTTTAAGTGTTCAATGGTTAAACGGTTCACTTTTTCAAAATTTAAAGTTTCTTGAAAGTCCTGTGACTATTGGAGATTGTTATTTTGACAAAAAACCTACACCACTTATATACATTCGTATCTTTAAACCTTGAAATTGAACTACAGTTCAATAGTTCAGAAGTTCAATGGTTTAATAGGTTCAATCATTCAATGTTTCTCAAAGTGGACTGTTTGTCCCTTTGTATTTTTCAATAATTTCTTCAAACCTTCCGGTTGAACTTGAACCCTTTTTCAAAAGTTCAAGAGTTCAACGGTTCAATAGTTCAATACCTGATGTTTTGTAAAGAGTCATGTTCACTCAGTTCCCTTGTATAAATTAATGTATTGTTGAACCTACTGCTTGAACCTCATAGCAAAGTTCAAGAGTTCAATGGTTCAATGGTTCACTTTTTCAAAATTCAAAGTTTCTTGAAAGTCATGTGACTATTGGTCAGCCTATGTAGTTCAGCTCATATCTTTGAACCTTAAAATTGAACTACATTTCAATAGTTTAATGGTTCAATGGTTTAATGACTATACTCTCATCTCTCCCTAAAGCTTTCTCTAAGTTAAAATTAGCAGGAAATTTGGAGGAAAATATATCCAAAACTCATTGTAAAGCATAAAGTTTTGAATTTTTGTGAGGTTATAGATAATCATTACTCATCAAAATCATGCATAGAAAATGCTCACCATTAATGCATATGTTAGAGTTCACATCTTATCAAGCATTTTTAGCATGTATTATTTTGGTTTAATTATTTGACCTGATTAATATTTGTAGCAAGAGAAAACAAGTCAAATTTAGCAAACAAACATACTGGGCGATACAAAGAAGAATAACACAGGTGATATAAGATTTTTGTTGCTCAAATTCACAGTGATTTCAAATACATTTAAGGTGAGTTCTACTCTTACTATAAGATGTTTCCATTACTTGGTCCGAAAGAAGAATCCTTTTGAGTTTATGGCATTATTTAAGAAGTTCAAAATTTTTTTTCCTTTATTATATCCTCCAATCTGTAGCCATGAAATTTGCATGTCTTAGTTCCGAGCATGGTCCTGGTCTCATTTATTCTCTTCTTGAAATTGGGGACACCTCTCTAGTTTAATATGACTTAGAAAATTTTAGAGAAAGGGCTAGAAATTATGTGCCAAATCCTATGATGCAGAAGATAGTAGAAAGTGGTTTGGTCGAAGATACAACCTTTCCCATGGCTGTACAGTGCCCCGAATTAGTTCTAGAATGCATGAATATATATGAACCTCAAAACATGTGCATCAAAACTATAGATGGTAATATTTTATTTCATATCAATAGATAAATCCTAATGTCTGTGATGAGAATTCCACCCAAGGAACCATATTTTGACCCCAATATTACCTCTTCCTATGGTTTTTTTTCACTAAAGAAAGCAATTTACAAGAGCATGATCGTAAGGAATTAGTTATTGAATTCCAAAAATGGGGTTCAAGACTACCCAAACCATTGAAAAGAAATCACATGATTCCATAAGTACAAGATATTGTGGTGTTGCTACACAGGCTAAAGGGCAATGTTCAGACATATTATTAGAAAAACCGGATGTAATTTTTCATACAGGTAATCCTTCAAGGAGAGCAATATGTGGACTGGGCAAAAATTGTAGCTGAATGTTTGCATCTGGGTCTAAGTAATTGTTTGGGGAATAAAGATTTTTACATGTCTTCATACCTCTTCTATTGTCTGGCATCTACAAGACAATGGGTAGGGCTGCCTCATGCACCCTTAGTTGAGGACATCAAAATTTATGATTATTATTCACAATTACAAATGCATAATTGTTATGAAAATTACAGGAGGATTAATGATGTTTTTATCAAAAAAATGACTTATGAATTAGCAAACAACATCAATAAGAGAATGTTTGATGAGGCTATGCAACTGATCGATATTTATGGTAGTTTTTTTATTCAGCTTTCCAAGTTCACTTATATCAGAGTTGGGGGTTTTGACGGTGAACCTTTGAGGTTACCCAGATATGTTTTTGACTGTTTTATGTTGATATAAGTCTATAAACAATTAGCACATGTGGATAAAAAATTCTTAATGAAAAAGAAACCTGGTATATCTTTTCCCATTGAACTTGGATGTTATTCATGTTAGTCAGTATATGATGCTTTGAATTTGGAAGTGGATTTAAAAAAATTCAATTTTTAGTGCTTCACAGCCAGATCCCAATTTGAAAGCAAAGGCTTTACCAGGGATAACTTAGATCTTGGAACAAGGCTTTCACGTATTCCTTAATTAGAGGATTATTGGGAGGATTGTTTAGATGAATTTGAGGTTAGAAGAAGACTGTGGTCTAGGTTCTCCCTAAGATAAATAATTACCCTTAATTTAAATATGGACATTTCTAGAATTTTTGATAATGAAGAACAAGTGACTGATCCAAAATTTTAACAGATAAAATAATCATCTATTCCAAAAATTGATTAGGATAAAAATGAAAAAGATAGGATCGAGGTTAAGACCCTCCTGGTGATAAGGAGAACCGTGAAATGGTTGAGGGAACAAATACTAGGGAGAGCTCAAAATAAAGTTCCCCAATAATGTACATCAATAATTGAATCACCAGTCCCAATAAGCTCCTCTAACCAATTTATTTCTATTTGTGATGCAAGTACTTCCAAGTCAAAAACTAGAAGGGATCATGTCATCAAAGAATCCAAGAAAGCCCTTACAACTGTTCTGCCTCCTCATACCACTATATCAAGAATGAAAAGTAAGAGAAAGAGTCAGATTCCTAAAAAAGTAGTTATGGATTTAAATTCTAAAGAGGATTCAAAAGAAGCAATAGGTGATAAAGAATTTGATTCACCAATGGTAGAGGAGGTTAGTGCAAAACAATAAATAGAGACTACTTCTGATTCTATTACCTGATGATTATTTCAAATATACCTTTTGATCAATCAAATCCTAATAAAGAAGTCTCAGCATTTGCACCCAAGTGTGTGAAAAGCTCAATCAACAACATGAGAAAAATAGTCCCATTTTCTTTGCCATTGGAAGACATGGTGAGTAATTGTTTAGGAAAAACTCCTAAATCCAAGAAATTAAAAACAACATTCAGGGTAGATGTCAACCCTAACATAGGGAACTAGAGTACAGAAATAGCTTGGTCAAGAACTAATGAGGAAGTTCAAGATCCTACAATTCAGGATTTTACAATTGAAAAGATAGATTTTGGGACTGCATCACGTGTCATAGATGTACATCACCTTAAAGCATCCACCAAAAGGATAGTCAGCCAAACCTGAAAGGATGAAAAAGACAAAAGGGAGTTGAAGCAGACCTTGTTGTCAATCATAGAGTACATTGATGCCATTCATAATCTAGATCCACAACCTATTACCCAACTGACCCTGTCTTTCGATCCAAAATTGCCTGTCAATCAAAAAATGTTGGATCAGATACATAGAAGCAAAATGGTCGCCAAGGTATCTGATGATTGGTTGGATGGCATCATCAAGAAAGGTACATAATACATTCATAAACTAAAGAATGTATATGATTTAACCACAATTATATTTGAATATTTAAAGACACAAAATGCTTTATGGATAAAAGATGAAGGCAAATGGATGAGTGTTATGAACCAAATTGATGAGGTATAAAAGTATGGAATAACAAAGTTTTTGTCAAAAAAGAATTTGACAGGTCTAGATGAAGATATATTGTATGTAAGTAATAAAAACATTGAATGGAAGAATTCAATATCCTGACAAGGATGAATTGAAATCACAAAAATGATCAAAGAAATTATTGAATTCACTCAATTATTACAACATGATCTACAAAGTATCGATGTGAAATACATAAAGGATGATGAAAAACTAGAAAAAGACATCAATACTGTGATTCAATCCTTTAAAGAAAAGATCATCATCATTAAAGAAAGTAACAACATATTAACTAAAAATTTCTCTCATATTTCAACGGTAGAGTCACTGCATAAACACACTCCCAAAGCATGCAAAGAAGATGGGGAAAATTTGAAGGAAAGAAAATATCTAGAAGGCTAGGATAAAACACATTAGTATTTCCAATCTCTCAAAAATTTAGGAGTTTGTTACATCATTTCAGGAGTAGAAATCTCAACGTGCCTACCCAATCAAACACAACAAATTTGGAGATTCTAATTTGTCACTTCAGCCTTAATCTTACTTACACAGTTTCTTTTATTCAGTTATTCATTTGGTTTTTTGTTTAAAATATGATCTTTATTTGAATTTGTAAAAACTAAATCTCATATGGGTCACAGTTACTTTAACTCTGGTTTAGTTTGAAAAATTGGTTAATTAGGGCAGCTATATATATATATATATATATATATATATATATATATATATATATAAATTCAATGGTTAAAAAAGGGGGGAAGAGTGAAGAAAAGAGAGTTAAGAAAATTTAGAACTGAACTACTATTATTTACAATATATATGATATTTTGTCTGGAATATTTTTCATCTGTGAATGAAAAGGAGAATTAATTACTGCATACTTGGATCTGTGCATTTGAGTTTTCTGTGTGAAATCTTCTTTCATATGATAATTACTCTTTCACTAGACAACTCATTGTATGTGTTTTATCATTTATTGGTTTAGCAATATATATATATATATATATATATATATTGCTAAACCAATAAATGATAAAACACACACTATGAATATATATTAATATTATATTACTCACTGTTGTTATAGAAAAGGATATCGCATTCATAGCATGATTATGTATGGATGTTAGTTAGCCTTTAAGCACTTTCTGGTTAAAAGTTTATCATGATGTTTAGAATAATTTGGATTCATTGAAAATCTTAAAGGGAGTTGTACCTTAATTCAGAGGGGAACTATTCTCAATGGGTCACCTATTTGTTGTTTAACTTATTTATTCTTGAAAGAAGGGTATAGATTCAAAATAAAACATTTTTAGATAAGGACAAATCTGTTAGCCAACAATTTTTGGCGACTCCATTGGGGAATGAAATTGAAATCTTTATTTAAAGATTAGTTTCCTTAATATGAGGCAACAATGGTACTTCCACATGAAAATATAATTCCTATTTTATAACCTAATCTTGGTTTTCAAGATGAACATGAAGATATAATTGGTTAGTTAAATACTCTTGCTTGGCATACTCATCGAAATATTGATGATTATAGGAGGACAAGTAGAGTATTAGAAAAAGAAAAAAAAATTGGCCAATAATTTGTGATTGTTGTTACTTAGGCAAAGAAAGAGGCAAGTAGAAAATGCAGCAAGAAATCAAACCCCTTAAAATGCAAAGATATTAAGAACAACATAGAAGTTAATAGTTATAATATCATAAGCTAGATTCCAGAAGATACACAGGGTCTTTGAGAAAAGAGGGAATTGAAGATTTTACTTTTCAAATATTGCAAAGCTTGAATTTTCCTCATATTCTTGCCCCTATTAGAAAATCTAGAAGTAGAACTCCTAGCCCTCCTAAACCCTCTACATCCTCTGTTTGTCAAGCCTTAACTCTTTTTGGTACTATCTTTCCTTCTACCATAAGTTTTCTTCCAATGGCCCAACCTTGGGGAGCAGCCATAAGACCTCTAAATGTAGGGGCCAACCTGAATCCTTTGCCTAAAAATGCAATGGAAAATCTACCCAAATTTAATAGAGATGGAAGGTAATCACCAGAGGAGCATCTGAGTGCCTTTGCAACAGCATGTGGTGTGTTAGGTGTGCAACATCAAGATGTAGCCATTAGGATTTTTGTGCAAACTCTAACCGATACTACAGCACAATGGTTTTATCATCTAACTGATTCCTCAATCATAAACTAGAATGATATGAAAATTGCATTTGAAAATAGATTCAAAAGTGCAAAAGATGGGCATTCCCTTCTTGCTCAATTGACTCAGCTCAAGAAGGAGATACATGAACCTATGAGGGAATTTATAGCCAAATTCAATAGAATTGTGCACAGGATCCCTACTACAAAAAGATTGACTGTTGAGAATCAGAAATGTTTCTTTATTAATTCTATGCCTCTTGATATAAGTTTTCATCTCAGAAGAGGTGCAATTATTGATTTAGTAGCCACACAATCCTTGGCAATTGGATTAGAGGATGATCTTATTATGGTTGGAAAATGGAAGAAATAATTCCAAATACCTAATACTCAACCTTCATCCTCTATGGATCCTGTGGTTCAAAGACTAGTCAATGATATGATTGCCCTAAAAAGATAATTACCTAAGACTGGTACTTCATTCCAACAACCATATCAAGATATTGGTAGGAGAAATTTTAATCAACAGGAAAATGCTGGCAAGACATTACCACTTACATCAGCACAACCAAGATTGACTATTAAAGCTCCTCTTAGAAGAGGTAACATGTGTGCCTTTCATTTGACTATTGATCATGACAGAAATTATTGTCCAGAGATGCTTAGATATGCTCAAATGACTGCTACTCAAGATTTGTTGGGTGAGATTACTGAAGAAGAAAGGAACTCTGAGGAACCTGACGACTTTGAAATACATTTCCTAGAATATGAGTTTGATTCAGAAAGAGGAAGTGAAATATTGATTACTCTTGAAGATCATTCATGTGCTATGCTTACCAAAAGTCAAAAGAATATGATATTTTCTAATACTCAAGAAGTACCTGTTAAAGGTGAGGAACCTTTTACTAGAACCTCTGATACTAATCTGAAGACCCAAGAAAATAAATTATTACATAGAAATGATCATGAGATTTCTTTTGATATTTTAGAATTTTGTAAATCTACAAAGATTCAAATATCCCCTACTGAATACCTTAGGTTGAAACCCAAAGAACTTGATAAATTGGTCAAATATGTCAAAAATGGACCTACACAAGTTGAACCTGAGAGTCAATTAAATGTTAATATTGAGTCTCCTATTGCCCAATTATTTACTTCTCCACTTGAATCACCCACTCATACTCCTAGAATGAGCCTCAATTCATCTGATGATACTCTTTATATGGCTGCTATGAAACCCAACCCATTTTATGTTTTTTACTCATAAATGGTCATAAACTCAACAATTGTATCATAGACTTAGGTGTTTTTGATAATATAATGCCTTTTTTTTAGCCAAAGCCCTAAGCTTATCCCTTACAAAAACATTTGGTAGATGTTACTCCATGGATGGCAAACATATTTCTTTGCTCAGACAAATTAAAAATGCACGAGTTGCTCTTGCAGGCTATTGATAAAAAGGTGAAGTTAACTATCTTAGTAGTGGATATCCCTGCTAGTTATGGGATGTTGTTGAGAAGGACTTTTTTCAAAGATTTGGGTGGGTAGATTAAATTGGATTGGTCAAAAGCTACAATTCTAGTGGGAAAGCAGAAAGTCAAGCTAGACCCTGAACCTAAATGCAAATTTACTGTATACCCTTCTGATGATCCTAAGTCTCAGATTCTATTTGAAAAATGTGAATTTGGCAACTATTTTCTCTCTTCTGAAAACTTAAAGGAAGAATCTGTCCCAAAGTCTATTCATTCAGATAATCTATGGACCATGGAGTTTGATGAAATTTGTGCTACCATTGGTTTAGGAGTAGGAGTTGTGTTGATCTCACTTGAAGGTGAAAATTTTCCTTACTCTTTCAAGCTAGAATTAAAAAAAACTAATAATACTGCAGAGTATGAGGCTTTGTTGCTTGGGCTAAATAAAGCTAAAGAAAAGGGTGTAAAGATACTCAAGGCAAGAGGAGATGCTAAATTAATTGTCAAACAAGTGAGAGGAATTTGTTCAATTAAAAATGAGAGGTTGAGACATTACAAAAATAGAGTTTAAGATGAGATAGAATATTTTGATGCCTTTTCTATTGAAGTAATTCCCAGAGATTAGAACACGAGGGTAAATTCTCTAGCAGCATCAACTTCTCTTCTTCTCCCACACCCTGATTTGAAAAGGGATTCATATAAAATAAAACTACTCTATCATCCTAATATCCCAAATAATGCTAAAAATTGGCAAGTTTTTTAGAGTAATAAACAGATCAAATTTTTTTTGAAGAATGCTAATATGTTCCTGGGGACTTATTTTGAAGGTTCTGATGCAAAATATAAAGAATTCAATCCTAATCTAGGGATCAATTCAAAAGATGATGTAATTCATTTGAAAGGAAACAAAATCCCTAAAGGATTGGTCTCTCTAGAACATTTGTTCACTAGATAAGATGAATATACTAAAGACAAACTTGCCTAGAATCTTAACAAAGTGGAGGATTATGAGAAAATCAATATTGGGAGTGAGACTGATCCCAAATCGATCTTCATTGGTAAATGTTGTTTGTCAGAGGAGAAAAATGAATTAATTAATCTATTGATTAAGTATAAGGATGTCTTTGCTTGGTGCTATGATGATCTTAAAGGTTTTAGATGTGGTCAGTTTCAACATCATATTCATTTGAAAGAAAATGCAACTCCATTCAAGTATAAGCTGAGAAATTATAATACAAAAATTGTTGAGGATATCTTTAAGGAAATTGACAAGATATTGAAGGCTAGGATTATTTATCTAATTCATCACTCCACCTGGGTGGAAAACATTGTTCCAGTACACAAAGAATGAAGAAATAAGAGTCTGTGTTGACTTCAAGAATTTGAACCAAGCTAGTTTAGAAGATAATTATCCCTTGTCGATGATGGATCATATATTGTAAACTATTGTTGGGTCATAAATAATGTCTATGCTAGATGGTTTCTCAGGTTATAACCAGATAATGTGGCTACAGATGACCAACACAAAATTATTTTCACTACACCTCAAGGAACTTTTGCTTATAATCGTATGCCCTTTAGTTTGATTAATACTGGTGCAACTTTTCAATGGGCAATGGATTCATCCTTTAAAGATTTGAAAGATAGAATTACTGTCATTTATCTTGACGATTTAACTATTTTATATAGAAAAAGGGAGGATCATATGAAAGATCAGAAGACCATTTTACAAAGGTGCTGGAGTCATGGGATATCTCTTAACCCTAAGAAATTAGTTTTCTATGTTATAGAAGGGAAGTTATTGGGACACCTAGTTTCAAAGGATGGAATCAGGATTGACCCGGAAAGAGTTAAAGCAATACAATAGCTAAGTCTTCCTTCTAATAAAACTAGAGTTAAGTCTTTCTTTGGCCAGATTAATTTTCTTAGAAGGTTCATTCCTGATTTTGCTGAGATCACAAAGCATATTGTGGAGATGATGAGTAAAAAACAAGTATTTAGATGGAGTAAAATTACAAAGAAAGCATTTGAAGATATTAAAGAGGTGATTGCATAAACACCTACTTTGGTAAATCCTGATTTCCAAAAAGATTTTATTTTTTATTATTATGCTTCCGAACATACCATGTCTGGTAACTTGTTATAGAAAATGAATTAAATATAGAAGCCCCAATAGCCTTTATGAGTGTTCCTCTCAAGAAGCATGGACTTAAATCTTCTTTGGTTTAGAAACAAGGATTCTCTATAGTAAAGGCTGTTAAGCAATTTAGATATTCTATACTTCAATCTCATTCAGTTGTTTTTGTTCCTAGTTCGGCTGTGAAAAGCATTCTAACTCAACAAGATGTTGGGATGAATAATAGAGCAACATGGATTGCTAAAATTCAAGAAGATGACCTGGAGATTAGACCAACTAAATTAGTTAGGCATTAAGGTTTGTGTAAATTGATAGCTGGAAGTAAGAAAAAAGAAGAAGAAAAACTTCCTACTGTCCTATTGGTGAGCTTACAAGATCCATGGTTCCTAAGTATAACACACTATCTTATATATGGGGATTGTCCTAGTCACTTATCCCCAAAGGAGAAAGGGAATCTGAGGTTAAAATCAACAAAATATGTCATTTGGGATGATGTCCTATATAAAAAAGGACTAGATGGAACCTTTCTGAGGTGTGTAGATAAGGAACAATAATACAAACTATTGAAAGTTTTTCATAATGAAGCTTATGGTGGACATTTCTCTTCTTCGGTCACAACTTTCAAAATCCTTAGAAATTATTATTATTAGCCAAGTATGTTTAAAGATGCATATAAATGGGTGGCTAGCTGTGAAAAATGCAAAATGTTTTCAGGAAGACCACAACTTGCAACATTGCCTCTGAGGCCTATCATTATTGAAGAACCTTTCAAACAATGGGGTTTAGACTTCATTAGACCTCTTTCACCTCCTTCAAGTGCTGGTCATACACACATTTTAACAACAAAAAACTATTTTACGAAATGGGTTGAAGTAGCCCCTGTGGAGAGAACCACTTCAGAAGTGGTATGTAATTTTCTCAAAGAAAATATACTGGTACATTTTGGTGTTCCTTAAAATATTGTGATAGATAATGCTACCAATTTTTTTTCAATGGAACTTACTTCATTCTGCTATGAGCACAGTATCTCTCTTTCTCACTCATCAGATTATTTCCCTCAAAGAAATGGATAAGTGGAGTCCAGTAATAAAAATCCAATAGCCATCATGAAGAAATTGGTGGGTGATAACCCCAAAGATTGACATAAGAAACTATACGAAGCACTCTAGACTGACAGGGTAACCCCAAAAAGAGCAATATGAACTGCTCCTTTTGAACTAGTTTATGGGATAGGAGCACAATTACCATTACTTCTAGAATTATCTATGACTAAATTACAAAATGTTACTAAAGATCAGTACTTTCAAGATTCTTTAGAGAAAAAGAGTTATGGACTAACTATGATTAAGGAGGAGAGGAATGAACTGGTTGATCGGATTACTACTCATCAAGTCAAGGTTAAAAAAGTTTTGATTAGAAAACTAGACCTAGAAAGATCATGGAAGGAGATGAAGTATTGCTATGTGATAGAAGGAGAGAACCTAAAAGAGCACATGGAAAATTTGATTCACTTTAGAAAGGGCCTTTCAAAATTCTTCAGGTAATAGGTCCTAATTCTTTTAAATTAGGATATCTGGATGGAGCTATTTTACCCCTGTCCTATAATAGACAAGATCTTAAGTTGTATCGACTATGAAACATGTGTCCCTTGTTTTGTACATAACCTTTCATTTGATGTCGCATGTTGTGTTTTCCTTTGCCAGTTTTGGTTTATCTTACTTCTTTTCTTCCATCTTTGTGTTTCGATCTGCATAACTAGAGTTTTTAAGTTCTCTACATTTTGCTGTAAAATGCAGTCCCCAATCAAAGCCAATGTTACCTTTTGATTCACCCTTATTCAATTTTTTGTGACGTATCCTTAAGAAAGAGCCAACTTATCATTTTCCCCTTATTGGTCATATCTTTGTTTATTAAGTCAGCTCTTTATTTTTAAAAGTTTGCCCACCTATTATCTTTTTTGTCAGAAATTTTCTAAAGAATTGAACCTTTGAACTTGAACCTACCACTTGAACCTCATAGCGGAGTTCAAGAGTTTAATGGTTTAACGGTTCAATAGGTTCAATTATTCAATGTTTCTCAAAGTAAACTATTTGTCCCTTTGTATTTTTTAATTATGTCTTTGAACCTTCTAATTGAACTTGAACCCTTTTTCAAAAGGTCAAGAGTTCAACGGTTCAATAGTTCAATACCTGATGTTTTGTAAGTAGTCGTGTTCACTCAGTTCCCTTGTATAAATTAATGTAACATTGAACCTACCGCTTGAACCTCATAGCAGAGTTCAAGAGTTCAATGGTTCAACAATGAACTTTTTCAAAATTCAAAGTTTCTTGAAAGCTGTGTGACTATTGGTCGGCCTGTGTAGTTTAACTCGTATCTTTGAACCTTGAAATTGAACTACAGTTCAAGAGTTTAATGGTTCAACAGTTTAATGGTTCAATACGTTCAATCATTCAATGTTTCTCAAAGTGAACTATTTGTCCCTTTGTATTTTTCAATTATGTCTTCAAACCTTCCAGTTAAACTTGAACCCTTTTTCAAAAGTTTAAGATTTCAATACCTGATGTTTTGTAAGGAGTCATGTTCACTCAGTTCCCTTGTATAAATGAATGTATCATTGAACGTACCGCTTAAACCTCATAGTGAAGTTCAAGAGTTCAATGGTTCAACAATTTACTTTTTCAAAATTTAAAGTTTCTTAAAAGTCGTGTGACTATTGGTCGGCCTGTGTAGTTCAACTCACATCTTTAAACCTCAAAATTGAACTACAGTTCAATAGTTAAATGGTTTAATGGTTCAATGACTATACTCTTATCTCACCCTGAGGATTTCTCTAAGTTAAAATTAGTGAGAAATTTGGAGGAAAATATATCTGAAACTCATTGTAAAGTGGAAAGTTTTGAATTTTTGTGAGGTTATAGATAATCATTACTCATCAAAATTGCACGTAAAAAATGCTCACCATTAATGTATATGTCAAAGTTCATGTCTTATCAATCATTTTTAGCACGTATTATTTTGGTTTAATTATTGGACCTAATTAATATTTGTATCAAGAGAAAACAAGTCAAATTTAGCAAACAAACATACTAGGTGATACAAAGGAGAACAACGTAGGTGATATAAGATTTTTGTTGCTCGAATTCACAGTGATTTCAAATACATTTAATGTGAGTTCTACTCTTACTATAAGATATTTCCATTGCTTGGTCTGAAAGAAGAATCCTTTTGAGTTTATGACATTGTTTAAGAAGTTTAAAACATTTTTTCTTCATTATATCCTCCAACTTGTAGCCATGAGATTTGCATGTCTTGGTTACGAGCATGGTCTTGGTTTCATCTGTTCTCTTCCTAAAATTGGGGACACCTCTCTAGTTCAATATGACTTAAAAAATTTTAGAGAAAGGGCTAGAAATCTTGTGCCAAATCCTATGATGTAGAAGATAGTAGAAAGTGGTTTGGTCAAAGATGTGACATTTCCCATGGCTATACAGTGCCCCAAATTAGTTCTAGAATGCATGAATAGATATGAGCCTCAAAACAGGTGCATTAGAACTATAAATGGTAATATTTTACTTCATATCAATAGACAAACCCTAATATATATGATGAGAAATCCACCCAAGGAACTATATTCTGACCTCAAAATTACCTCTTCCTATGGTTATTTTTCACTAGAGAAACCAATTTACAAGAGCGTGATCGCAAGGAATTGGTTATTGAAATTCCAAAAAGGGGGTTCAAGACTACCTAGACCATTGAAAAGAAATCACATGATTTTAGAAGTACAAGATATTATGGTTTTGCTACACAAGCTAAATGGCAATGCTCAGGCATATTATTGGGAAGATTGGATGTACTTTTTCATACAAGTAATCCTTCAAGGAGAGCAATATGTGGATTGGGTGGAAATTGTAGCTGAATGTTTGCATTTGGGTCTAAGTAATTATTTGGGGAATAAATATTTTTACATGTCCTCGTACCTCTTCTATTACCTAGCGTCTACAAATAATGGTAGGGCTGCCTCATGCACCCTTGGTTGATGACATCAAAATTTATGATTATTATTCACAATTACAAATGCATAATTATTATGAAAATTATAGGAGGATTAATGATGTTGTTACCAGAAAAATGACTTATGAATTAGCAAACAACATCAATAAGAGAATGTCTGATGAGGCTATGCAGCTGATCAAGATTTATGGTAGTTTCTTTATTCAGTTTTTTAGGTTCACTTATATCAGAGTTGGGGGTTTTGACGATGAACCTTTGAGGTTACCCAGATATGTTTTTGACCATTTTATGTTGATAGAAGTCTGTAAAAAATTAGCACATGTGGATAAAAAATTCTCAATGAAAAAGAAACTTGGTATATCTTTTCCCATTGAACTTGGATGTTATTCATGTCAGTCAGTATCTGATGCTTTGAATTTGGAAGTGGATTTTAAAAAATTCAATTTTCAGTGCTTCACAGCCAGATTCGAATTTGACAGCAAAGGCTTTACCAGGGATAACTTAGATCTTGGAATAGGGTTTTCACATATTCCTCAATTAGAGGATTATTGGGAGGATTGTTCAGATGAATTTGAGGTTAGAAGAAGACTATGGTCCAGGTTCTCCCTAGGACAAATAATTACCCTTAATTTAAATATGGACATTTCTGTAATTTTTGATAATGAAGAACATGTGATTGATCTATAATTTGAATAGATAAAATAATCACCTATTCCAAAAATTGACTGGGATAAAAATGAAGAAGATAGGATTGAGGTTAAGACCCTCCTAGTGATAAAGAGAATTGAGAAATGGTTGAGGGAGCAAAAACTAGGGAGAGCTCAAAATAAAGTTCCTCAACAATGTACATCAATAGTTGAATCACCAGTCCCAATAAGCTCCTCTAACCAACTTATTGCTATCTATGATGTAGGTCCTTCCAAGTCAAAAATTGAAAGGGATCTTGTCATCAAAGAATCCTCTCAAGAGAAAGTATATAGATGGAATTTGATAATATGATGCAACCTTGTGAGTTTAAGATTTAGGACATTGCATTTAGGTGTTTTTATCATTTTATCCTTTTTACTAGCATGGTCTTGAGTCAAAACTATGTGTTTATTATACCACATCCAAAATATGTCTTATTTACACATTAATCCTTTGTCTAAAGAGGCATTATGGTACCCATTTGACACCATATTTGCCTTAATCATTTATCAAACCTTTATGTGTGTATGTCACTTGTTTGAAACGGGCATCATTATGCTGCCTATTTCATTATAAGTTTTGTGACTTAAAGTCTTGAAACAAACCATTTATCATACCTTTAAAGCATGATAGTGTCATTATGATGCTCAAATTATTTCAAATACTTGTTTCCTCATGTCCAAATTATAATTTCAAAAAGCATCTATGCCTAGTATCATCATGTTGTTCGTTCTTGTCTAGCTTGTTGTCTTTTTAAAGAAGCCTAGTCTTCTAAATTCAGTTTGAAGTTAGCCTTGACAAGTTCATATCCAAACATTGATTGTTTTTTTCTTATGCCTCATGTAATTTTGGCCTAGACATTTACTTTTCACTTTTGGGTTGTGCAACTTAGACTAGCTCCTTACTCCATTTACATAATATTCTTGTGCCTAAATTTGGGGAAGTGGTCTACCTTCCATTTACCTAAGGTTCAACGTATTTTACCAAATGATAAAATGTTTATTTAAAATTGAATGCCTTGTTTGTGTCAAAGTATTTTAAATTTGTTTGAATAAAATCTCTTTCTTCTTAAACCTAGCTTGTTTAAAGTCTAGCTTTTGTGCCTTATTTCCAAAATATATAGAAACCTTTATTTCTTTAGACATAGATCAGATTTGTTTGAAACAGTTTTTACCCTAAGTTTGGCATTCATTTTTATTTATCCACTTGACCTTTTTGTATAAGACATTTGACTTTAGATTGTTTTAGACAAAGTTTTAACACCAACCGTTTTAGAGATACAACTCCATTATTTAAACCAAGTTAGACCAAGTTAGGACCATTCATTCTTTAGATCTTGTTTTTAAGATTTTGTATCACTCTAAGCCAATCTTCATGAAATATTCATCATTTATTTGGATATGTCTCGTTACACTCTTAGTGGAGCCATGTACAAATGAGGTTATGACAATATGGTTGCACAAGATGACTTTACTCAAAACCCCTATAATGATGATGTGGTTTGTGAAACACATCCTTATCTTCATTACATTTATCAATATGGGGTACAAAGTCTAGATCTGCTAGCCTATTATTTGGTTAACACACGTCCCTATTTGGAGTAAGACCAAGAACAAACCGTGCAGTATCTTGCTAACGTACCATCGATTGTAGAGCAAGTTCAACAACAACTATATTACGTTACTATTCCAACAACATATGACCCTTATCTTTTTGATCATCACTTGATTGAAAACAAGGATGAAGTTTTAGTCAGAGCCATGGAGGTAGGGGCCAAGTTTCCAATAGACTTCCTCCATGAAAATTTACCTAGCCTAATTAGAGTGCCTCTCAAAATGTCTTATACCCAAACCATTGAACATGCCTTTATTGTAAATCCTCAATCACTCATATCAATGTCATATCAAGACCTAAGTAGGCTTACTAAAGGAAATGGTCTCATAGAGGACCACTTTTTATGAATATAATAAGCATATCAAACCTATTTGAACTTGGCACACAATTTTAATAACATGGCCATGTCAAATGCTCCACACATCAAGTTAAATCCTTTAACAGGGGTGTTAATTGAGTTAAAAGGTCAAGATAATTCAGGTATAAATTCATTTACACAAATCACTTCAATTTATAACATGTACAATGTCCCAACTATTAAATAAGTGACTATTACTTATATGTAAAACAATGTGCCAAACATAGTGGATAACACATAAGTGTCTTCCAATCCAAGCCCAAGTGGTTTAACTACACCAACAACTAGTCTGTAATAAGTGCCTTTAGTTAATACCATGAATGGTTTGTAATAACAATGGTCGGTCGTGTAAAGAAAAACCTCAATTCAAAAGGAAAATCTAATGTTCCCTTTTGCTGACTGGTTTTTTTTTTTGGGTTGGTAAACTGGTTGCTTCACTGGTTTGCTGGTTATTGGTTTGGGAGGTTTTTCAGGTTGCTGCTCTAGTCTGTTAACTTTCCTTCCAGTGTTTTGATGGCAATTTTATCTGGTCACATCTGTTGGTAGTAGGTCCCTGTAAAACCTGGTTTAGTTGTTTAACTGGTATTAGGTTCTTTTAAACTTGGTTGTGCTTAACGGTTTAACTTTCTATTGAATGTAAAGGGTTTCGGGGCCCCTTCAAAACCTGCTTTTACCTTAATCTAAAACAATGGTCAGGAAATCCTACATCCCAAATACAACAAGTTACCTCTAATCCTCAACCAACTACTTCTTCAAGCATACAACCTCAAGGATTAAGTAATCAAGCATTGACTAGTACTTTGCCTTTACAAAATGTGACAAATGTTATTCTACCTTAACAAGTGATGACTAACATTCCACAATAATAGGTATAGTCCAGTTTACCATTGCAATAGAGTCATAACACTATGCCACTTCAACAGGGGCAACAAACGTTCTACCTTGATAGGTAAAGATAAGTATACCTCAACAGTCATAGACTAACATACCTTTACAATCATAAATGTTGTTTAATTAATAATTTATGTCTATTGGTCAAAGACAAATGTCAAACACTCTACAATCATCTACTTCATAATAAATGTTCATGCAACCAAGAGGTACTACTATCCAACACGCACGAATTAGGTAATAATTTCCTTTTGATCAACATGTGCCACAAATCCAACAATAGGGCCTTGGTTCAAAACAAGTTCCCTTTACTCAACCAAATTTGACTAGTCGACAACAAGTCCCTACTCAACCTAAGTAGGCACAATACTTTACCCCAAGCCACATCCTTCCATTGTATCCATAATTCCCTTAAAACCAAGCCTATATACTGAATCAAAACTAGAATATCACACCATAATACACATAATTTCAATAACTACATCCTAATTTGTGGATGCATATTCCTAGTTGGTTCTCTCACCAAACCAAAATTCAACAAACCATTCCTCTATTATACCTTGGTCAGGGTCATCCACCTTTAACCACCCAGCCTCCACCTTAGCCAAATGTTCCATCCAATGTATTGGCACAAAAATTACAACAAATAAAAGATGTAATTATTGCCATTCAAGCAAGGAAATAGACTAATAAGTTCAAGTTAGATAAAATGTGTTCATACCCATTCAACATGGAGCATTTACATATACCATTTCCTCTAGATTATGAAGTATGAAAGTTTGATAAATACAAGGGTAAAGGAGACCCTACGGTCTATTTGACATAATTCTTTGTTGCTTGCCAGCCAGTGGCTTATAGTGACATTTATTTACTCTTTATATTTCCTCAAAGTCTAGCAAGATATGCTTTGGAATGGTTCTTAAAATTGCCAAAAAAATTTGTATATGATTTTGATGACCTCTTAAACAAATTTATGCAACATTTATCTTATAATCTCAAACATGAGTTTTCATTGATAGATTTGACTCAGGATAAGTCGAAAGTCAGTGAAAGTTTCATGAGTTATCTATAAAGATGAAGAGTGCTTGCTAGTCATTTCACCCACAACTTACTAGACAGCCAATTGGCCATTATGTTTATAAAAAATTTGCATAGTGAGATATCCTATCATTTTGAGCTTCAGTGTGCCCATACTTTTAAAGAGATCATTGAAAAAATCTTACTGATTGAAAAGGCCCTTATTAACAAAGGGATTATTAAGTTAATCTTATCTAATAAGAATTAGAACCAAAACCAAGGAACAAGCCAAAGCCAAAAGCAAAACCAAGTCCCAACTCAAGCATGAAAAATAGAAGCAATTCAATTATAATAAGAATGTTTTTAGAAATGGAGTAACCATATCACATCATGTACAAATTGTATAAACACCATTTACTCAACCAACACTACAAATGCAACTTACTCCTCATCAGAAATGAATTTAGCAAGTGCAACCTTTGTAACAACCTAGACCTTCTAAACAAATGTAGAAACCATTACCTTTGCAAACCCCTCTTCCAAGAAGAAATGCTTCTACTCATTGAGTCTTTAGTGATCTTGGAGAGCCTATTGAAGTTGTGTTTTTAAAGCTAGCTTTAGTTAACATGATTAGTTGGTTAATTCTGAAGCATTATCTTGAGGGTATTTTGTATCTAAACTAGTATAGAGATAATGAGTTCTATGAATACCATCATGTTCATGGACATAATCTATGCCATTGTGTACCGATCAAACACCTCATTGAAAATATGTTGGAAAATGGAGAGATTACGTTGGATAATAGAACATCTACATATTATCAAAACCTGAGTATCTACCAAACCCTTTTTTACAACATAACAATAACAACCAACAACAACAAAGACTATAATAATAACAATAGTATCAATAGTTATGACAATACTAACAATACTAACATAAAAAACAATAACATCAATTGAATGGAAGGATCCAGGTCCAAAATGATTCTGTACCCAACAAACTTACTATGCATTTGCACATGACTACAATAAAGTTTTAGGTTATATTGTGGGAGGTCACATTTCTAACATCACCATTAATCCAAGACCAAGTGATAATAGAGCAAGACTGTTTCTAAACAATTCCAATCAACCCATATGTGTCAGTAATCCTTCCTTAACTTGGGACTGCAAATAGGTGCACCAACAACTAGGGATTACTATTTTTGGACCTTATATCAATAACTCATCATTTACCTATGACCATAAACAAGTGCACTAATAATAGAGACTTATCCTATCTAGACCCTCTCCATCATCATTTTCTAATAACAATGGTCATATATCTAATCCTAATTGTGAAATCACAACTCGACGGTCAAAGATTACCATTCTTAACCCACAAACCCCTACCAATGAACCAATCTAACCCACCATCTTATGAATAAGCCTATACCACTATTAAGGAAAATACATTTGAAATTATGTAATAAATTTAGAGGACACTCACACAAATTTCCATTTTGGATTTATTGTGTACATCTACTATCCACAAAAACATCCTAATAGAGTTCTTCAGTTAATCCCAAGTTCTAAATGACATAATCCCAGATAAATTCCAAGCTTTAGTTGGATATCTAGCCCCAAACTAATAATTTATCTTTGAAAAAAGTGATATGTCATCCCTCAGCTCTCTCCATAACAATCCCCTATACATTGAAGTTGTCATTGTGTGGCACAAAGTTAAATGTGTTCTCATAGATAATGGGTCAAGCCTGAATAGTGTGTCTCTAAAGCTCATCAAGCATCTTGAATATACAACAACTGATCTAAGTCATAAATAGTCACTCCCAAGGCCTATTATAATGAAGAGTGGGAATCACAAGGCACTATAAGCTTACTAGTTATTGTAATATCCCCATTAGGATCTACCTAGAAATACGTTTAAAAAAAAACTAAACACATATGCTATAAATAGAATTCACCACAAGAATCTAACCAGTGATCATATAAAATACTCTAAGTGTGATAACTATAAATAAAGTGTACTGTATTATACATCACTGATCACTAACATCATAAGAAACACATCATTAGACAAATATAGAAAGTAATTACAATTAACCAACCACAACTGATACATGCGTACAACGATTAATGTCAATGTATAATGAATAAGTAATTACAGCTCATCATGATAATGTTTTAATAATAAATATAATAAATACAATGTACATATATAAGATACATGACTCCCTAAACATAGTTCCCTAGACTCTAGTATGTGCGACAATCTCAAGTGTCATCTCAAAAGTAATACTAATGTGGGGAGGGAGAACATCATCTGAGTGCTTTTTCACACTAACCACACATCAATGATCCTCCACATTAATCCCATCAGGGAATGACCCTCCCTTCATAAATGAGTATATAATGATGGTTTGATAATCCATAAAGACATGTGGGTACCCATGTGTTGTATAATTTATAAAACTAAACATGCGATGTATCATAGAAACCCGTTGTATTGCAAGATGTTGCACAAACATTTAAATCATAATCATGAAGAAATAATGTCTCACTAAGCATTAATTTGACCAAATTTTTCAAATAATAAATGATCTGTGGATCAATAAAAATTCATACACATCACTTGATCGAATTACTTTCTAGCATTGTGATGCTAGTATGCTAGTGAAGTCCATCTCACTACTTACTCAGTATCAACAATGCGAGATTTGGTTAACATAACATTACCAATAGATTCATATATATTACAACCTACTAGCAATAATTTCTCATAATATGCTAAGCATAAGAATAATAATAAACTATACATTTATTCTATCAAACGTATGAATGAATCTCACATTATTATCTACCCCATAATATAAATAATGACTATAGTTTATACCATTCAGGTATAATATACATCTAAATGCAAATTCTAATTACTATAAGTAGTTTCCAAATATACTACACCCTATAATAACCTATATTATCATAGTCTATTGTTCTTAAGCATAAATACTAAATACCACAAGTAGTCAAACAAAGTAGTATAAATCAATGAGAACATAAGCTTTTGTTCAAGCAACTAGATATAACAAAGAAAGTCTCAGTTCATATAATACTCCATTCTAGTATCTCTTATACTCTCATTGGTTGTATGTACGCATAAGTAAGATTATATTATAGAGAATATAGTTTTAAACCACCAATGGAATTATAATTAGAAGAACACACCCCTATG